>JAVJIF010001605.1:0-175642 GCA_038442645.1 Agave tequilana
GAGTTTTCCATTTAACAGAAGATGACAACACGCAGATCTTTGTGGTGATGAGAGCTTCATATGGAAGTTCAGATCTCCAAGTATTGAACTTAATATATGCATATGATTAGCTTATGATTATGTCCTTCTCAAATCCTGAAATATCAGATATTATCTCCCTATGCTTTCAAACCATGAAGATCTATTGTCTCCCTAAGTTTGGAGATCATGAGACATGAATATATCTCCTATATTAAGAAAATTAAAAATGCCAGATAATTTTCTTTTGCTACATCAACTTTTTTATTTCCAGGAATGCTATTAAACTTCAAATCTAATAAGAATCACCATATGGTATCCAACTAAGTTATTCAATTAAATGCAATTTGATATCTCTCTTTGCATATCATATGTATTCATCTTTGTATATGAGCATATGAGAAGGTTCAATGAACTGCAGTTATCATGATGGGGAATCGAATGGTCCAGATTTAGCATAATTTAGGATTTTATTTAAATGTAGATTTAGTAGATTTATTTGAGATTTAGGAGTTATTTGAATTAGATTTGGGTAGATTTGATTTTATCAATAATTGCACGTATGGTGCACGTTTTGCAGGTATATATAACCATATAGCGAATTTGAAGTTAATAATGATTTGAATTAAATTGGTTCCCTCGTGAAAACTTATGTTGTTTGATTTAATCTCGTTGATTAATCAAACTAGGCAGTGAAGCTAAGATCCAGGTTGCGATCCGTGACCATATCAAATCTCTAATTCCACTATTTTCCCTCAATTCCACCAAATTCTCACCACATACCCTAAAATTCTTCTGTCCCACATCAATTTAGTATCAGAGCCGAATTTTCTAGAGAAAAAAAATCTTATGTTCTGTGAACTGTAAACCGTTGGTTACTGTTCATCTTCCCTACTGAGTTCCCACCTCACTCTCACCCTCGCTAGACCACCAAGACCGCCGACGCTGACTTCCCAACACACCGACCACCTCGTCGATAGCCCAGTGACAGCTCAACACATGGCGACGACCTCCTCATCTTCGAGATCTCCTCCGCGTAAGCCGACAATGACTTCTCCCCCATCTCTGACAAGTTGTCTTGTCCAAACTGTCGCCAACCGCCTCCCCTCTCAACCGTCACCATCATCGCCATTGACGACCTCAAATCCAACAGCCGAGACCTCAGATTCAACCACCTTGGATTCTGCTAGCACCGGCGACCTCAGATCCTGCAAGCGCGGACGAACACGCCACCATCTGATTCCGCCAACGATCCCGCCGTTGATTCATTGCCACCGTAGTCGCCAACGCCTGCAGCTAGCCCTAGTTCAGAGCGAGAGGAAGGAGAAAGGCTAGCGGGGTTTAAATAAAAGTGGGTTCAGTGAAATCGGGTTTACGGGTTTAAGTGATTTCAAGTTTTATTAAAGCTACTTGGGTCAGCTCCACTGGAGACCGACCCGACCCAATCCAGACCCGACCCACGGAGCCGAGCCGAACCCGAGCCGCATAGCCGACTCAAGCAGATCGAAGTTATCAGCTCCGATCCGGCTCATCCGAGCCGACGTTGACATCAGCAGCGTCGATGTTGATATCATCGGCTTTCTCTCGGCCGCCACTGTTCACAACAACACACAACAGAGCTTTCAGAGTCCGTTTCAAACTCGTTCGGAGTCCGATTCGAGTATCATCTGAAGCGCTAGATGCGTGACTGAGTCCTGAAGCTACTGGAAAGAGGTCAGGCAGTTAGACAACAGATCTGACTTCTACAAGCCCGTGTTTGATGTCGATATTGTTCCTACAATAGAATATCAGCATTTCAGATCCCGTTTTCAATCCGATTTGAGCCCAGTTTGAGCCGTTGAGATTTTTTAGTTACTTCTGATCTTTATACACTGAATTTTCTCTATGAGTTTTTTACTTTTGTGGTAAATATTTACATACTGATTGTGAGAAAAAGGAAGTTGAATGGGATATGTATGCGGCTCTCTCATGTTTTGGGGGTTCTGATGATTATTATGGGTATGAAAAGTGAAAAAATAATCTTAAAGTTTTTTCAGTTATTTTGTTCTGACATCTGAACAGATATGTTAATATGCCCAGATGAGACTGATTGGAGAAGCTTATTAGTGGTGGAAAGACAACCATAGTTCTTATCGATGTTAGTTTATCTTGCAAGACCTATTTCGTACTCGGTATGCTCTACACCTTCTCTTCACTGAGTTTCGAGAGACTCTAGAGGGCATCCAAAAGATGATAAAAGGCATGAAAACAAAAAATGATATAGATTCAGAGCCTTCAATTCTTACCGTGCCAGAAGTTGTTTGATAAGGCAGAACCAAAAGTTGTTGATACGTCAAAATCAGAAGATATTGATGAGCCAGAGTCAAGTTGTTGATGAGTTAAGGCCACTGCAAGAAGAATTTTCCTCACATCCCACAGAAGTTTAAGAGCTTTCTATTGATACTCTTGTAGAAATTCCAGCAGAGCCTATCATGGAGCTATTTTCACTAGCTATAATGTTTCCCTTATTATCTTTGAGATCACCTAATGTCTACGACTCATTGCATATCTTTCTAAATGAGACAGTTTTATAACTCACATATCATTTCAAAGAACCATTACTGAGTCTCTTTTTTACCTATTTGCATATTAGCATCCTAGTCAATCTCCAAATTGCCATAAATAACTCTCTTATACAGTCCTTTGTGAATTATTGAGGTGGTATTGCAATCCAGTTTTGTATATTGACATAATTCTCAAATCCAGTCCCTAACCTGTCTTGAGTCTGTGACCTCTCTCATCACAGGCAAGTGTTCTACCAATTCCAACTCATCACTTTCTTATACACCCTATCATAGCATAGAAAATCTCTAACTTCTTCGTTTTTTATTATTTCTTATGACCTCATACATACTACTCAAAAGCAGACACCCGTAAATGGCCAAATATTTACTCTACGCAGTCATTCCAGTGTTAGCCATTGTGAACTGATTGGGGGGCCTGATACCAACCCGAACGTCCCAGCCCGTTTGCCTTCATAGGCTTTCTCTTGGCAACAAAGGCCAAACCTCCTGGGCTTGATATTGATTATTCCATTTGCAACATGTGGAACATCAATTCGATTCAGAATCTTCAATGCGTCTATAAACACATGTACAATACATCATGAGTTTTAGAATATGTCAATAAGTTCATCGAATACATATCCACCAAACCAACAAGATATTCAAGTATCGGGTACATATCTGAGATACTTCCTCAGATACTCGGTTGCTTGAGTACCATTCTTCGTATTTAGGTATGAGGTATCTCTCCATCCCCTTCTCAATACACCAATAAACACACAAGTATTTGAAGAGTTGGAAATAGACCCTCCTTGTATCAAGGTAAGTGGCAGGGAGTCCACTTACTTTATCGCAACCATCAGTTTCTACAGGGGCAACTGTAATTTATCCTAAAATACACTAGCACTCTTACGTGCACATGCCCAGCATTCCTGATCTAAAGAGTTGTCTGTATTGTACAGCTGTGATTAAGAAGTGGGCTCACTTTTGCCTTAATAGTACAAATGGGTATGTATTAAATCATGTGAAGCAAAGCACAGTGTCATACTTAACAATTAATCTAGAGAAAGAAAGTGATTTAGTTAAGGATACACTCTTAAAGAAGAATAATGACACCCACGTGTGGGATATAATTATGCAAAACAGTCAAGAATAGAGAAAAACAAAGCAAAAGGATTGCACTCAAAATATGGGAAGCACTTGATTAAAGCAGAGCTATAAAGAAAAAACAATGACAGCCACAGCCGCACGCAGGGGGAAGAAATTTTTGTTAGAGTCAAAAGTATGTCATCAAAGGATATATATTTTAACGCACAACAAGGGCTAAGCTAGTCTCCATGATGATGAGATGTTGAGTTCTTATTTAGTGCATTTCACCATCGCATGAGACAATCATTTCAAGAGACTTTAAAAGCATTTAAGTAGAGGGCCATGTACTTGAGCTTCCCCCAACAAACTCAAACCTTTGAGAGATGGAGATTTTATGGATCACTTGCCTTGCTATGACCATGGCTTTGGTCATGTCAATCAGTTGTAGGATGAAGAGAAGATGTCAGAATTCGCAAGCCCGGGTTCCCCCAGGGACTCTCGGCTGGCCTCTTGTTGGGGAGACGATCGAATTCGTGTCTTGTGCCTACTCTTCTGCCCGAGAGTTTCATGGACAGGCGTCGATGCATGTTAGTAGCATTTCTAGCAACATTTCATTTCACATTCACTGACATGATATGATTACTATAAGTTTCCCGAAATTTTTGGGCTGAACTTGTAGGTACGGCAAGGTATTCAAGTCTCACCTCTTTGGTAGTCCCGTGATCATTTCGACAGACCCAGATGTCAGTAAGTTTGTTCTACAGAGCGGTTCTGAAGTTTTCGTGCCATTCTACCCAGCTTCACTCACTGAACTGGTGGGCAAGTCTTCCATACTCCTGATCACTGGGAGCCTGCAGAGAAGAGTTCATGGGCTAATTGGTGCGTTCTTCAAATCTCCAAGTCTGAAAGCTCAAATCACTGCAGACATGCAGAAGTACCTGCAGGGACTGATGGCTAGTTGGAAGGATGGTCAGCTTGTCTACATCCAAGATGTAACCAAATATGTGAGTTTTGATTTCTCAATACAAGAACAATAACAATGATGCTGCATGAAAATTTTACAAAAAATATGGATGCATATATGTGATCTAAAAGAATTTTATATCAATATCTAATTAGATGGTGTTTCAAATACTGGTGAAAAGCTTGATGGGTCTAGAGCCAGGGCCAGACACTCGATTTCTAAAGCATCAATTCCAGGGATTTATTGCAGGCATCATGTCCTTACCAGTGAAGATACCTGGCAGCAGGTTCTATAGATCACTGCAGGTAAAATCTGATTCCTCTGCACAAAACTCCTTACAGATTATTTTGATCAATTATGTGTAATGATT
Source organism: Agave tequilana (assembly GCA_038442645.1). Lineage (NCBI taxonomy): Eukaryota > Viridiplantae > Streptophyta > Magnoliopsida > Asparagales > Asparagaceae > Agave > Agave tequilana. The sequence continues at coordinate 4,985 of JAVJIF010001605.1, forward strand.
CAATCCAGGCGAAAAAGAGATTGGTGAAGCTTGTAAAAGATATTATCCAAGAAAAGGAAAGTAACGAGAGCAGGTGCACTCCAAGAGACATCATTGATGTGTTGCTCAATGATGGAAGTGAGCAACTAACCAATGATCTAATTGCGGACAACGTGATTGATTTGATGATACCCGTCGAGGACTCTGTACCAGTACTTATCACGTTAGCAATAAAATACCTCAGCGAATGCCCACTAGCTCTCCAGCAATTGAAGGTAACATAGAACCTTGATCAGGTCATAGATAGTCTTAAATATATTGATAATGCATTTGAGAATAAGAGATCGCATAGAAAATAATTACAAACATGCAACAGTATTTAGCTTAATTTCTCAATTCATTCCCTAATCATCAAATGGCAGAGAGTTACTAATTCTTTTGGGATGATCACAGGAAGAGAACATGCAATTGACAAAACAGAAGACTCTAAAGGAAAAGATCTGCACTGGACGGACTATATGAACCTGTCATTTACACAGAATGTAAGTTTGTATTCAGCATACAACACGAAAGAACATATACTATAACAAGATCATAATAATGTTTTATCCTCCTAAACAGGTTATAACAGAGACATTACGGGTAGGGAACATAATCTCTGGAGTCATGAGGAGAGCCGTCAAAGATGTTGAGATAAAAGGGAACTTCATACCCGAGGGTTGGTGTGTTTTCACATATTTTAGATCGGTTCACCTGGACAAGGAGTTCTATGACGATGCTTACAAGTTAACCCATGGAGGTGGAAGGTGAGATGAAAAGACTCTTACCTCTTGTTAATCTGGCGACTTTTGTACAACTTTGATTGCAGTTTCTGTCTCAATATTTGACAGAAAAATGACATAGTTGTGTCTAGCTTTACTGCATTTGGAGGCGGACAAAGGCTCTGTCCAGGGCTTGATCTCGCCAGGCTAGTGGCCTCCATCTTCCTTCACCACCTCGTCACTAGCTTCACGTAAGTCAATCTTTCTCTTATATCCAAACGTGCACCCGTTTCTTGTGTCGTGAATCTCTCATTTATCTGATTAAGGTGCAATGCTGGAATCTAAATACCACTAAGATCAGATGCCATAACAGTGATCATGATATATTGGCATGCATCCATTATACAGCACAATAGTACTAGTCTAATGGACCATTAGAACTAAGCAACAGAAGATGTCACCTCTAAATTTAGTGTAAAACCTTAATGTGTGACCAACATGGGACCACAAGATAATTTTATATATTGGACAGTGGACACACACACAGACACTAAAACCTAAGCCAGAAAGCTTCAGCATGTTGTATGTAGTTACATATGCATGTGCAACAATATGATCTTACAATTTGCTTGGCAGGTGGGTGGCAGAGGAGGACCACATAGTAAACTTCCCAACCGTAAGACTGAAAGCGAGGATGCCTATTAGGGTGAAACAGAAGAATGAAGTAATTCTTCGGAGCTGATGCTCTTCATCTTCTCCTGAATCCCGACACAATACCATCGACAAAGCTTGTCAAACTGTACCCCTAATGAATAACTACAGACCACACTCAAGTTCCTACTATAGTAGACACAACTTCTAACAAGCAAAGCGAATGAGAGAATTACTGAATCAAGTTTTATTGTGTTTCTGTTTCAGTTTATGCCCTTTTGGGTTTCTTTCTACCAGTTTTGATGTGTAATTGAATAGTGGGGACTCAGCAAAGTAATCAAATGTTACACAGCCATTTCTAATGAGGGAAGGCTAGCTTTTATGGTCTTTGATCCTTCTCTTTTTTTCTTTTTTCTTTGGTTATAAATCCTAAATGGCAGGACCGGAGGAAGAACATCGGCAGACCAAATATCAGTGAAATGGACACACGATGATCATATTTAAAGAATTATGCTGTAAAAACTAAAGTTGAGCAAAATATATGACAATTATGTGAGGCAATTTTCTTTTTTCCACCTTGCAACAATTCGCTACAGATAAAGCTAACCAAACCAAGAACAGATGTCTCCGAATCAATCCCTAAGTCACTTCCTAAAATTCATAGAGGAATGAAGGGAGAAGATGACTGCAGAATTGAAGGACAAGGACATGCATAGAGTTAACTCTATCTCTTCAAAAAGAATGAGAATCTTTCAATTCCAAGCTTCGATCAATAACCAAAGCTATTTTCTCCAACCTCGTTATCTACAACTATATATAGCTCTATCTCGAGTCCTGAATAAATTCTCAGAAATGGAAAATTCTTACAACAAGGAAAATGGTTTGTAAATCTAAAGGCTGATCAAAGGATCAAAAGTTGCAAAAAACCAGTAGAAATTATAATTACCAAACATATGAAAGCACGCAATTCAACGGAGTCAGTAAAATAAAGAAATCATTTTTTTCCCCCCATACCAACTAAAATTCGTAATGCCACATACGAGTACCATCTTCCAATCAACCACAAAAAATTTCAAATGTCATAATATCATCTAGAACAGAAAGTAAGGTAAATTTTGCGACTAGTATGTAAACACATAACAAGCAGTAATTTCAGAAGATCATACAACAAGAGTCTAATAGTATCACATGCTTCTCTATTTAATTTTATATACACTTTTCAATCTTACATGAAACTGTTGTATGTACAATGGGTTGGCAAACAATTATGCTAAACATGTCATCATTCGCTTAAAACTTACATAGCATGCATGATTATAATTTGTATAGTAGAGGGAAGTGATTTACAAGAATTGGATGACTTCCACATGAGCGCAAGAAAGGTTATGACAGCTAACCCTGCCACTACCTCCAGCCGAACAATGCATACAGTTGAAGCATGAATCGGCAGGATCAAGCCTTTTCGCTAAGGCTTAGAATCAGGCTCACCACAGAATGCATTAGGGTCAAATGACCTTGCAGAGGCATCGTTGTAAACTCCAGGAACAACTTGGAGCCCATCATTTTCAGAAGAGTTCCTTGCATTCTCAATGTTGATGAAAAGAAAAGCACATGTGATCAGAGCCACTGCCAGACCAACTAGTGTTATCTTCACTCAGTTTATCACAGGCTTCACCTAAACTTTAGGAAGCAAAAAACACCAAGATGTTGGTGATAAGAGTTTGAACTTGAAGAACTTGAGCAAAAAGATTAATTCAGTCATTCTCATAAAGTTAATAATCTTCAGTATAGAATAAAAAGTCATAGTAAGCAGCACTTACCGGAACAGTTTTGAAAGATATCAGATTAATTAGTTGGCAAGCTAGTATTAATATTTGTCACATGTAAAGGACTTGGAGCCCCATCTTTACCTAGTACTTGAGAGTTGAATCTCGCCCTCTTTCGGTGTTTATCAAATATCGAACGCCACGAGGGAAACTACTTTACCATATATTATAAACCAGCGAACAATCTTACGATTTCGGGTTTATCAAATACTGAAGCATCAGCTAAACCACCCTAGTTTATATTTGAAACCAGCGAACAATCTCATGCAATCTAGGTTCCAGGGAAAGATTTCATATGTGTTTTGTTTGGTTTTTGGTTTTATTTCTGCCTAAGAGTTGATTCAAATCCCTATAACAAATATTCTCTCTCTTATTCTAAAACTGTACCAAGTCTAGGAGAAATTAGGTAGTGCACCTTTCTTACATGAGCTTAAACTTCACGATCAAAAGGTAGATTCCCACATGTGAACTGATCTTCGCAATCATGACAAGCCTCTCTCTTGTCCACAATTTCCTTGCAAACCCCCCCCCCCCCCCCCCCCCCCCCCCCCCAAAGGGGAACTAGCTACCATGAAGTTAGAACTGATTTAGAGGTTTGATAGTAGATTGACAGTTGAGATAGAATTATGTAAAATCTTCCATGGGTGGAGCAATTAACTTCCTTTATCGAGATGCATGTTGTCACTAATTGTAATGACCCGCGGCAAGTTAGGATTCTTAGACGACATCAACATGGCTACAACTATTTATACTTACAGCTAGGTATAAACGTCGAAGTTTTATACTTAAATTGGATACTGATGGTTTGTGGGAAACAACTCTATACTGAGAAGGCGCCAAAGGAAGATTAACCAAATTTTTACCACAGCTAACAACCTAACACGAATCATCCTGAGTTGATGTCAAATTCCAAAATCAGAAAATGATGAGCAAGGAGAGTCTCGCATAAAACCTAGAGGCTACTTGGAATTAAGATTTTTCTTTTTTTTTGAAAAAAAAATTATCATGCGGTTCAAAACATAACCACATGGTTCAGAGCATTGAACACTATTAATTGACAAGTTATCTCATAAACAAGATAATGGTAAGTACATCGTTGTAACAGGACAAACACAAATTTTAATTGAACAAATAATTTTTGTAATTCGGATTTATATTTTTTGTATGTTCTGTATTCAACTCAATGGTGTCAAAGAAACAGTTTTCAGGGAGGTAAAAAAATTCATCTTTGCATAAAATGATGAGTGCTTGGTGGGAAGTTAGAATCATATGAATGAAATAGATATAGAATATAGCATATTACGGAACACCATGACCATTGAAATTTCAGAATACAATTACAAATCTAGAAACATAACAAAACAAAGAAAGAAAGAAAGAAGAGAAAAACTTACTTGGCCATCATACCATCCAGAGTCTCCTCATCTGCAATCGAAGAACAAAAGGCAACATTTTTTACCCCAAAAAGAGCATTAAAATCCAAACTTTAAACAATTCTCAACTCGAAGAAAAGAGGGCACTCTCAGCAGGACTTCCCAACATAGGCCCACCCAAGATACATCCTGAGCACGGCCAGCGTCACCGCGAGGATCCCCGTGGAGGCCGACCCGACAGTCCACCGCAGCCCGTCAGCCTGGAGGCCGGAGGGGAAGCGGCGGGATGGCTTTTTCTGAATTAAAAAAAAAAAGATAAAATAAAATTGCGTTTGCCGGGAGTCGAACCCGGGTCTATTGCTTGGAAGGCAATTATCCTAACCGTTGGACTACAAACGCTGATGCTGATGGTAGCTAATATTATTAAAAATATATATATATTCCACAATCGGCTTCACCAAAAGTGAATCAAAAAATTGTTTAAAATTTTACGTAAGGTAAGGGTCGAACCTACGACTTTCTATTATGGAAACAATTTTTTGAAGCCTTTTTTAATTAAATTCAGAAAGATAATTTTTTTAAAAAAATCCCCACGATACAATAACTATTTATTTCCCTTTCTTCTTCCTCTTTCTTTTTCTTTTTTAAATATAAACTGTTGATATTATGGGAGTATTCTGGAACTGTAAATTTAGAAAGTAACCATAAATCAACGTGGTAGAAAGTATGTAAGAAACTTTCAAGTCATTTGCCTGCTAGAATAATCAAATTATGTAGAATGTAAAACTACTTCATATAAAGTAGAATGTAAAACTAAATAAGTTCTCTTTTAAAAGAAATTTCAGAAAAAAAAAAATATGGAATATTACTATTAAAAGATGTACTTCATATTGCATTGTACCGGATTGAAAACATATCAAATAAACAAAAGGCGATCAATCACTAGTTGCCCTTCTCCGGCTTGAGAAAACAAGCGAACTCTATAAGCAGAGCGTTTTTTTTTTTTTTCTTTCTTTCCTTCTAAATAATAGCGATGAAACAATCATGCACTGTAGCACAAGAGATGCCAGTAGTTAGGTTTCAAGCAGTGGATCAGCATGACAACCACACCGATTGAAAATAGGCATGCTGCGTTTGGTTTGATAGAACATGTGATGCCAGCAGCCTAGGTTCGAACAACGTGACACTTTCTTCCTCGTCGAAAGTTGTGAGCTTGAATTTTGCCGATAATTGTGAGTGTGAGACTCATCACACGGTGTCTCGAAACAAGTGGCATCAACTTATTCCTCTGCAACTCTATCTCCTTTATTTTTCCCGACCGATGAGTTCCAGCTCCACAATCAAACTCTTTTTGGTTCTGTTCGGTCTCCACCTGTGGACTGTATTGCGCTGAATGTAAGCTGTTGAGCTGGGTTGTGTTCTAATATTTTCATGTTTGCTAACGAACTGTCTGAAGCTGCTGAGCGTTGTTCAGCTGTTGTAAGGGTGTGTGGTAAATCTGCGGAATGAAGTGTTGTTGAGTAAAACTGATCAAATTAGACAGGTTTATATTGATTGTATGTATGTGAAAATTTCAATTTTCATAATATTTTTTTATCTGAATTAATAAATAATTTATAAAGTATAAGTATATTTAGCATAAATAATTGGTGGATTAAAATAAAAATATATTATTATTACACCAAATACTTGAATAGATGAATATCTGAAGAATTCAAGTTTTACCGACACTCAAAGAACATATTGCATACAAGTTATCCTACTTCTACCTAACTATGAGCAATATCATCACATATTTGGATCTGAAGTCAAGAAATAAAAGAAGATTTATAATTTTTTTTTTAACCCTAATTTTTTATATATTCGCAAATTTGTAATATTATGCTATTTAAAGGATTAGTTATGTCCACTGAAAAGTTTCACTTGTGCTTTTTTGTAAAAATTGTTCTGAGCCGCTTAACAACAAGTAACTGAAAAGTGTTTTTTTGACTTAACAACTTAGTTGTTTTTTGTGTTACAAATCCTAGTCAGAGTATTTATCGACAGAGCCTTTATTTGTCGCCCTCTTGCTGGCACCCTAATGTGCAAGCAGTGTCGATTGAAACATTTAGTCAAATAAACTATCTTAAACTAACATCATGAAAGACAAAACAATGATATAACTCATAATCCTATCAACAGGCTGCTCGCCAAGATTGAGATTCTAAAAACTTTCTTTATAAGACACTCAAAATTTGCTGGTTACAAGGATGAATGATTTGGACTCCCCAATTTAGAAGATGATCAGTCCAAGACCTCTCCAATGATCTCGACAACCTCCTCGCTCTACTCCAACAGCAAAACCTCTTCACATCTATTCCGGATATCCGGCAATGGAAGTTTACGTAAAATGATCTCTTCGCAGTTAATTTCTCTTTACGTGAGCCTTACCGATTATCGAGGCGAAAACAATTATTGCCGGTGGATTTAGATTACACAAGCTCCATTAAAAATCAAAGTGCACATGTGGCTTGCATTTCATGAACGTCTCATAACAACAAGCAACTTTGTCAAGAGAGGTATCCAGATCTCATTACCGTGCTTACTTTGTAGGGTAAATCCGAAAACCACCGTGCGTATCTTTCTCCACTACCCCTACAACTTGGAACTATGAGAACCGCAACACACCCTTATAGCACTATCTTTTTGGCCATCTTCTATTGTAACTCTATGAGATTATTGGAAAATCCCTCGCAATGAGCTAACCGGTGAGATTGTGTTGTCAATGCCGTCATATGAGTAACAGGACATGAGAGGAATCAAAGATATTTTTATATGAAATCTTCCTCTTCGCTGATGCTTAGGGGTGGGATATCTTCTTCGGTGGCGTTATGTCGATCTCACTTACCTCTTCATAAATATCGCCAACCGCCTTAGTTTGTTGTATCTTTGACACTTCTTGCATTTGTTGTAATTTTCAACATTTTTTGCTTTCTTCCCCCCTCTTGCAACTTCACATTCTTTATTATTTTAAAAATACTCTTATAAGGCTAAGACCCCACTTCACTTTAAAAAAATGATCTATATCGTACGGCGGTCATCTGCTTGCTCAATATCTAACTTTACCACTCGTTAGGTCCATATCTTAGATCGTTTAGAACACAAACTCTCCTCGGGTCTGATTACGTGTCAGCGGACATTCTTCTTTCCCTGATGCGGCCCAGGCAGGCCCTAGATCTGCTCCCTGGCGATCGATGGTGAATCCAGTCGGAGGTTGGGTTAATCGGGGAAAAAATTATCAAACCCTACCGCCATGAAATGTCTTAACATATATTTATTGGATTTTTCCTTTTAACGAACAGTCTTAAAAGAGCATTTCATTTCTTTATAATCAAGTATTTATGGGCATGGGACCTATAAACTCAGCCAGTTTCCGTCCATACGAATCTGCGCCGTTGATTTTACTTTGATCTCATCATCGCCGCTGATAAATCGAAGGATAACGAAGAGGGCTCTCAAAAAGGATTCGAGATTCCAAATCTCGCCGTCGTCCACCGCTCTGCTCTCGTTCTCTGTGGAACAACTCGCCGGCTGCCGACTTTGCTCGCAGGTCTCTCTCTCTCTCTCTCTCTCTCTCTCTCTCTCTCTCCCCCCGCCCCCCCCCCCCCCCCCCCCCCCCCCCCCCCCCCCCCCCCCCCCCCCGCCGGAGTAATTGGCAGCTCATAGTACACAACCAGGTCCCCCCAAACAAATAATCAAGCAAAGTAATTTTATTTTTGGCCAATTCAATTCGAGAATCATTTTGTCAGATTACTCAATATGAATTCCCATGCTAGGGATAATTTCATGAGATGGATTTGATGAAACAGCAAAAAGAAGTTGGACACGTGGTTATGAACGTGTGGTGTTTGATGAAATGCTCGTGTGGTTTTCATTTCTCTCTCTCTTTTTTTTTATTGTTGCTGGTATTGTTGTAAAAAAGGATCGTGACCTCATTGTAGCACTGATTGACTAGAGATGGAGCTGTTTGATTAAAAGACTTTAGAGGCATTAACATTGTCTGTGTGAATTTGAGTACTGATTTGGTTCCTCATTAACCATGGGTAAATTATAATTCTGGCTGTAATAGCTAGGAAATTATCATGAAGAATTTTAGGTAAGACTAAACATGTATGTTCTTTAACCTATATTAAGTCTATATTTGGAAATTTTCATAAATAATTGAAGGCAACATTATTCTTGTTGTGACACGACAACTATGATATCAAATGTTGAGACCAACAATTGGGTTATAACAATAACTGCTGTGCACGCCCAAGATCATGATCGACGTTGCGGAATGTGACAATGTGTAATACTTGCAAAAAAAAACTATTGTAGAGCAAATTAGCAATACCAAGATAAATAAGTAGAAAAGAGCACGAAGATTTAACGTGGTTGAGCTCATACTTGGCCTACATCCACGGGGAGAGAACTTGAGAGAGTTTTATTAATAAACTTGGTACAAGAGATCTAATATTCTCTTGATTCCTACAAGAGTATTCACCTTCTTCTTGAATCTCACAAGATTATAAGAATATATCTTCTCTCTATGCACCGTCACCTTCCTCTCTTTTCTTGGTTTCCTCTGATTTTCCTTGGATTACAATGTGCTAGGTTACAAATTTTATTTATAAAGTTTTACAATACAAATCCTATTCAAACTATGAAATGGTATTGGTCGTTGGATGCTTGAAGAATTTGATCAATTCTTGTAGAAGTTGATTTCTTTGATCTAGAAGAATTATATACTCTTTAAACTTTAGAAACAAATCTTCATTGAACAGGAACCGATTCCTATTCGAACTCCATCAGAAAAGGAAACTCGCACTGCTTTTGAATTTGGAAACTGCTCACGCTTTAGAATGGTCGATCGGTTGACTGGTCCTTCATGAGTCGACTTATAATGCCTATAAGTCGACTACTGCAAACACTTCCTTCTCTATATCTGTCCAGTCGACTGGGCAGTCGATTGACCTTGAGCTGCAGTCGACTGATCTGGCCCTTGCTAGATCTGCTTCTTCTGCTCCAAGACTTCGTCTTCTTCAATTCGATTGAATCTTCTTGGACTATCATCTCTTCTTGAAAATAAGACAAATCTCAACAATCTCCACCTTGAGTTGCTTTTCAAGCCTTTAGCAAAACACCTTTGAAATTTTGTACCTTAATTCTTTCCTTAATTGTAACCGTACCGGGAAGCATTTTACTCCTGCCCCTCGCCGGGGCCTTTGGCTGCTTCACCGCCAAGCCTTGAGCGTATTCGAGTCTCGCTCGAATGCGCCCTTTCTCTTTCCTTAACACTTTGACCCGGTTCACGTTTTGTCGCAGTCTTCCTTGAAGGTCCACCTCGCAATAAGCTCCCTTCCAAGCTTATCCTTGATATCCCACCTCAAACTGAGTTTCCTTCCTTCAGCTTGTACATCCCTCTACACTTCTGTTTTTCCAGGATTACCCTGTCTCCTTAGCTATCAGTAACGACGCCTTGTTGCATTTGGCTCTGACATCCTTCTTTTTCAAGCACCCCTATGGATATTAGATTATATTGTGCCTCTGGGACATATCGGACCGCCTCCAGAGCACGCATTGTTTCATCTCTACATGTAACATTGACTGTCCTAATGCCGATGACCTTGCAAGCCGAGCCATCCACCATTTTGACAGTCCCTCCCTCCTTTGCAACCAAGAAGTTGAACATCTTCTGGGAACATACATGAACTGCACTATCAGAATTTAATATCCAGCCTTTATAGAAGTGTTTTCTATGTAAGTTGTTAATACATAAGTGTCTGATACACCCTCTACTACGTCTGCCTTCGCAGTTTGCCCCTTTTTATTTAATCATTCTTGTCGATGCTTACAGTCTTTCTTTCAGTGACCTTTCTGTTGACAAAAGTGACATGTTTTTGATGAACCTGAACTTTTCTTTCCTCTCTTCCTTTTCTTCCCATGACCACCAAATCGAACCTTCCTGCTTAACTTGATTTGGTGTTTTTCTGATCTTATAAGATAAGAGAGTTGACGTGAACCCTTCTAAGATGAGAGTTTTCCTACCATAGAGCATAGTGGTAACATGTAATTCTATGACTCCGGAAGCAAACTGAAAAGTATCAACACCTTGTCCTTCTCGTAAACCTTGACATCAACAGCTAGTAGCTTGCTGATGACCTTGTTGAAAAAGTTCAGATGCTTCAACACCGCGGTCCCTTCCTTCACGTGTAGCCCATATAGTTGTTTTGTTACTTCAAGTATAGCTTGTTGGAGAGGTTTTTTGTCATATACAACATCTCTAACCTTAACTACAAACTCGTAATCGTTTCTTCATCCATAACGTTATACATGACCTCGTCTGTGAGACATAATTGGATCGTGCTTGGCGCTTTAATACCTAACTCCCAATTCTCATCTGACATGCCCGCAGATTTTGCTGACTTTTTCATGCAGGGTTTTGTGAAGACCATGTTGCACCAATGCCTTCACCTTCTTTTGCCATAAACTAAAGTTTTCTTTGCTATTGAATTTATCAACCTCAAACTTGCTAGATAAATTCCAATATTCGACACATCGCCTTATCGTCAACCTTAAGCTCTGATATCAATTGTTGTGACTCAACAGCTATGATACCAATTATTAAGACCAACAATTTGGCTACAACAATACTGTTGTGCATGCCCAAAATCGTGATCGACGTTGCAAAACGTTGCAAAATATAATACTTGTAAAAGAAAATTATTGTAAAATAAACTAGCAAAACCAAGACAAAATAGTAGAAATAACACGAGAATTCAATGCGGTTCGTGTTGAACTTGGCCTGCGTCTACGGGGAGAGAACTTTAGAGAGTTTTATTAATAAACTTGAGATTTAACCTTCTTTTGATTCCCACAAAGAGTATTCGCCTTCTCCTTGAATCCCATAAGATTACAAGAGTATACCTTCTCTCTATGCACTATCACCTTCCTCTCTCTTTATTGGCTTCCTCTGATTTTTCTTGAATTACAATGTACTAGGTTACAATCTTTATTTATAGAGTCTTACAATATAAATCATATTCAAACTATGAGATGATTTTGGCCGTAGGATGCTTGAAGAGCTTGATCAGTCCTTGTAGAAATTGATCTCCTCGATCTAGAAGAATTCTAAACCCTTTAAAATTTAGAAATAAATCTTCATTAAATAGGAACTGATTCTTATTCGAACTCCACCAGAAAAGAAAACTTGCACCGCCTCTGAAATTTGAAAGTACTCACGCTTCAGAACTGTCGATCAGTCGACTTCAGACGAGTCGACTGGTCCTTCATGAGTCGACTTGTAATGCCTATAAGTCAACTCCTGTAAGCACTTCCTTTTCTGTATCTTTTCAGTTGATTGGGCAGTCGATTGGCCTTGAGCTACAGTCGACTATTCAATCGACTGAACTAGCCCTTGCTGGATCTACTTCTTCTACTCCAAGTCTTCGTTTTCTCCAATTCGATTGGATCTTTTTGGACCATCATCTTTTCTCGAAACAAGGCAAAATCCCAACAATTTTTACTTTTTAGCCTACATCAACACCACTCATTGTTTAAGTTCATAAGAAATTCAATTTTAACTAGAACTATATAAAATTAATTTATCAATTGTTTAGTATTTTTTAAGATTTTATTATATATGCATGTCTTTTTATATAGTTATTTGCAGCTTCAATCATATTGTTAATACGTTTGCATATGGTGTTTTGTGTTTTATGGTGATTTAGATAAATTCTTGGTAATATTAGGTATGAGATATTAGATGTGTCAGGATTTACAACCTAATCTGGAATATTTTATTACTATAAACAATATATAGATTAAAAGTTATTTATCAATATTTTAGATAGATATAGATTGAGGCAAGTTTTACAGGCTTAAAAAGAAGTTTGTTAAAAAGATATATTAAAATTTAGTAGAAAATAGTTATTTTTCACAAGAGATCAATTTGAATTTTCCAATGTGAACTTGGTACATGTATCTCAGACTAGTATAATAAGAAGAGGATGTGGAGTGGAGAAAAAGGCAAATAATTGAAGGTGAGGTAGCATCTGATTATGTTGAAAGAGATAGAGAGTGAAGCGACCAAATTGGTTTTAAAAATTTATTGAACTTCAATATTATAGATTCATTTCTTGTTTCCCTAACTGATTGATTTTGCTCCCGTCCCTGCTTATTCTTTCAGAGATCAAATAAACCTGTGGTTTTTATTGTCAATGGCTTCTACTATCATGGCTTCGAGCTCTACAGTCTTCGGCAAGAAGGTCATCTTTTTACCCTTCCCCTTTTAAATCTTTCCCATCTCCTGCTAAATCTATATTGATTGCCAATGTTGGTTCTTTTTTTCCCCAAAATTTGGTAGATTGAATTAGGATATCCAGTTACAGCAAATAAATGTCGAAAGCGATCTATGAACAAGGTTCTCTCAGTCATGGCACCAACGCAACCTCGGCGCTCTCCAGCAACCACTGGTTCAGTTAGGTTTTTCTTCTTCTTCTTTTGCCTTTTTTATGTTTATATAATTTTCCCACTAGATCAATCTTGCTAACTTGATTGGGACTGTGCTATAGTGATTTTTTTTAATTGTTCTATTTTAGGTGAAGCATGCTATGACCATGACTGAGAAAATTCTTGCGAGGGCCTCAGAGAGGTCAAATTTGGAGCCCGGAGACAATGTTTGGGTCAATATTGATCTGTTGATGACCCATGATGTCTGCGGACCAGGGACCATCGGAATTTTCAAGAAGGAGTTCGGCCAAAATGCTAAGGTGGAAACTCATTTCTCTTGCGTCGTCGTCTTTTAATTTTTATTTTGGCTCTAGATTCTAGAATTTAGGGGTATTGCATTTGGAATAATGGCAAAGCAATAGCATTAATGAAGTTCCTAGTCTTTTTAACAATAGTGTGGGCTTTTGAGACAAGAATTTTACCTATTTAGTTTCTCCACGTGAAGTACTTTTTGATGTGAATCATTATCTTTCTCAAGCAAGAAATTGTTGAACCCAAGTTTTAAAATGAAGCACTTGGAATGAGTCGACCAAGGATATAAACTCATGATGTATTGTTCCTAGTAATAGCCCTTGGATACTCAAAGATGCAAGCGACATCTGTAAAAGCACCTCAAGGATCTTTCGTTTTGCTTTGTTAGCCATGGTTACGGTTACACATGCTATAACCTATTAATGGATGTCTTTTAATGATTTCAAAGAACGTTAACCTACATATATGTAACTTTAAAATTGAATAATCTTGGAAAGGAGAAAATACTTCAATATGTGGATTACCGTGTAAATTATATGTAATTTTCTAAAATCATATATCAAAAATTGGAACAAGTAAATATACATATCTATCCATATAGGCATCAGTTCAGGGTCAAATATCAAAGACAAATATCTCTGTCTGAAACGCTGTGTATCTTTTGGGTGTGAAATTTTAGAAACTACAAGAAAGATACAAAACTTTAAAAAGTAGTAAATATCAAATGAACTGTTACTTAAAATAAAATTATAAAAAGATAGGCTATTCTTACACAAAAGCGTTTATGATTAAACTGAACCATTTGATGGGTTTTCTGATCAATCCCGAGCCGGATTGGGATAGGATCATTTGTTCCTTTTGATATACCTACTTCCTCCTCGTATTAATACTATAGAATGTTTCTTGTCAATCATTTGTATGTGCGGTGATTTCAAATTCAGACAATCAAACTCTCTAGCAACTCTATGTGAGGCAGAGTTTGGTTCTTTTTGGAGCGAGAGTGGAAAAGTTTACAGATGGTACCGACAGTTGCTCTATACACTGAAAGTTCTGTCCTAGTGAATCAACGTGAAGCCGCCAACCAATCTTTATAGTAGGAAACCGGCTCCCTTTTCCTGTTTATGTTTATCATGACATAGTTTATGATGGCCCATCATGTGTTCAATGTCTGCCGTTTCTATGTTTTTGACGTGGACATGGATAGTCATATATAGTGACTGCTAGCTGATTCATACTTGTATTATCTACACAAGTTCTAGATTGAAACTTGAAAGTTTGTACAAATTGCTTGCAACAGATGTCAGCATTTTTCTTCTCAAATTTAACAACAAAATCTTATAATTTTGTGATTTATTTATTTATTTTTACCTTTTTCTGTGTGTGCTCTTTAAGCATCATTTGATTATGCAATTTTATTTGCAACTATGGTGAATACTAATCCTGTGGATTTGGTTGGTTAAACTTTGTGCTTTCTTTACTGTAATGGTGCTGTCTATCCTATGAATTTGGTTTGGTTAAACTTAGTATTTATTAAGTCTTTTAATTGTAGGTTTTTGAAGCATACATGCCCTTAACTACATGAATCCTTTATATACTGATTACAGGTTTGGGACCGTGAGAAGATTGTTATTATACCAGATCATTACATTTTTACCAGTGATGAACGTGCTAATAGGAATGTTGATATCTTGAGGGACTTCTGTAATGAACAGAATATTAAATACTTTTATGACATCAAGGACCTTGGAAATTTCAGGTATGTCTTCATTATCTAAGATAACTTTTTATATTTGTTTCTTGTATTTTAATGCTTTTAAAGCATCAGATTACTGCACAGCCATTTTTAGTTCACATCTATGATTGATTTCTTTGTCACTCGCTCGATTCTACATGATAAAGTTCCTTACACTAACAGGCTAATCCAGATTACAAAGGTGTTTGCCATGTCGCACTTGCCCAAGAAGGGCACTGCAGGCCTGGGGAGGTGAACATTATTTATGATTTATTTGCCATATCGTTAAAAGTCCTTTCAGCTGTTAACTCATCCCAAAATCTATCACTTTGTGCTTAGGTTTTGCTTGGCACAGATTCCCACACATGTAATGCCGGAGCATTTGGTCAGTTGCTACTGGTATTGGTAATACTGATGCAGGTTTTGTCATGGGCACTGGGAAGCTTCTTCTGAAGGTAAATGCATACTTAATGGCTGCAAGTTGTAAGTTTGTTTTATTTTAATTGCAGTGTCACGAAACAAGGTATCATCATTATCGCGTAAACCTTTTCTCATCAAAATGTGGTCGCATATGGAACCAAGGCTCCATCAAAGATTTGACCAAATCTTTCATGAAGGAGAGGATTGCTTATGGGAATCAGATGGCTCAGATTTACTATTATTTATTTAGATTTAGAATTTAGAATTGGATTTAGATTTGAAGAAGATTTTATTTGATTTGGCATGATTTAGATTTTTATTTAATTTAGATTTGGATAAATTTTGTTAAGATTTAGGAGTTATTAAAATCTAGATTTGGTGGATTCGATCCTATCAATAATTGCACGTGTGGTGCACGTTTTGTAAGTTATATATAGCCATATAGTGGACTTTGAAATTAATGATTATTTGCTTAAAATTGTTTCTCTATGAAAATTGTGTTGTTTGATTTAATCTCATAGATTAATCGAATCAGGCGGTGAAGCCAAGACTCGGGTTGCGATCCGCAATCATATCTTTCATTTATTCTCTTGTTCTTCCCCAATTCTGCAAAACCCTCACTACAAACTCTAAATTCCCCTCTATCCTACATTAATTTTGGTATCAGAGCCGAAATTTTTGAAAACAACTGTTCATCATCTCTCCCCAGACTCTCATCTGCAAGCTCTAGATCCATGTCATCGCCACCGCCACCGCCACAATGCATCCATTTGCCTCTACCTCATCATTGTTGTCACATCACTGTCGCTGCCTCCATCCCATGTCGTCCAGTCTCCACCAAGTCCTCGTCATCGTCGCTGAGATCTCCACGCCGCCATGCCAATGAAGACTGCCCCGTCCTCACTCCCGATCTTCTCCGCCCCTTTTCCTTCATTTTCATGTCCTCAAAGAAACGTTTTGCTGTCTCTATCTTACCTTGTTAGTTATCATTGTATTCATCAGAGATGAATATTTTCAAGACAGGGAGAATGATGGGAATCAGATGGCTCAGATTTATTATTATTTATTTAGATTTAGAATTTAGATTTGGATTTAGATTTGAAGAAGATTTTATTTTATTTTGCATGATTTAAATTTTTATTTAATTTAGATTTGGATAAATTTTGTTAAGATTTAAGAGTTATTTAAATCTAGATTGAGTTAGAATCGATCTTATCAATAATTGCACGTGTGGTGCACGTTTTGTAGGCTATATATAACCATGTAGTGGACTTTGAAAATTAATGATTATTTGCTTAAAAATTGTTTCCCTATAGAAATTTTGTGTTGTTTGATTTAATCTCATGGATTAATCAAACCAGACGGTAAAAAGCCAAGATCCGGGTTGCGATCCCGCGATTATATCTTTCATTTCTACTCTTGTTCTTCCCCAATTCCACAAAACCCCCACTACAAACGTTTAGAAAAGGGAAAGATACATTTATTAGAGAGAATTACATTTAACTCTGAAGGCATAGGTAAAACCAAGAGACAAACAGAAGTTTTATAACACATTTGAATTCAAAAAACAATGTCTATTT
Organism: Agave tequilana; assembly: GCA_038442645.1. Classification (NCBI taxonomy): domain Eukaryota; kingdom Viridiplantae; phylum Streptophyta; class Magnoliopsida; order Asparagales; family Asparagaceae; genus Agave; species Agave tequilana. Next base: position 22,091 of record JAVJIF010001605.1, read on the forward strand.
ATATTAATTAACTATCGTGTTGGGAAGCTGGTTAGCAACTACTAAGATTCACGCCACCTATATTTTATTCATAAGGACTCTCTGTGAACAAAATAAATCCCTTACTGCTCCTTTGTGGTTTGAACTCCTTGCCTAATGCTGGGTCTCTGGTCTATACCTAAGATTCAGGTTCAACCTACATTTTTTGCTACTTGCAAGCTATAAATCACATCTTTGTCTTGAACCAAAGGTTCATTGACCAGATATTGTCATGTCAATACGCCATGAAGGAGATCAATGCTGACCATATTTGAGTATCTTTAAAGTATTAGTAGAGAACCATCTAAATGAATCTTTCGTTACTTGTCATTCCCCATTTAGGGATATATTGCTCATCCCTTGGGCAGTCTATTATCAGTTTGAGAGACTTTAATTCATGCAATCTCTGGTACTCCCGTCCTTTTTTTCTGGATTACTGGACCCAATTTTGAGTGCCCTTTACAGGGACTCAGTTTTTTAAAGTTTATACACATGCCAGGCCATTTGGTTTGGTCACAACTGGTGTAACTGTATTCATGTCCCAACCATATCGATCCTTGTTTTACCACTTAATGTTCTCAGAGTTGGGTTGTCATCTCTTAATATCACTCTGTGCTTGGACCACATTCATTGACCATTTGTTTCAAGGGTGAATTATGAATTTTTCTGTAATAACTGAAAAATGCATCTGATGTAAAACCACCTGGATCGCAATCACCTTCAAATCGGATTTGGTTTCCACCCCTTGCACGGGCTTCTCACCCTAAACTCGAGAGCAGAACTCAAGAATTTAACACAATAATTTGAGGAAAAGTTTAATCATTCATTAATTCATTCCAATAGTTTAAGGGCCTTATATAGGCTTTACAAAAGAGGTCTACTGGAAATACCGATGTGGTAATAAACGTCCACAAAAAAATAAAAGGAAAACAAATAAAGCTAAAACATCTGCTATCAATAAAGCCTAAAACAAGTCTCATCTAAAAGCCATAGAAGACCAGCGCGTCGCCTCCTGAAGTATACTCGATCGAACCTGCTCCTTGGCGGTGGCATGATGTCCTCATCAATTCCCCCCGGGTGGAAGGAACTCGACCCTGTCGAGTGTGGGGGATAGAACTGCTGTCTGCTGTGATAGTGCTCCAGTCGATCAGGATCAAGATGCTGGAGGTCTTCCTCAGTAATCCAAGAATTTTCTGAATCAGGTTTTCCCGTCCACTTAATGAGATAGCGTCTCGTCCCTCCATCTCCAGTAGAGATAATCTGATCATCCAAGATAGAATCTATATGTTCTGTTGCATAGGACATTTAGGGGGAAGTGGAGGTAGTGGGGGGCTCTCAGAAAGAAGGTCTCGGTTTGGCTCATCTACAAATGGATCAGAAGGGTATCAAAGTACCTCGATATGGAACCAAATCCTCAACATTAAAGGTGCAACTAATGCCAAAGTCAGGTGGGAGATCCACCACATAAGCATTTGAATTGATTTTCTTAATAATCTTGAATGGCCCTGCACTTCGCGCGTGTAATTTCTTCACGGTTCCTGGTGGAAACCGTTCGCGTCGCATGCGGACCATCACATAATCTCCGACATTAAAAGACCTTAATCGGCGATGTAGATCTGCAGAAGCTTTATAATCAGTATTATTTTTCATTATCTTATCTCTGACTTCCTCATGTAATGCATGGATATGGGATGCAAATGCTGATGCGGAGTCTGATACCCTAGAATGATGATGAGCCATGGGAATTAAATCAATTGGTTGTCTGGGCTTAAAACCGTTTACTATTTCAAAAGGACTGAGACCCGTAGTCCTATTGACAGATCCGTTATATGCAAATTCAGCCATAGGCAAAATGAGATCCCAAGTTTTAAATTTTCTCCAACTAGACACCTGAGGAGATTTCCTAGCGATCTGTTTACCACCTCGGTTTGACCATCTGTCTGCGGGTGAAAGGCGGTTGAGAATTTCAGTTTGGTGCCCATCTTATGCCAAAGTGTTTTCCAGAAATAGCTAACAAATTAACATCCCTATCAGACACCATGGTTTTAGGTATCCCGTGCAACTTTACGATATGATCAAAGAATAAGACAGCCACTCGTGACGCATCAGAGGTCTTGGAACACGGGATGAAGTGAGCCATTTTTGAGAATCGGTCAACTACCACTAGGATAGAATCGTGCTTTTTTTGAGTCTTGGGCAGCCCTAGAATGAAGTCTAGGCTCACGTCTTGCCAGGGGCACTTAGTACAGGAAGAGGAGTGTAAGGTCCGGCAATCTGCTTTTGTTGCTTAGCCAGTTGACACGTGCGACATTGGCTAACTACTTTAGAGACATCTCTTTTCAACTCGGCCAGTAGAATCGATGTTCAACGGCCTCAATTGTCTTATTCTGACCGAAATGTCCCGCCAGGCCTCCAGCATGTAGTTCCAAGAGAGAAAATCCCTGAGGGACGTACGGGGAATACACAACTTACGGAATCGGAAGAGATAACCGTCTTGAAGGAGAAAACCGTACATCTCACGAACAGGGCCGTCTCGTAACGTGACATAAATGTTCCCAAAATCAGGACATGATTCATACTCCTCCTTTAATTTCTCAAAATCCAACCACTTCTGTGCTCATTGCCACCAAGATCGTGACACGTCGACTCAGCGCATCAGCGACCTTATTCTCGATGCCTGCTTTAATGTTTGAGAACAAAAGTGTAATCCTGCAAGAACTCCACCCATTTGCTATGCCTCGCGTTTAATCTCTTCTGGGAGTTGAGATACCTTAACGCTTCGTGATCTGAGTACAACACGAATTCCTGTGGCAACAGATAATGTCTCCAGTAGCGCAACGCCTGTACAACCGCATAAAATTCTTTATCATAAGTGGAGTAGCGTTGCCGGGCATCATTTAGTTTTTCGCTGAAATAAGCAACCGGGTGGTTTTCCTGACTCAGTACACCACCTATTGCTAGTCCCGATGCGTCACAAGTTACTTCAAAAGCTTTGAAAAATCAGGGAGACGCATTACGGGAGCTTCCGTCATCATCTTCTTTATTTCAGCGAAAGCCTTGGAGGCAGCAGGAGTCCACTGGAACACCTCGCTCTTTAAACAGTCGGTATAGGTGCCATAATAGCACTAAAATTCTTGATGAACCGACGGTAGAAAGTGGCTAACCCGTGAAAACTTCTGACTTCCATGATCGTCCGGGGTTGTGGCCACTCGGTTATTGCCTTCACTTTCTCAGGGTCTGCGGAAACCCCCTCGGAGGAAACCACAAATCCTAGGAAGATAACCCTGTCTATACAAAAAGCACACTTTTTTTGGATTTGCATAAAATTTCTCAGCATGGAGTGTGCAGAGGACTTGCCTCAGATGACCCACATGTTGCTCCTGGGTTTGGCTATAGATCAGTAGTCATCAAAATAGACCACCACGAACTTACCGATAAACGGTCGAAACAATTGGGTCATTACTCTCATGAAGGTGCTTGGAGCATTGGACAGTCCAAAGGGCATAACCAACCATTCATATAACCCGTCTTTAGTCTTAAATGCGGTTTTCCATTCATCCCCGGGTCGGATCCTAATTTGATGGTACCCGCTCTTAAGATCAATTTTGGAAAAGATTGTGGCACCTGACATCAGATCCAGCATATCATCAAGACGGGGAATGGGGAAACGGTACTTGACGGTAATTTTATTGATTGCACGACTATCCACACACATACGCCATGTACCATCCTTCTTTGGCGCTAAAAGTGCGGGAACCGCACATGGGCTCAAGCTCTCTTTGATGAACCCCTTGTCAAGTAGCTCTTCCACTTGCCGTTGCAATTCCGCATGTTCAGTTGGGTTCATTCTATAGTGAGGCAAATTTGGTAAAGTTGCTCCTGAGACTAAGTCAATAGCATGTTGAATGTCTCGCATAGGGGCAACTCACCTGGAAGATCTTGTGGGAGGGTTTCGGAAAACTCCTCCAGAATTGGTCTGATGTGCTCAGGAATCTGCTCCTCGATATCCCGGCTAGCCTCTCGAGCCACGAGAGCATAACAAGTAGAACCATCCTGCAAGCTCTTTTCAAGTTGATCGTGGCTAATCAAATTCATTTCCATCTTACCTTTGCCCTTATCAACCCTTTTTTTTTTGGATTTATAACGTCACTTTATCTTTCCCTTTATCAGCCTCTTTCTCTCGGGTTGGCGGCTTCGGTTGATTTGGCATAAGCTTCACCTTTTTCCCATTATGGACGAACGAACACTGGTTGGTACGCCCATGTATGGTCACATCTAGGTAAAATAACCATGGTCGACCCAAAATGATATGACCTACATTCATGGGGAGTATGTCACACCACACATTTTCTGCGTATGTGGCAAATTGGATGGGAATTTGACATCTCTCTTGAACATCTATAGATGTAGCATCAATCCATGTAACCTTGTAGGGGTTTGGATGCTTCACCGCGTCATCCCCAAGGTGGTGATTAGCTTTGACGCCACAGCGTTGATGCAGCTGCCACTATCCACTATTACCTTGCAGTTCTTATTGCCATTTTCGTGCAAGTTTGAAATATGGCAGTCCTTCTCCAGTCGTTGAGTGGTTCAGGCTGGGTTAAAGTACATCTAACTACTCCTAATTGGGTGCGAGCTACACTAGGAGGTAAGCTCGTCATTTTCACAGTTCGGATGCACCCATTAAATTCATACTCTTCGACAGAGGCATCCGAGTCATCGTCTTGTTGGTGCACCACTTCTTCTCCATCATCCTCTCCTTCTATATCTTCAATGGGAACTTCGACGAAGAGGGTTTTGGTCTGACTCGGCACTAGCTGGCGAGGTGACCATACCCTTGACACCTGTAGCATTGGGTTCTAGGGTTGACTTTTCCTGGTTCACTTACCGTTCTCTTCTCGGATGCAAAGGGCTTTGCACCAGAAGGACCTGCTGGTTTGACGCTAGAGGAACTGGAGGCAGGTTTACTTGGGGTAGGAAGTGTTCGTTGAAGCTTGGCTGACCAGTAGTGGTGGTTCTAGAGTTATCCTTAAAGTTACTTCGGTTAAAATAGGATCCTCTAGACTCATCTAAGTCTTTGACTAGCTGATATGCCTGTTCTAGAGTCGTGATGCCTCGAGCAATGAGCTCTCGGCGATAATCATCCCTAAGACCGACCTGAACCTAGATAGGGTCTGTTCAGGAGATTCTAACTCAATAGCTCCACACCGATTCAGATATTCATCAAACTTAGCAATGTAATCAGCGGCTGATTTGTTTCCCTGGGTCCATCGATTCCATTTGTCCAACAAGTGTTGACTGAATGATGTGTGGAACATACTTCATCATAAGCTTCTCTTTCATGCTTCCCAGTGTCCACGGGGTCTTCCCTTCTGTACCTCATCATCCTCTCTAGGTTCTCCCAGTATTGCCCAGCTTGTCCTGTTAACTTCATTACGGCCAGTCGAACCTTTCTTGATTCAGACATGTCATGCCAACGAAAATATCGGTCCATAGCCAACTGCCAATCTATATAGACCTGAGGGTCTAAACGCCCGTCAAAGGAAGGAGCATCAACTTTAACGCTCCTGATATATGGGCATCGGCATCAGTTGTTTGGTAAGGTGGGCCTCGCTCACGCCTAGGAGACCTACTGTCATTTCGAGAACTTTCATCATCCCTGATTCTTCTCCTATTGGTTTCTAGCCTACCAATTCTGGTTGCTAGATCCCTACAGTTGACATCAACCTGATCCTTAACTTCTTGTAGTTGCCTGTCCATGCTCTCTATCTTTTGTAGGATTATGTTAAGGGTATCATGAATGCTAGGGTCCATTGGTGCTGAAGTTTCGCCTATAGAAAAAGTTCTACCCTTCTAGTAGGCATGCAAGATTCTCACTGACCCTAAATGCAAGCTGTCCTTAGGATATGTATGTTATGCAGGAGGAGTCAGAGATTAGAATGGTGAAAGATAATACCAATTTTTAAGCTAATGAGATTAACACGTGATTAAGAAATTGTAATGTGGAGACAGTGATAAAGACACGTGCTGATACAGTTAACTTCAAGATATATCAAGTAATCACGGATTCAAATTAATTTAGCTGCACAATTAATATTAGGTCGGTTACCACTCAAGATCAGAATCACACAACTCACTTATTTAGTGGGCAACAGTCAATAAATTCTATCAAGCGACAGATTGGACGAACTAGCTATTTTAATTAAATGGCAGGAATTACTGACAGAATATTCAAAGTTACCTGGGAAGACGACCGTAACTCAAACCTGAATGATACTGCTGTAGGCGCGTAGTACTGGTCGTCACGAATCCACTGCCTCGAAAACGTGTCAATTCGGACTTGAAACGAGCTCTGAACGACCGTCTAAAGTGAGCTGTGATTCTGGACTGAGTCTGGACTGAATTGACTCAGTAAGTGACTCGGACTGAACCAACTCAACTCGGGCTAAGCCAACTGGACGTGGTTGGTTTGGATCCAACCCAACCTGTATAAGTTGGGTCGGGTTACTCTGTAACCCAACACTTGAGGCCCAGTTTATCTCCCCGACTCCAAGCTAGGGTTACTCTGGAACGAAGGCGGCGGCGGCGGCGATGCGATGTAGGCGGCGGATTCGGTCGGCGGAGGTTTTCAACAGCGGCGGCGACTTTGATGACGGCGACTTGGGGCTATCGCCGGCGATGGGAGCCCGGCGAGGTCGTGGTGGAGTCAACGACACTCTGCTCTTCTCTCTGCTACCGGCTAGGGCAAGAGGGGTCTTCAACGGCGGTGACAACGTCGGAGTTGAGGGCGATCTTCGTCGGAGAAGAAGGCGGCGACGATGGCAGATATTTTGGTGGGGCTCGGGCGTGGCGGAGGTAGTTGGTGTGGACCAACGGCAGCGGCGTTGACCTGGTCGTGACTGTCGGCGATGAGATCTGGGCGACGACGGCGCTGTCGACGTGGCAGAGGAAGAGGACGAAGACAAGGACGATGGCGTGGCTGTGGTTGATCTCTGACGACGACGGCGACGGAGGATGTAGATGGCGAGAGGGGGGGCGATGTGGACGGGGGCTGTTGCCATCGGATTTGAAGGGAAGGAGATGGCGATGCTGACGGCGACTGCTGCGGGATTTGGGGAAGATGAACAGTGCGGGTTGGGATTTTCGAAGGATTTTTTTTCTTTTTTTTTTTTCTTTTTTTTTTGAACAGTGTAATTTTTTTTTTGGAATGGATCTGGAATAGATCTAGGGTTTGAAAACTGGAAGAAAATTTGGAAAAGAAAAAAATTTGAAGGGGATTGAAAACCGGTGCTCTGATACCAAAATGATGTAAAACCACCTGGATCGCAATCACCTTCAAATCGGATTTGGGTTTCCACCCCTAGCACGGGCTTCTCACCCTAAACTCGAGAGCAGAACTCAAGAATTTAACACAATATTTGAGGAAAAGTTTTAATCATTCATTAATTCATTCCAATAGTTTAAGGGGCCTTATATAGGCTTTACAAAAGGTCTACTGGAAATAACCGATGTGGTACTAAACGTCCACAAAAAATAAAGGAAAACAAATAAAGCTAAAAACATCTGCTATCAATAAAGCCTAAAACAAGTCTCATCTAAAGCCATAGAAGACCAACGCGTCGCCTCCTGAAGTATACTCGATCGAACCTGCTCCTTGGCGGTGGCATGATGTCCTCATCAGCATCAACCAGATAACATTCCCGGAGCACCTTTTGCCTAACAATTCATAATGAACTTTTACCAAAATATATTCAACTTCCACTTTTGCCAACTGGGAATTACATCTTTACTTTAGTTTTGTATACTCTTGAAGGAAACAGAGATAGAAGCTTTGTGAGTTTCCAAAGAAGTGTTTCAACTCTCATGGACATGTCAGATGTTCACACAAAATTTTAGTTGGGAGTCAACATACCACCGTCTAGAGCTATAACTGTAAGATTAGATTTTTCTGTTTGTGTAAGCAGTGCTATGGACCAGAAGAAGCCTGTTTACTTATGTAGAGGATGGTTAGAGTTTCTCTTAAGAGAAGTAATTTGAAAACTTCTTAGAGAGTAAGACCTGTGGCTATGAAATGGGATGTTCTCTTGTTCTTAAGACGATAGTGATGTGAAACGTGTAGGAGTGCGAAAACAATAAATAATATAACTCAATTAACATGCATGCATTAAATCAATTCAAATATCAAAGTACTAATTAAATGTTATTGTGATGCATGTAACAGATTCCACTATCAATAAATAAGCTAGAGCAATTATAAAACAGATGCAGATTTACAAGCTTGTATTTAAAATGAACAATAGATCAAGATTGATAATAAGTTAGAGATGTATTATCGACTGTAAATAAATAGTTTTCAAGATTGGAATTATACCTCAAATATTGATGAAGAAAATCTTGATAGTTGGATGAATATGAATTTGATAAGGACTCGGCCCGACATGTATTGTTTGAATTTTTTGTGCACGAACTTGAATGTGTGACGTCAATGACGAGAGAAGAGGTTGTGGAGATAAGGAGGTGGTTATTGACGAAGGCAAGAGTAGTGAACGACAGCGAGAACTCGGCAATAATTTGAGAGGAGGAAATTTGATGTTGGAGGTAAAGAGAGGAATAAAGATATTTAGCAACCGATAAACCAATTAGAATATCCACCACTAATCGAGATCTAATAGGCATCTCACGACTACTAGAAAGAGAATTTTTCATCCAAAACAAACTCACAAAGAGAGTAACAAATGTTCATTGATTTTATTATATACTGTAAAAGTGAATACATGGGGCCTTTATACATGATACAAAATTGTACTCTTCTACTTTTTTTTGGATTACATAATCAACTCATAAAAGAAATCAAAAGTCTAAAAAAAAGACAAAAGAAAATCTACATGAAAAGAAAATGAAAAATTCTACTACAATTTTGATTACTAAAAATCAAAAATTAAAAGTTAGAAACTAGAAAGCCTATTACTAGGAAAATTACTGGATCTATGTTGAGTCGGCGCGTCTTCTTCAACGATAGTAGATACACTATGATTTGATTCAAGCCTTGATTTTCGCATCAGATATTGTGTTTGTTTTATTTTTCTCCTTGAGTTAAAATGTGTCTTCTCCTTTATACTTCTGTTCTTAAGACGATACTTTTTCTATTCTTGTTGTCTCTCCTCCTCTGACCCTTGTTTTATATAATTAATCTGCTTGGCATTTTGGTTAGTTTGCTTTTCTATTCTTTTGTTTCTATTTTTTTCCTTGAAATATTTGCTTGGATATTTAAATTCAATCACAATTTTGGCTCCTCATACTGAGCTTTAGGGGATTGCTTCTCTAGGATAGGACCATACCACACACCAGGTGCAAATGAGTTTACTGTAAGGTTTCACAGAAGTGAATGTTACAATGCCAAACCCGGGCTGCTGTTGTACAAATGGCCACTGACATGAATTTTGTGTGAACACCCTGATATACTTACTTTAATAAAACTCTATAAGATATATAAAAAGAAAGATCAACATCACCCCCCCCCCCCCCCCCCCCCCCCCCAAAACAAAAAAAAAAAAAAAAAAGGAATCTCAATAATTGAAATGTGCACATGCAGTACATTTGTTGAAAGCTATCCGCCAAACCAAAAGTCACAGGATAGCCTGATGTTGTAGCAGTATTATTCATCAGTAATTGTGCTGGTCCACCAATAATAGTGTTTAAATTTCTTTTTTGAAGTTCCTAATTTTATGTTTTTTTTAATGCAGTTATCCATTGTACTTACTTGTAATTTTTTGGCCTTCAAAATTGCAGGTGCCACCTACTTTGAGATTCATAATGGATGGTGAAATGCCTGATTATTTGCTCGCCAAGGATTTGATTTTGCAGGTTAATTTGGTGTATTTTGAACCTGCTATTCTGTTGCTTTCTGCAATATCAGTCTAACATTTCATGATAGGATGCAAGATTTTTCATAGTCAATAATTATCTGAAAGTCTTGGCTAAATAACACTGACCCACCTCATTTCATGTAGATTATTGGTGAAATCACTGTTGCTGGTGCAACATACAAATCCATGGAATTCGTTGGATCTACTGTTGAAAGTTTAAATGTAAGTGGAGTGCAATGCTACCTCTTATACCTCTGGGACTTGGTTAAGATCATCAACTAATGTATTGGCTTATTCTTGTAAGATGGAAGAGCGAATGACTCTTTGCAACATGGTTGTTGAAGCGGGAGGTAAAAATGGGGTTGTCCCTGCTGATGCAACTACATTTAAGTACCTTGAGGTATTGAAGTTGCATCCATTTGAAGTTGTTATGCTTAAGTTGTTTTTGTGTGCTTGTGTATAATAAGAAAGTAAATTCTTGAGCCATCATATTTCTTGCATCTTAGTTAATTGCATATACATTGTATAATTACGTTTATGATACTTTATTTTCTTAGCATTAACTTTTATTGTGCAGGGTAGGACATCCATGAGTTATGAACCTGTGTACAGTGATGAAAATGCCAGGTAATTGTAGTATTGATTTTCAATTCCAACCCCCCCCCCCCCCCCCCCCCCCCCCCCAAAAAAAAAAAACCTCCCAGACACACGAACAGGAAAAAGAAAAGGAAAAACAAATTACTGCCACCTTTCTGGTAAAGAAAACTATTGCAAAATAGAGCTTGCCATAATTCTAAAAAGGCTAGTTGGTGTCCTCTAAATTCTCCTAGACTTGGGAAAACATCTAGAAGAAGGGGAAAAAGATGATAATTTTTCTATAAGGAGATGCATTCAACTCTGAGGCACGTGTTTCTATGTTAGGAAAAGTGGAACTTTTTAATTAACTTTGTCTGTTTTGTTTTTGTATGCTACGTGATCCCAACCCCTGAGGACCGGGTTTGAGCAGGGATACTTGTTTAGTTGATGCAATAGACGAGGAACAACAGACAGGTTAGAAGGAAAAAAATACTAAGATCTGAAGCTGGTTGAACACACAGGAATAGAGAAGAGATGTTAACTTTCAACCAAGAGGATTTCCCTCAATACTCTATTCCCTTCATTGTCAACTTATTCCATAGAAACTTTGCCTTTTATGGCTAATAAATTAACTTGAGTTCCATGAAACTTATCTCCAATACTAGTAACAAAATCGTAATTTATCGGTCTTATTCGTTACGCTAAAGATTACAACTAACTTCTTTGCAATTATCCTACCAAAATATCATATCTTTTCCAACTATGGATCATTTATCTTTTCTGTTTTTTTTTAAAATGTCATTTATCTTAATATACGTTCTACTGCTGAGCTGATAATCTCTTGCATTTTAGATTTATTCAGGATTACAAATTTGATGTCTCCAAGTTGGAACCAGTGGTTGCAAAGGTGTGTAAGATTTCAATTTTATTTAAATGTTTCATGTTTGAGGTTTATTTTCAGTACTACATAATTTCTATCCAGAACCAGTCCCTTTGTTGTCGGTTCATAATACTTTCTGTGTTGTTTCAGCCACACTCTCCTGATAATCGCGCTTTAGCAAGAGAATGCAAAGATGTGAAAATTGATAGGGTATATATAGGTTCGTGTACTGGTGGAAAGACTGAGGATTTTCTTGCTGCTGCAAAGGTTTTTCTGGCCTCGGTAAGTTCTGGAGATTAAATATTGGTGACATAGTATAGCATAGGTTGTTTAATTGCTAGATTTTAGTTTTCACTACTGATTTTGAAGCAATTCCGCATAAAGTTGTCTAATGTATGAATAAACATATAAAAGATAAATTATGTAGCGTGTAAAAATTGGAATGTCATATTGAGTAGCACCCGTAACCTCAGTATTTTGTAGACTAACTATTATTCTCTGTTTGAACATCAATATCACCCTGTTGACTTGGTTTTTCCCCTAGATTCACATTCAGTTTCTCGACTACTAATATAACTTACAAATGCTCTATTTTGCTGCATCTGCATCACATTTAGATTTATATTCATGTTTCCTCGTGGACATAAATGAAACTGAGCTTTAAATATTGAATTTAACCTCCTTGTACCTTTTTTTTGAGGGGAACCTCCTTGTACTTGAAAGGATATATTTTGTCGATAAGAAGTAAAATCTGTGTATTAGGTATAGTGTGATTTCATGACAGGGAAATTGCTTTGTGAAAACTGCTAAACAAAACTGTTAATAGTGATACACACCTTTAATGCGGAATATGTTATCTTATTTTCCAATAGCAAGAATAGAAGTATAATTGATGTTTTATTCAGAGCTGAGTTTCCTTCAGATGTTACTAAGCTGAGGTGCAAAAAAGGACCTTCTAAACTGTCTAAAAGAGTCTTAAATGAAGTGATTAGATGAAATGATACAGATTTTCCTGAGAATGGAAAGCCATGCACTTACTTAGTCATGAAGTATTTAGTTAAGAAAAAACATGCAATGCCAATGGGCATAATCATTGTAGACTGTGTTCAGAGGATAATTTGCCAAGTAAAAGGGGCTAAAGTGTTAAGTGAGCTTATGAGTGTTTGCAGAATTCCTGGGGGAGGTTTGACATTCTTATTGACTGAAGGATAGACAGTTGTTATTCAATAAGTATGACAAATTTTAATACTTAGGAATAGCTGTACGTGTATATGGTTTGCTCTACCAGAAACTTTTCTTTATGAATTTTCTATTCTCTTTGAACAGTTCTGTTGAACTGCAGCTATTCAGTGGAATGGTTGCACTCTCTCTTCTTTGTAGGAATGTATGTTGTGCTAGATTTTCTCATGGTTTAATAAGTTTCAAATTTCTACAGATCCCTTCAGACTGAAGATTATATCACAAGTTACTATGAAACTAATGTGAAATGTGTCCGTGTGATAGGAAATCAGTGATAACACTATCAAAACTATGCTTCACCAATACGCTAGGATCTTAAGTAGGACAGATTAAATTATTAATACTAGTAGATGGATTTAACAAAAAGGAAATATGTGCAGTCTAAGTAATTTCAATTTTAAACAAATTAAAGATACCATCTTCGATATGCAGGCAAGTTCCACAATCAATAACAAGACTTATGCATCACAGATGGCAGATGGCAGATACATACAAGCTCATCAATATGTGGACAACTGTAGAGAGATAAAATTCTAGAGACTAGTTATCACGACTCTACAATTAAATGACCGTGATCAGAGAAGCTCATCTATTGAGGTTCCTCAGTATCATGTTGATATTTGCTGGAATGCGTAGGGTTGTCTCTCACAATTCCAACGCTTCGAAAATGACTCGAATCAGACTCTGGACGACGGAGAAACAACCAAGAAACAAAATTGGATGGGTCTATTTTGAAACGGGTCTGCTTTGGAACTAGCGGATCGGGTCGAAGCTCTGCAAAGAATCAGATGCGGGTTGGGGCTTGACTCAAGACTTGGATCAAGGTTCAGGTGCAAGCGGGTCGGGCTTGGAGTGTTGTTGCTTGCGGGTTAGGTCGTGGAGGGGCACGGATCAGGTTAACTCAAGGAGGACGATGAGAGGTCATGGCGGTGAGGGATAATGCTGGTGAGGGCTTTGGTGCTCGAGATTGGCACTGTGATCTAGCAGAGAAGGTTGCAAGCAGTCGGCGAGCTTGTCGAGACCGTCAACGAGTTCGTCAGTACGTGAGGGATGATGATGGAGACTGAGGGAGGTGTTGTCGACAACCGTGGACGGGCGTGATCTCGATGCGATCAACGCTAGCATCAATGGCAGGACAAGGTTGAGATCGAGGTCGACAGGGCTAATGGATTCTGTTGGGTTTGGGTCGGAGGAGGAAGAAGAGGCGATTGCGAGGTTGCGTCAAAGTCATTGTCGAGGGTTCAAGGGGCAAGGGCGAAGGCAGGCAAGCGCATATAGGTGGCAGTTGGAAGTGGAGGGGGCTAGTGGCGGTCTGAGATGAAGAAGGTGGCGGCTTGAAGAGCAGAAGGGGCAAGCGAGAGCAGGGTAGGAGGTGGTGGCACGGGGAGGGGTGAGGGCGTGGCGCGAGGGGAGATGAGGAGAGGACGAAGGGAGGTTGCAGGAAGGAGGTAGATGAAGGAAGAGGCGGCTGTTGTGAGGTGGTTAGGATTAGGATTATGGTTTTGCGAAAAGGAGGATGAGAAGATGGTGATGAAGATAAGCTAGTTAGGGGTTCACCCTTCTATACTATGGCTAGATAGGGATTTACACTCTTAGACTAGGGTTCCCTTAGGGTTTCACACTCTTGAAAGAAATTTTGAGAGGGATTCATCATTCATTGTTTATTAACTAGCAAAGTAGCATTTAAATAAGCTTTACAAAACATAAAAGAGAGTTCCCAATCAATATAGGACTAAAAACTACTAACCAAAAGAAATTCTAGCCAACTCAAATAAAACAAAGAAGTACATTATGATTCAATCCTAGTCGATCCACATGGATGTGATGAGTCTCCTCCAACGATGATATATACCCCAGGGGTGGTGCGACTAGATGTCTGAATCATTCTCCCGAGTGAGAGAGAATTTGATCACGTCGAGTCAGGTGTAAAATGCTCTTGTATTGCTTCAAAACATTTGGGTCAATATGTTGCAAGTCACTTCGGTCAATCCATGCATCGTCAGACGGTGTTTTCTCTTTCCAACGGATTAAGTATCTTCGAGTCACACTATCTTTGATGGCAATATCTCATTATTTATGATTTTATCAACCTCATCTCCTGTGTTGGGAAAAATATCTAGGAGTGAAGGAAGTGTGGGGCTCTCAAAAATAGGCTTGAGTTCAGGCTCATCAACCAGTATATTGTTTGGGTTAAAGTCGGAACACTTGTAATCCAATAGGTTTTCGACATTGAATGTAGAACTGATGTTAAAATCCTTTAGAAGGTCTATAACATAAGCATTATCATTCAATTTCTTCAGGATTTGAAATGAACCAGCACTACAAGCATGCAACTTTTAAGGGATCCTGGATGAAATCATTTCGGACGAATCTGAACCATCACAAAATCACCAACATTAAAAGTTTTTAATCTTGTCCAAACATTAGCTCGTAGTTTATAGTTGTTGTGTGCAATCCTATCACCTATGTCCTTGTATAGCTTGTGCACATGAGATGCAAATCCACTCGCAGACTTAGATGCCCTATAATGATCAACTATGAGATAAGGTCAATGGATTGTCTGGGCTTAAAATCATAAATGATCTCTTGTGGGCTTCTACCTGTTGTCCTATTAACATGTGTTGTAGGCAAATTCAGCAATGGACAACTTAAGATCAACTTGCCCTTTGAGTTCTGCATGCTGTGTGAGATTCATTCAGTGATGTGGCAAGTTGAGAAGACTTGCTCCTCGAACTAGATTAGTAGTGTGTTGGATGTCACGCATTGGAGGCAATTTGTACGGGAGATCTTTCGTGAAGACATCACTAAACTATTTAATCACGTGAGTGATTTCAAGAGGAATAGTGTTGTCAGATTCCTCAATTTTTCTTGTTGTGTAAGTCATAAATGGAGCACGTCTTTTCTGTTCTTGGCCAAAGGCCTTCACGGTTTGGGGCAGGGTAGTAAGCTGGGTCTTTATGATAGTGAGCGCCATGACAAGTTGGAGATTCATAGGGGCAGTGTGGGATTCACTAGACTCTCCTAAAAGATAAGATTTACCCATACAGGCTGGCATGCATAAAGGGAGCCCTAATTGAAGGTGGAATTACACAACTCTAAATTAGATGGTTGCAATTTTTTATCAAATTAAAAGTTAAATGCAAGAAAGCAATAAAAATTTTTTTTTTTTAGCAAGTGCCTAAGTGATGCAAGTCTTATCCTAATCGTGCTCTGATAACAAACTGATGTGAAACGTGTTTGTGTGATAGGAAACCAGTGATAACATTACAAAAAACTACGCTTCACCAATAAAATACGATCTTGATAGAACATATTAAACTAATAATGGTAGCAGATGAATTTAACAAAAAGAAGCATATGTAGGTTAAAAAATTCAATCTTAAACAAATTAAAGATACTAGCCTCGTTATGCAGGCAAGTTCTACAATCAACACAGTTAGCAAATACATACAAGCTCACCAATGTGTGGACAGTAATAGGCAGAGAAAATCCTATAGACTAGTTATCACGACTCTACCGTTAAATGATCGTGATCAGGAAACTCATTTACTGAGGATCACGTTTGACCTCGGTGTTCTGCTGATATATGCTGGGATGCGTAGGGTTGTCTCCCACGACCTCAACGCTTCGAAAATGGCTCGAATCGAACTCCAGACAGCTGAGAAATGACCAAAATATCACGGTTGCACTGCAAACGGGTCACCTTACTATTAACGAGTCTGAATGACTCCAATCGGGCCGGATCGTGTTGGCAACTTATTAGGTCTGCAACTGAATTGGATTTGGGTCTGGTGCAAGAGGAAAATCGGGTCGGATTTGTTAACTCTTATAAGTCAGATTTGAACGAGAATCAAATTCGACTTTGTTATTTCGAAATGGATCGGGATTACGAGCTTGAAACATATTCTGCAGATGGTGATGGGATCTCTGGAGGAGTCGGCGATTTGAATTGACGGCGAGCTTCTGCTGTCAAGGTCAGCTAGTGATGATGAGTTGATGCCGCCGAGGAGCGGCGCGAGCAAATGATGGGCGCTTGTCGATAAGATTGGGGAGTGTTGTCGAGAGAGGAGAGATCTGGGTGAAATCTCTCGAGTGATGAGATCTCGAGGTTAAGGGTGTTGATGCGACATCGATTTGGTGTCGATTCAAGATCAACACAGGGTGGGTGAGAATCGGCGGTTGACGGTGAGGTTGTTATGGTGGCAGTTGCAGGCGGCAGGAGAGAGTTAAGGGCTGCGGTTGCAGGCGGCAGGAGAAGATTTGAGAGTAGCGGTTGCAGGTAGTGGGAGAAGAGTAAAGGAGGAGGGGAGGGGAGGGCGTGGTTGAGAGGAGATGAGGGGAAAGGCGGGGGCGCGGGTGCGAGGGGAAGGGGATGAGGGCGATGGTTAGCCGTAGGCGAGGGAAGGAAGGGAAAGAAACGGAGGGGAATTAGGGTTTGAACTAGGGTTAGGGTTTGGATTGGGATTAGGGTTTGAATTAGGGTTAGGGTTTTAAAGAGGAGGAGATGGTAAGGGTGATAGGCTAGTTAGGGGTTCACCCTCCTGAACTAAGCTAGTTAGGAGTTCACACCCTTCCCCTTCTAGACTAGGGTTCCTTGGGAATTCACACATCTGAACGGAATTTTGAGAGACGAAAATCACTCACAAATTTTGTCAAATTATTCTTCATTCATTCTTTACTTTATTATTTAGTAAATGAGCCTTTAAATAGGCTTTATAAAATATAAAAAGAGTTCACAACCAATATGAGATTAAACTACTAAACAAAAGGAAGAAATCACTCACCCAATATAGGACTAACGATTACTAAATAAAAGAAAGTTATGTTATCCCAAATAAAATAAAATTTACGTCAACTTAAATCAATCGGTTGAACCACATGGATGCGACACATCTTCTCCAATGATGATATACGCGCCAGGGGCGCGACTGGATGTCCGCATCAGAAACTATCCATTATTATTTTTCAACTTGGATTGCTACCTAACGAATTTTTCGCCGCCTAACAACTATCTCATGTTTTCATATGCAAATGAAGGTCTCTCTTATCACACAAGTTTATTTCAGCCGAATACTTATCTAGTTAATTATTTACTTCTAAGCAGGGGAAAAAGGTCAAAGTTCCCACTTTTCTTGTTCCTGCCACCCAAAAGGTAGTATATTCACTTTCAAGAATATTAAAGTTGCGCTCCTGTGGATAACAGAGGAATTCACTGAGCTGTTTTTTTTTTTCTGTTTAATTCTTATTGAAGGTCTGGATGGATATTTATGCTCTCCCAGTCCCTGGATCTGGGGGCAAGACTTGCTCTCAGATATTCGAAGAAGCTGGTTGTGATGTTCCGGCGAGTCCTAGTTGTGGAGCTTGTTTGGGTGGCCCGCGAGACACTTATGCCAGAATGAACGAACCTCAGGCAAGTCGCTCTATTCTAAAGTCGTGCAATAGTTGAATGATGAATTATGAAATCCGATCTGGTCAAATGAACACACATCGGTTTCTATGGTGCAGGTTTGCGTGTCGACAACAAATAGGAATTTTCCTGGAAGGATGGGGCACAAAGAAGGGCAGATCTATCTGGCTTCACCATACACAGCTGCAGCATCGGCATTGACAGGATACGTTACAGACCCGCGAGAGTTCTTGCAGTAAGAGTGAAGTGTTACCAATTTTGCGGGTACTTACATGTATGATTAACAGTGTTATGATGGTTTTGTGTCATCATGTGAGTTTTAAAAATTTATAAACAAAAATCCTTGCATTTTTTTTTTTTGTAATTCAGTGTTAAACAAGAGTTATCGATATTTGATTATTTGTAAGAGTAGATCAAATGTATCCAAGAGAGTTTTATACAAGATGTGCTGACTGTGTTTTGGTTGACAAGTTTGATCAATTTTGCTTGTTGGAATAATAGATTCTCTTTTTAGTTGCTGGCATCCTACACAAGCTTTATCTTTGTTATTGATGCCATTTTTTCCCCATTTTTTTTCCTTCTAGCCCCCCTGTTTGTTTCCCGAAAGTGAGAAAATTACGTTTTTGCCCTCTACGGTTGCCCCACTGCATTTACGTTCTCTCGAGATGTTTGTTTACCCTGAAAATTGATGAGGTGGGTTATTTCTAACTCAACAAATTGCATGAACAATATATGGACAATACGAAAAGTATTTTCCGAGTGTTTTTAACCGTGTTTTTAACCGAAAACACAAAAAACTGACACCGCAGGCCCTCTGTATTTTCGTGAACTTGCTTTTCACGAGCCAAACAGCCCCTTTGGGAAGTTTTCCCCATTTTTTTTTTGTTTATTGTGTGGGAGCAACCAACCGTGGACCAAATCAAACTTTGACACGTCTCAACTCACCATGGATCACAATACTCATAAGGGTCTACGTGTCCCGATCTAATTGATGCATTGCCCCGCCCCATGCTAGATTCGGTCCCACCCACCCTCTCCCTCTCTCCTCCAAGATTTTTATTCATGAAAAATTAAAACGAACTACGCTCACAAACTTTGAGATTTCTATGAACCCCGTATCTTTTCAAAATCAACCAAAAATTTATAGAACCGTAACAATGAGTCATTCCTCTCTCTCTCTTCAATGGCAAGATTTTTTTTTTTTTTTTTTTAGGCAATGAAGTTCTGCAAAGTTTTGAAATGTTCTTAAAATTTAGAATGTTTCGTGACTTATATCTTTTATTTCACCTATAGTAATCTTATGTCTCAGTTTGTTGTTCTTTTACCTGTCAATTGACTACTGTCATGTGACTTTGTAGATTATTGGTTTAAAAATCACTATTGTTTAAGTTAAAAGTAGCAAATTTTAATTTTCTTTGATTTTTTTGTTATTAGTAAAATATTTCCTTTTCAAAATGGGATTATGTTAAATATTTGAAACATTTTGGAGCAAGAGTGAGGGCATGTGTTTTTTCCTAAAAAATATTTTAAAAAGAAAAAGAGTGAGGACAACTAGTGGGGGTTTAAAAACATCTTGTGGTCAAGAGAAGGGTCAACAGATAATTTTCCTTTCCCCCAAGCAGAAGAAAAGAAAAGGAAGGGGGAGAGAGAGAGAGAGAGAGAGAGAGCTGTTTGTAAATACTTGGAAAGTTTGTCATAGTCTTTAATTGTCACTCTCCTTCTTAGGCCTGTGCGTGGATTCAGGTTCCGGTTCATGCACCTTCCCTCTTTCTCTCTCTCTGGAAAGAACTCAACACCTTCAAAAAGTTATTAACCCCCCAATCTCTCCCCCCTCTCTGGTCCCAAATCCATTCACACCCATCTCCCCAAACGTGGGTCTTCACCAACTGATTGAATCTCTTGTTAGTCTTGAAGTTACAGATTGAGGTCAGCTCCCTCTTCTTGCAGCTTTTCTTAATTTATTTATCTATTCATGTGGACTTTATTTAATTTGTTTCCTGTTGTGGAAGTAGTTATGTATAAATCTAACTGGATCTTTGAAGAAAGCAATCTCTTTTCTACTGTGTGCAAGTGCTTGGTTGATGAGAGATACGTGATGGGTTTTGGGCAAAATGTTATTCAAGTGACATTATCTGTTGAATCAATCCACATATAATGTGGGAATGTGATCCCATTTGGCTAATAATTTGCTAACTACAGTGGGTGTTGATTTTTGGGCAGTTTCGTTGGGTTTATATTAATTTTGCTTTTGGGCCTATAGCTGCTTATTTAAATTTATGCATAGAGGATGAGGAGGATGCTACTACTTGCAATCTTGGTGATCTTGTTTTCTAAAAGTTTTTTTTGTTCTTTTTTTGGGTTAAAAATCAATCAATTGCTTACCTTGTAGAAATGACAAGCTACTATCCAAGGTAATCTAAAGGCAGGTGGCATAAATGGAACTCTGAAGCGAAGAACTCAACATATGAAAGAGATTCTAAGAGTCTAGGACCAATGACTATATTGGGCTTGCGAACTTCCAGTATGACTTTGTTATTAATTCCTGGTGCATTCTTTTTGGTATTGTCATGATAAGAATTCATATTATTATACTATGGGATTCAAAATTCAAAAAACTACTCACTTGTAATCCATATACATGTCTTTTCAAAATCTATCCCGATATAGAAATTGACTCATAGACAGTTGCAGTTTATCACTATTTCCTGTTTGGGGCGACAGTAGGGTGCCATCAGATGCGGATTATCCGCAGAAATCCGTATCCGAATTTGCCTCCAACCAGGATACGGATATCATTTTTTCATATCCATCAATATTCGTATCCGTATTCGTATCTGAAGGTTAGTGCATCCGTATTCGTATCTAAAGGTTAGTGCGGATATATCTGATCCGATCCGATATCCGAAGGTTGAGTGCTTGATAATGATATTCGTATGGAAGAAACAATTCTTCAATGAAATGTGGCAATAGATTTTGATATTTTGAGTTGGTCAAAAGTTAATAAAGGAAAGTATTTGATTCTTACAAGAGTAGCATGGGATATTTTAGATTTTTCGACATCAATTGTAGCATATGAATTGACATTTAGCACCGAATCAGCATTTAACACCGGAGGTCGTATAATCCATTATTATAGAAGCCGACTGACAATGGATACGTTGAAAGTATTGATATGTACACAATAATATCATAGTATGTATCACATTTTATATTGTCTAGATAAAATAAAAAATAATATAAGTATTTCCGTTTAGCTTATCAATAATCTATCCATTTTTGTATATCCGATTAGTATCCGCATCCGATCTGTTAATGTCTGATCCGTATCCGATATCCGATTTTAATAGATACGAATATTTTTCACATCCGTCAGTATCGGTATCTGTATCTGTATCCAAAGATTGGGTGCAGATACGGATATGATAAAGACAATATCTAATCCGATGGCATCCCTGGGTGACACACAATACTAGGGCTTGTTTGATGGGGGGTGAACAAAGAAGAGGGATAATTGAGAACAAACAATAAGAAATCTCAATTTACAATTTGTAACCCAAGAAAATTATTGGTACTATCTCCCTAGGGCATTTAACTCAAAAGCACACTAGTTACACAAAAGCTTAAATAAAAAATTTTCATTAACCATCAACTGAGAATCTCTAAAGCAGTCTTTACTTTTTATAGGCTTGCATCACATGAGAACTCTCACCACAATTAATGTGAGAACACGATAAAATAAATTAACCAACTAAAATAAACTAAAGATAAGATAAACCAACTACTTAACCAACTAAAACAAACTAAAAATAAAATAACACAACTACATAACCAACTAAAATAAACAACTACTACTAAGCCATTTGTCCCAAGTATTTGGGGTAGGCTACATGACCAAAAAGAACACATAACCAACTAAAACAAATTAAGATAAAATAAACTAACTACATAACCAACTAAAACAAACTACGCCATTAGATATTCCCATCATTGTCCATGTTGTATAGATAACGTATTTGAGCTGACTTGGCTCCTGCTTTTTTCGAACGTGCTTTGAATGCTACGAAGTCTCAACCTGTGGAAAATGTACAAAGTCTCCCATATTGTATGCTAACAATCAGGTGTCCCTCAAATCATGGTTTCAAATATTTACCGATTCTGATATATATCGGCAATATAGTATCGGGTTTTGAGGTCCCTGATATGATATTAACCCTGAATATCAGTCGATATGGGGGGCGGAAATTGATGATACTTATACTATAACAATTGACTGATATCAATACAAACACTGAGATTTTAAACCATGTCTCAAATAGTCTGTTAGCGCAAAAGGTTGAGCCTTTTTGTCTTCCTTAAATTTTACTCTGGATAATGGATTTTGATTTCAATGGATTTTTTTTTTTTGAGTTTTAAAAGGGGGGTATTTGTTTCTGTATGGTATTCTTAACCTAGTTGCTTCTCAGTTTCTAGATTTGATATTCTTCATCCAGCTAGGTGAGTCTCAGTTCAGTACCGCTAATGCTTTCCCTCTTTATCTGGACACTTTCTTATTCTATGATAATTTTGAGAGCATATCCCTAGAGTTGACCTGTAGTATCCCTAACTATCTATGGCAAGGACCTCTCTTACTCTCAGTGCCCCAGGCTAGTTACCTGGTGGTAAAATTTATCAGTTCTTTTGTGGAGCATTCTCAATTTGAACTTATGCTCCTCATCGACTAGTTCTGATGGAAGTCCTGATATAAATGATGATGATAATGGTGACCAGCCTTTTCATCACCTAGAAGCTATTTCAATTGAAATTGAAGAATTCAGAGCTGAATTAGACTTTGGACTTACTGACAGTGAAATATCCCCTATCTAATAATATTGTATTTTATTTGTCTAAGTATTTAATTGGTTTTATTATTATTTATAAACTTGATTTGCGACTTATTAGTATTATTAGATATACAAATTATTTTTAAGATATTGACGTTGGCTTTATACATTATTACCATTATCTCTTATCAATATTTTTAATTATTTATATTATTATTTTTATTATTAATTGTTATTATTGGTAGTAGTTATTACTATTATCATTTCATCATTTTTATTTATTACTATTGTGGTTGTTAATTGTTATTCTTATTATTATTGATAAATACTATTACGTATTAAAGTTATTATTAGGATTATTATTATTATTAAGTATGATTATTATTATTGTTGTTGATATTATTATTTTGTTAATGATATTATTATTTGATTAACTATTATTATTACCTTTATTTATTTGTTATTATTTTTTAGTATTTTCCTTCCCTTGATTCCAACCCGTTAACCCACAACCCAATTCTCTTAATCCTAACTTATGTGAAACCCACATCATAAACAAATCCTAATCCTAATAACATTATCTAAACTAATCCTAAACAAATTCTTATCCTAACCAACTAAACTACCAAATCTAATCCTTTCCTAATATTATAGGCCAACCAATCTTTTTATCTCCTCTCCCCTACACCACAAAACATCTGCACAACCCCTCCTCTGTGTTCCCCCCACGGCTGTGACCCTCTCCATCACCCGAACGACATCTTCCCTTCTTGCACAGCCGCCGGAGCTTTTCCCCCGGAGCCTAGCGCACCCTCTGCCCGTCGTCGGAACCCACGACAACGTCGTGCCTTCCCTCTTCATCCTCCACCTTCGTCGAACTTCGTCGGAGATCCTCCGCGGCTGCCCTTGCCTCCAGCCGAGCACACCAACCTCCATGCCATCTTCCTTGGCCGAGCCCCTCCGCCGGTGAGCCATGGCAGCTCCTTGCACACCATGTTGCATGCCTCCAACCTCCTTGCAAACCCAACCGAGTCCATCCTTTCAAGCGATTGAGACCCCCACATGAGACCACACCTTGTTGTCCTCATGGTCACTGCACAGGCCAAGCCCCCACACTTCCTCCTCCAGTAGCACAGACCCATGGCGGCACCCCTCCTAGCCGAGCACCACACTCCAGACCCATGGCGCACAGCGCCCTCCTTACTAAGCAGACCTCCTTCACAACCTCAAGGCTGAACCCCCTTCCTCCTCTCTCGTGAGTTGGCGTTGATCGTCGTCGGCGAGCGCAAACGCACATGCGCCCTTCCCGACGAGATCCTCTATTCATCAACATCCTCTGCCACCTCCGCTGGAGCCTCCGTCGCCTCCGCCGGAGCGCTGCAAGCCGCTCCTTTGGCTGTGAGTCTATTCCTCCCTTCTCTCTCTTTATTTAATTGCATGGGTGTCTGTTTAATGATGATTGTAATTATGGATAAGATAGTGTGTGGGTGTTTCAATTAATGTGAATGCATGCAAATGGGTGTATGTATGTGCACGTGAGTGTGGGTGCATGTGTTATATTATGATGTATGTGTGTGTGAGTGTGTTTTTAATATGCTTGCATGTGTGTATGTATTTATATATGTATATGTAGCGTATATGAGTATGTATATGTATGTACGTATGCTTTACGGTGTGCACGTGTCTGTAGAGTGCATGTGTCGTGTGTATTGTATATGTGCACGTGTGTCTGAGTGTTCGGTTGCATTTTGCAGCGATCCGGACCTGTTTAGTGAGATCTGGATACGTGCTCGTTGTGGGCTCGGTATACTAGCGATTTGAAAACCGGCCTATGGGATGATCCGGAGATTCGTACCGATTCGTGCACTGGAGACCAGACGACGATTCGGTTCTGAAATCGCGTCATTTCATGTGAGCGTTTGTTCTTGTGTATTTGTTTATTTACTGTTGTCGGTATGCATTTACATGTTACTCTTATCATTTTATGTGACTTTCTTTTATATTTTATCAGTTTAATTACTTGTATCACTTCATGAGATATCAATGATTGTTCATTTTATTTACGTAGTTGATATGAGCTTGTATCAGCGTCATTTCATGTGTTGGTAGTTTGTCGTTGTTGGTTTAGGCTTAGTACTGATACACCTTAGACTGTGACTTGACCCGGCTCGACCTTGAGGTTGATATAGTTTGTGTTTGAGATTAATACTAGATTTTATGTGTATTAGTTATCAGATTTGATATTCATGTATTTGGTGATTATTTCTGATCGGAAAACTTTTGGATATTGTGGACAAGTAGATATGACATTTCTATATCGATATGAGATGGTTTAGAGATACCATACATAATGGATCAGATGTGATTTGACATTAGACATTTCGGTACTCGATGTTTTGTCATCAGGATATTAGTATTTTTGTAAGTTATTATTTAGTTATTTATTATGCTGGATTCGGTATTAATTTGAGGAAAGTTAGATTGTGATTTGGATTGATCTTGAGTTAGAGTTAATTTAGAATTTACATTCTTTATATCGGATCTTGAACTCATTAAGATAGGATTGACATTGCTGGATCTATAATTGTGAGTATTTTTTATTTTACCCCTAATCATATTGTTTGAATATTGATGATCTTTTGATACTGATTATCAGATATATACTATTCTGGGTTTCGCTTGAGGACTTTTCATTGTTTGGATATGATTCTGTATCTGTTGATTTAGTTGACTTTGAGGATATTCGTAGACCTCTCTTCATAATTGGTTCTGGACTACTTCAGTTATCCAGTTACAAAGGTTGAGTTATTATGAGTGTGATTTCATTGATATCGTTATTTATATATATATATTCAGAGTTTGATATCAGCTATTGTTGGATCTCAGTCATTGGTGACTTAGAGGATCTGGGTAGGTTGATATGATGAAAGAGCTAATTAAGTATTTACTGGACTTGTGGTTTATTCGGATATTTTGACTTGGATTTAATGTTTGATGTTCACAGTGATTGTTGTTGTGACTATGAGTTGATCGAATCAGTTATTGATTTATCCTAGTGCAGACAGATGAGATCTATATATATTCGGCATGAGACTGTAGATTACAGAGTTAGTATCTGCCATGTTATATTTAGTCATGTTACTGAAAGTCAATGAGACAGGATTGTTTGACAGTAACACCCTGTACAGTCCTATTGTTCATCATATACATGGTTACTGTTATCATTCACTGTTACTGATATTGTTCACCGTGTATACGATTACTGTTGACTGTTATACTGTACCGTTACTGTCACCGTATCGTCCCAGTATTCTAGGAGCATGGACATTGATTGTGTTAACTGTATTAATAATAATATACAATTTACACTGAGACTGAAAAATTAGTGGAGACAGCGTATGTATTTTGGGTGGACCTAAGATACAGGTTGCGCAGCCGAGATACGGTTCCACTGCAGGGTTTCAGGGGATTACTAACATCTCGTATTGTTTATATTGTTATTGTTACTGACATATTGTTATTGTTATTGACTACCTCGCGGTAGGATCTGGTTCAGCGTCAGGTAATTGGGCCGTAGTTCCAGATATGTACGAAACCCACCTAAAGTATGAACAATGTCTCCAACCGATCAGTTTCAATAATTTAGGACCTTGATTGACACGTGTAGTAAGCGTAGTATGCGATGCGTTTATTACAGGTGGCAATTGGTGTTCACTGACATAATTAATAATGATAAACTGTTATAATGTATTGTGATTGACTGTACTCACCTGACTGAACTCATATAATTTATGATAGATATATGATTGTACACATGACCGGATTGTATACCAGACTAGTGACATATGCTAGGTTACACATCTCGACATTAGTTGTTTCCTTTTATCATGATATCAGTTATATATCATTCATAGTTTTGTTCTTAATATTGATTATTCTGTTATCTTTTATATCAGTTTATCACGTTGTTATTGCTTATATTGTTTTTATGCACGAGCACCTTTCCTTTACACACACTCATTAGGTCTCTTCTGGCGACCCTGGATTTGCACGTCCAGATACTGGACGTTTCATGCTCTTGTTCAGGTATTCGTTGAGCTCGTACGCTTCGCGGGGAGCTGGAGTTTCTCTCTTTTGGTTCTGGTATTCTTATCTCTCTTGTCTTCCTGTTATTTCCTGATTCTCGATATATATATATCAGATTCAGTCTTTGTTTCAGTTCTTTATTTATATGATATCATGTGTGGATGCTTATATGTAATATTGCAGTGATCGTTGATTCATTATAGTATATATTTATAGCTTGTTCTGGGTTACTTAGGGCTTAGCGCGTATATGTGAGGTATTTTTCTTACGTATATGCGTCGCCGACTCTCATCGCGACTCCGTTTTCACGTATCTTGGGAAGCGGGGCGTGACAGACATCCTAGTTGACCTCAGGCATGATTCATAAGACTGTCTCTTTGTCCTGATAATTTTTGTTTCCTCATAAGCCCATATGCAGTTATTATGAGATTTAACTGTGAAACATAAGTGTCTCCATGGAGGAACTGAACAGATAACCTGTGCTTATGTTCCCTCCTGGACTATTCAAAGCGCATGTTATACATGTGACTTGTTCAGTTCCCCCATGGAATAGCTGGCTATCCTGAGTCCCAATGTTGAAAAAGTATAGCTTCATAGCTAAAAAGGCTAGCTTTGTAGCAAAACTCTCCTTTTATGCTACATAGCGTTCTAAAATGGCTATGAAACCATGTAGCTATCACTAGTTTAGAATAGTTGTATGCTATGTACGCTTCTTTGAAGCATAGATAAGCTACGCTATGATATTTCATTTTTTTTCTTATTATTGTGGTATGTGGGTTGGACAAGGGGGCTTTTTTAACATACTTAGGCAACGAGTAGCGGCTTTCTTATCTCTTTTAAAATATATGTTGTTTTTTTTTAAGTTTTTAATATTTTTTAATATTTTTCCTATTTATTATCTTTATTTATGACTGTTTTATTTTTTTTAAAAAATAAAAATAAAAAACCATATAGCTTACGCTTTACGCTACGCTAGTTACGTTTTTAGTTATTAGGAGGTGGAACGCTAAGCTTTATGCTATTAGTATTTTCAACATTAATCCAAACTTGGTCTTTGAGGCGGTAATTCATCCTTTTAGCTGCACTGGGACTAATATACCCTGAAACACCTTGTTGTCCCTTGAATAGTCTGATCAGATGCATCAGTTGCTCTTTGGAAAACTACAAATTATTACATGATCTAATAGTAAAATGGTAAGTATAAATAAGAGTCCATTTCTGAACTTGAAAGCGAGTGTTTTGAGAGGGTGCTTCTGGCTTCTTTCTTCTTTCACCAAATTACTTAAAGTTCATCCTAATTAAATCTTAGTGTAGCATGTAGAATACTCGTGCTGGTTATTATTTCACATTTTGGTCACATATAGTATACATGCTTTAGTTGTCATCGATGATATTTCTCATCAAAGCTGTTCTATGTCTACCTTGTCTCAGTGTTTTAGTTGATGAGATGGGTTTGCTCTTTTAGTGCAGATTAGCTAGCTTTATATGGTCTTGTTCAACAACTTGAGGAATATAAGATGTCTCCTGAACAAGTCTCTATGGTGGAGCTTAGAACTTCTGTTGATGTAGAAGATCAGCATCCAGATCAGAGATTATGTGATAGACTGTGGCCGCTTGATGACATAGACCCAAAGAACGCGAAGTTTCCTTGCTGCATAGTTTGGACACCTCTTCCTATTGTTTCTTGGCTGGCTCCTTATATCGGTCATGTTGGAATTTGCCGGGAGGATGGGGCAGTCTTAGATTTTGCTGGTTCAAATTTCGTGGGCATAGATAATTTTGCTTTTGGAGCTGTTGCTAGATATCTTCAACTAGAGAGAGAACAGGTATGATAGCATCCAATGCTTGCATCAATTTATGTTTCGTGGTGTTTTGCAAATTAGTAAACGGACATTGTGCAGTCTTCAAGTCTTGCGCATCAAGTTTATATAGGTTAGGTTGTTGCATATATGGATACTTTCATGTATTTTCCATAACCGCAGAGAGTAGAAAGCTTTTTTAATTATATTAAACCTTTTTTCTGGATTCAGAAAGAGCATTCGGATCTTTTCCATTTGAAGTTTATATCGTGTTCTCTTTTTGGGTACATGGCTCCGTTTTGCTCTTTGGCTTATTTTTTCAGCCTCAGAGATCCATGCATTTCCCTGGCAAATTGTATTGTCTTTTCCTTGATCCAGATTGTTTTATAGAGTTATTAGGGAATTCCTACCTATCAATTTGCCTTCTAGATTTCATTCTTTTTTAAAAGACCTTCTTGCTATAGTTGTCTCGACCAGTAATTTGGCACCGAATGGCAGGTGTTTGACATAAACGTTACAGCCTGCTTGTAAAATTTTTCAATTCTTGGGGCTTCTTGAATTTGGGTTATGCGCATCAGAATCTATTTTGATGGAAAAAGGCTAGTGGACGGTGATGATTTCCATTACTCTTTTTTTTTTTTTCTTACTTTTACTGTGTTAAAATTATTGTATTTGACATCACTTTAATCATACAGCACTACATAAATATTCTATTTTTGTACTTGACATCGCAGTAAGATGAAGTTTGGCTGATGACAACAACACATGAGAACTGAAATGGTTAGTTTGAGAATATAAACATTTTTCTTGTGTCCATCTTAAAAGAAAAAAAAAGAAAGAAACAATTGCTGGCAAAAACATCAATTCCGACTTTTTAAAAGCTGGCTTGACAGTTATACATGGTGGCGCATTGTGTGCATGTATTGCAGTTAAAAATTCAAGAAATATGCAAAACATAAATGTTAACAAATTGTTGTGAAAAAATATATATTCTTTTAATCTTACTTCTGAATGTATAATTCTTGATGACCTGTACTAATCACTGCTCTTTGTTGAAAACACTGTAACAGTGCTGCTTTCCTCCAAATCTATCCGCGCATACATGTGTGCAATCATACAGACATGCAGAGCATGGAACAGCAATCTCTTGGGACGATGCACTGAACTCAAGCACACAGTGTTTCCAGCACAAATACTACAACCTCTTCACCTGCAACTGCCACTGCTTCATGGCCAACTGCCTGAACCGGCTAGCTTACAATGGGTCAGTGAGGTGGAATGTGATAAATTTTGCCGGACTGATCCTCTGGAGGGGGCGATGGGTGAACAGCATGGCAGTTTTCAGATCGTTCTTCCCATTCACCGCAGTAACGTGCATGGGAGTTTGGATGGCTGGCTGGTCTTTCCTCATCGGTCTGGCTTCATTCTCGTTTCTTCTCTTGGTTGGTTCGTATTTGGCACATACTGTGTGAAGAATCTGATAGATGCTTAGCTTTGGTCTGCACTGAAACAAAAGATTCAGTGAAAGTTGTCTTCATCAAATGATTCTAAGTCTGTTACTTATCCCTGCAAAAGTTTTTCAGAGACATTTACCTCAAGTTTGATTTACATTTTAACTGTATCTGTGTGAGCTTTGTGAGGAACTCTCGAACCTGGTTCAGAAAGAAACAAGTGGGAATGAAAGATTGAAAGTTAAAGAGAAGTTATGATCTATTCAAGTGTCATGTCTTGTTATGAGCTTTTTGGTTGCATATTTTGAGTTAGGGTCCTGGGAATTTCTTGTGCTTAAAGTTACAGGCATTTTCGCTAGTGCCTGGGTAAATTTACAGGTAAAGCGAGGACTCTTGAGGAGAGGGGAGGATCCACATACATTCTAACGTGGGCGGACACCTACACTAGATTTTATAAACTAATAGAATAGTGCATGTTGTTTGTAAATTTTTATTTTATATATAATCTCTCTTTTAAGATTATTTTTGCAAGTACAAAAATAAGTTTGAGCTATAACTCAAGTGGTAATTTATAAATCTAAGTTATTGGAGGTCACAAGTTCAAATCTTGATGGATACAATATTATATTATATTTTTCTTTTTTCTTTTTTGTCATATTACATTTGCGCCTACATTGAAATTTTTATTGCATTTACGTCTATACTGGATAAACATCATATATCCGCTACTGTTTGAAGAAGTAAACTTAAGAGTTTTATTCAAGAAACTTTTAAATATCCTATTTCTAGGGGAATTGAAACTTTTTTTGTCAAGTTTCTTTGTACAAGGTGTCTCTTGTGAATGGGTTGGATGTGGATCAAATCTATGTAAGGTCTATTTGGATCTGATAGATAATGTTTGTTCAAATCAGAATACACAGGTAGAACTGGGTCTGAATCTATTCTGAACTCAAATCCATTTTTTATGCTATACTATCTGACCACAATCTGACCTGGATCTAATATCCTAGACCTAAATCCAACCCGAAATCAATTAGTGTCTCAATATTTCAGACAAAAAACATATCGGGCTTTCGGGTATCGTTTGCAGTGACAAGATTAGATCGCCTCTCTTCAATTTCTACCTATGTGCCAATAGTGCTTGGCTCAAAGAGAGGGTGTGCCGGGAGCCCGAGGTTGTCTATTAGGGCGTGTTTGGATTCGTGGAAGTGGGAGAAAAATGGGAAGCGGAAAATGAGAGTAGGAAATGTGAAAGTGTGGTGGAAATTAGGATTTGTGGAAATAAGTTTTTTTCGGTGTTTGAATGTAATGTGATAATGTAAGTGAAAAATATATTATGTTTTCTGATGTTTGGTTAGTAATGTAAAAGTGGAAGTACAAAAGTTGACCACAAAGTTGATCATAAAATAATATTAAATTAAATATTATTTCTGAAGTGACGTTTTTGAACTGTAATTAGACTACAATAACATTTACATGACATCAAAATTTAATATATTAAGTTACGACTTATTACGTGTGAAATTTACATCACCACAAAACTAATTATAACATCTTGAAAGTGAGAAAATTGGTAATGTAAAATAGAAGTGTAAAAGGAAAATAGAAAAGGAAAAGAGATTTTCTCATTTCTCATTTTCAATTCAAAACAAACAAATAAAATGGGAAATGAGTTTTCTCACTTCTCATTTACTCACCTCTATGAATTTAAACACACAATATAATATGATTATTGTCATTTTCTTGCCTTCTATTTAGTTGTTCATTTTTCTCTCTTCTACTCTTCCTTTTAAGAAAATCTTCTTGGAGTAACTGATAGCCAGGGAGGGGGGGGGAGAGGGAGATTAATTTGCTACAAGTGGGTCCTATTGTAAAACCCACTTGTACTTTAACATTGATAATAAAATACTTGAAAATTTACGTACAAATAATTTCTTTACATTTATAATTGACAGTAATTTTTTCAATTATACTTGCACATTACTAACCGAACACTTGAAAACTTACTTGTATAATTATTTTACAAGTGTAACTGACAACTAACAATATGTTAGGTGCAGAAATCGATCTGACAACTAATCAATATCACCGATCTAATGGGTCAGGTCGTGAATATCAGGTGGGAGGTTTTCCGTTCAGCAGAACGTTCCTTAATTACGTGACCGCATTTCAATTACCTTCCTTTGTTAAACACCAATTAGACTAGTATTAGTCAGTGTCAATATACAATAATATTCCGCTTCGATGCTAACGGGTTGCTAGTCGCTGGTATCCCATACCAAATCATCGTAGCTAAAAGAAAGAGAGAGAAGAAGAATTAATGTCTTAGGAAAATAGAGATTCAGACAACAATTAAATTTAAGAATCTGTTAAATTTTCTAAGCCTTCTTTCAGAAGAAATTTTTTTTCTTGCTTCAGTTTTTTTTCTTTAGAATATGATTGAATTCTGTTCAATGTGTTTTAATCCACGGAGTGGAGCACTCCTGGGACCTGTTTGTAGCGGTTCCTTCCAGGTGTTGCAGCGCATCAGGACGGGTTGAGACCCGCTTGTAATACCAAACTCGTGTGGCCTGGTTCAAGAAGAACCCCCGCACCCACGCCCGGACCCGGCTCCGGGCCAGACGAGCGGCGACGCTTGGGCATGGTTTCCCCAATCGTGCGCGAAAACTCAAAGTATCCAAAAGACACACCCTTTGTTCTCATTCGCCTCTATTTAAACACTTCAATTGTCCACTCCTTATCCAATGTGGGAGTAAATGCTTTTAGCTACCTTTAGTCCCTTTTAGCTTTTGAATCAAACAAATTTAGACTTGAATATTTCATTCATTCTAAAACAGAATTAAACATGTAATATACCACGTTCATCTCCAGCAGAAGGATAACACACTTCAACCATTATCCGGTCGATTCTGTCAACGGATCTCATACGTTAATTCAGTTCAAAGATTTATGTTTTAATTATTCGTTTTCCCAACACAATATACTTTCCCAAACACACTTTCACATTAATAATAAAACACTTGAAAACTTACTCGTGGATAACGATTTTACAACTAGATAATTAGCAATATATTTCCCAATTACACTTTCACAATATGAGCTAAATACTTAAAAACTTACCTATAATAACCTTTTTACAACATCTATTTTTTAAAAAATAATTTCTTGCTTACAACTTGCACCTGCAGACAGCCAAACAAGTCCTGAATGATAACCAAAATGGAGGGGAAAAAAAAATCAAATACGAATTAATCAATGGCTAAGCCAAAATGTGCACATCATTATATGGGAATTAGCAATCACACCACATGTTTTTATACCGATTCAAAAAATAAATTAAATAAATGGTTAAATTTTACTATTCGTTAGACACGACTCTGACACAACAGGCACGACCGCTACGGCCGAATACTGGCAATCCTCATTTGAATTTTTATTTTATTTTTAGTTTTCGGTTAAATGCTCAAATTTGGATAACAGTGTTCGCTAAAATTTCAAAAGTCCCGCTCAAATTTCACACACACCCCCCCTCTGCCAACGGACGCGACAAATTCGCTAAAATACAGCTAATTTCCCCCAACAATTCCACAAAAGCCCGCCCTTCCTCCCTTTTCATAAGCTCCTCCCTCTCTCACATTCTGGCACGCACACTCTCAGTCAAACCGCTAAAAACCCTAACCTTTTCTTCTCCGGTTCCCGATCTGCATTCGCCGGCGAAATGTCTTCTACTCCTTCTACCGGTGGCACGAGCCTCCGACGATCATCGAAGCGCAAGGCCGCTCAGAGGCCCCTGCCGGTGGAGGTGCCGTCGACGGCCCCCGCAGATGATCCCACAGCCAGCAAACTGAAGAGGATCCGAAGAGATCCGCAGCAGCCGCAGGGTGGAAAAGAGAAGAAGACACCGTCGAGCAAAAAGAAGATGTCGGCGCCGAAGAGGCACCTGACGGCGGAGGAGGAAGACGAGGTGGATGCTGATGGGAGCACTGAAGGGGCGGCGGATGAGATTGAGGAAGAAGAAGAGCGGTCTGAAGGAGCTGCAGCAACGGGAGCTGAGATGCCGGCGAGTCCGAAACAGAGGACAGGATTCGCAGCGGCGAGGGCTTCCAAAGACAAGAGCAACGATGAGGAAGAAGAAGACGATGCTTGTTTTCTCGGGATCCAGTGCCAGAGGACGAATCCAGGGAGCGGTGGCCTCATCGCTATGTTCAAAAGTAAAAAAATTTCACATTTTGTTTCATAATTTGGGATTCCCCCTCTAATTTGCTTTCTAACTGGGTTGTCATGTATTATTATGTTAGGATGCGGGAAGAGGAAGTTCAAGTAGAACAGAGTAATAAACTTTTAATCAACTGTATTTGGTCTGATTTCTTTTCTCTCGTCTTTAAATTTTATAAATTTAAACCTTTTTTCCGTCTCATGCAGAGACGATGATACTGCAGTGAAGGCAAAGTGTCATTACTTGCAGGCGAGAGTTGATGGGTGTGCTTATTATCTCAACGATGGCGTCTACGTTAATGTGAGCTCTCTTTTCTGATTATGTTGTTCCAAATAATAATGTTGTAGTTTTTAATGTGTGAACAGTAATGTGTAAAATAAGAATGGTACTGCCTTTATACACACATTAGGCAACTGAATAGTGATTAACTAGTCAACATGCCCCTTAAAAAATGCATGACATATTACATGACTGTTTTATTTTTTAAATTTTCAAATATAAATTTTCACTTCAATCTGAAAGTATATAAATATCTCAGCTGAATATATGTACATAACAGATGAGCCTTTTTTTTTTATAAATAATATACCTTTTTTTCCTTTTATAATTGAAATTAAGTGGATAAACTATCTCAATTTATGATAAAATTCTGAAGAACCGACAGGTCTTGTGAGAGAATTTATCAATATCTATAAGGTTTTATTATAAAATTATCTTCTGATTGCAAACAATATTTTTTTGTATAATTTTTTGGCATATTTTATCAAACATTTCACTTGTTGCATTCAGTTCGTTCTGTTAAAAGATATACAATAGCACAAGCACTTAATTTGAATACAACATCCAGTGTTCTAAATCAAACTAAACTTTTAGTCAATTCATAATCAGAGTACACTTTGAACTTCATTGAATCAAAATGCACTTGGTAATATGGTTATTTTGTAGTTTTCCAGTTGGGTTCATCATAAAAATGATCTGGCCAGACGACACATCCAAAGGGGCAGACATGTCTGTTTTTATTCTGCAAGGGTCATATCAACTTTATTTGTTAAGCAGCCTTTTGGTTTGTGACCCATTTTGCTTTAGTTTTTAATGATAAATGGCAAATTTTTATAGGCTGGAGAGGGAGTACCACACTATATTGGGCGTATCCTGGAGTTTTTTGAGACTGCTGATCATGAGTTGTATTTTACTGCTCAATGGTTTTTCCGAACAGAAGACACAGTATGCGTTAGCTGCTGACCTTTTCTTTTTCAGATTAGGAAGCTTTTTCTTGAGTTCCTTTTTAACCTTTCCTCTCTTTGAAGGTTATCAAGGAACATGCTCGTTTTCATGACAAAAGGAGAGTGTTTTTGTCGGACGAGAAAAATGACAATGCTTTGAATTGTATTGTAAGAAAAGTCCGAATACTTCATGTTCCTCCAATGGCAAGTTCCTAATAGTCTTTGAATCCTACATCATACCACATTTAATCTTCTTTATGTTTTTAACATTCAAAGTATGCTTTTATCTCACAAAGTTGATGTGACAACATTGCCTTATTAGGTTGGTGCACCTGTTAATGAGGAAGAAATGGCAGATTTTGAGTTGTACTATGACATGGCATTCTCAGTTGCTTATTCTTCTTTCACCTGTTTACCCTTTGGTAATTGTGGACTTTCATTTTCAACTCCCCACCAAAGCGCGCGCGCGCGCGCGCGCGCGCGCACACACCACACACACACACACCCACCACCCCACCCCCCAACACACACACACACACACACACACACACACACACACCCCAATGTGGATTTAAAGTGTCCTGTTTTATCTGTAGCTGCCGGACAGATCTAGGTTCTATATCTTGTGGTCCTTCCAATGTTTCTGAAGATACAACATCCAGTGTTATAAATGGCTCGAATCCTGATTCTGAAGGATCGACTTCTGGACAGAAGAGCGAGCTTTTACTTCTTGACTTGTTCTCAGGGTGTGGTGCCATGTCTACTGGTTTGTGCCTTGGGGCAAACCTTGCTGGTGTCAATCTTAAAACTGTGAGTTCTCAATGTATAATTCATTTCCATTTATATGCTTATGTTTTCCTTTAAGCGGGATTTTGATATATCTGTTGTTTCACATGTAGCGCTGGGCTGTTGATATGAACTGTCATGCATGTGATAGTCTCAGGCACAATCACCCAGAAACAGAGGTACTGAAAGTACTACTAGATTCTTTAAATCCTTTTAATTATTAACTCTAGGAAAGATGTGACATTGTGACCCTTTGCGTTTTGAATGTTAGAGATATGATTCATTTCAAATTTATTTGACAGTTGTCTCATTTTATTTTGCCAATGCGTTTAAAAACTTTTGCATTTGTTGATGAATGAACAGGTGAGGAATGAGAAGGCCGAGGATTTCTTGAATGTTATACGTGAGTGGGAGAAGCTTTGCCAAAGATACTGCGGGGAGGATGAAAGTCCTCACTCATCCATGGATTGCTCCAATGATGGGGAAGAGTCTAAAAACCAGTCTAAAGGTGAAGAACAATCAGAAGGTGAAGATGAATCGGAAGGTTCAGATGAGGATTTTGTTGTCAAGGAGATTATCGGGATCTGCTATGGGAAAACAGAGAAGCTTGAGAAAGTTGGTCTAAAATTCAAGGTAAGAAATGAGTTTACTGTCTGAGTTCCTTGCATAATATACTTCAAAAGTTGTGGTGGCAGGCATATATTCTTTTTATTACATCCTATATATTTATCTATCTAGGATGTAGATTTAATTCATTCAGCATAAAATCCGTGATACCGTTCTTTTAATATTAATTCCTTGAAATGAATTAATTTTGACCTGCTTTTTCTGACATTTTTGTGCTAAATATTTAGGTCAGTTGGGATGGCTATGATTCAAGTGAAGATTCTTGGGAACCGGCAGATGGTTTAAGGTATTCTTTTTTTCCCTTCTGTGTTCTGTGCAAGTAGAGAGCACTATTTATGGTGATTTCAGTTTTTTTTTTTTTTAATTTTGTGAAACAGCAATTGCCAAGAGAAAATCAAGGATTTTGTAAGGCGGGGTTATGAGAACCGTATTCTACCTCTGCCTGTACGTTTCACCCCAATTCACTATTTATTACAATCTTTTGGTTTGTTGAAACCTTCTATAGTTTTTTAAACAACATCATCTTTCTCTATAGGGCACAACTGATGTCATTTGTGGAGGTCCTCCATGTCAGGGGATGAGTGGTTTTAATCGATTCAGGGAGAAAGAAGATCCATTCAAGGATGAGAAAAACAAGCAAATGTCTGTTTTTATGCAGATTATTGATTTTTTGAAGCCAAGGTTTGTTTTGATGGAGAATGTAGTGGATATATTGAGGTTTGCTGGAGGTTATCTTGGACGTTTTGCCTTAAGCGAGCTTGTACGCATGAAATACCAAGCAAGGCTGGGTATCCTTGCAGCAGGTAACTATGGACTTCCACAATATAGGATGAGGGTGTTTCTATGGGGCGCTCATCCAACTCAGGTTCGCCTCTTTTCCTTGATGTATTTGGGATCATCCTTTTTCTGTATTTTTAATATGATTTTGGTGTTATAGAAATTGCCCCAATTTCCGTTACCTACGCATGAGGTGGTGACGCGTGGGGCTCCGCCAGTGGAGTTTGAGGTATTCATTTGCTATGTATGATTTGTTTTTGAGTAAATAGCTTGCATATGGTCTTACTACAGTGTTCTGAAATTTGCATGATTGACATGAATTATCTGATGCTCCTCCAGGGGAATGTTGTTGCATATGATGGTGGTCGACATAAACAGCTCGAGAAGGCATTACTGCTTACTGATGCGATTTCGGATCTTCCTCCTGTAATTATATAGTTTCAGTCTTAGATTTTCCCTTAGAACTCGTCTTAATTTTTTTCCCCTAAAGGTAAAATTATGCCATCAGGTTAGAAATGATGAAAGCAGAGACGAGATGAACTATGGGGGGCCTCCAACAACTGATTTTCAGTGTTATATTCGGCTCAGTCGGGAACGTAAGTTGATTTCCTCTTTCAACATATTATAGAATTTTCCCCCCTCAAATAAATTTGAGAATGTTAATGACAGACATAATATTTTTTGTGACTTGTATTTTCATTCCCTCTTTGCCGCATCCACATATATACAGATGGAGAGGCAGATCTGAAACCTGCCTCTATTTTACTTTTGCACCCAAAAAAAAAGGACTTCTTTCTATTTTAGTTTATATTGTATGCCAAATTTATCTTGTTTCTTTCTGTAAGATGTGATGCAACATCGCTTGTTGCTGTGTGTAATTGTTAACTGTTGGGGGTGATAGATGTAACACAATTCAGAGCAGAAAGTCCATGGTGTATAATCTTTTATTCAATTTGTCAATGACTTCATCCAATTGCCTTTTATTCGGGTTTATAAAAGTGAGAAATTCAATTTAAAATCCAAACGACAAGTTTGAAGTACTCTGTAAAATCTATTTCAAACTCCCATTTCTGATTCAAATATTTCCCCCCTAAACTCCATAAAAGCAGAAGTCTTGATCTAAGTTGTCTTTATTTCACCAAGTTTTGACAAGTGGAGCTTCTACTCAACATTGTTCTTTTCAACAAACGTAATATTGCTATGCATTGGCTGATTAAGTTATGTGAACATTATTTCACTGTTTTCGTGGTGCCTATGTTTTCTATGCTTGCTATGCTGCTATCTAGATTCTGTTTTTGATGTTTACCATGAATCTTGATGTCCTTTTCTTGCTTGTTTATTTTTTGGCGTCTTATACTTGATATTCGTTTATTTTGTAAGTTGGTCTTTTATTTTTTGTGTAATTTGCAGAAGTGATGCATCCTTCGTCCACCGTGGACAAGCCTTCTAAGGATAAAAAACTCTTTGATCATAGGCCTCTTCGGTTAAATGATGATGATTACGAACGGGTTTGCAGAATCCCAAAAAAGAAGGTAAGCCATCAATTTTCATTTTCACAACATGCTATAAACATTGTGTTAGATACTTATCCCCTGGACCATTACAATCAGGTATCTATTAACGTTATACTTCTTCTTCTTCTTCTTCTTCTTCTTCTTCTTCTTCTTCTTTTTTTTTTTTTTTTTTGCAGGGAGCAAATTTTAGAGATTTACCCGGGGTGATGGTGGGACCTGACAATGCGGCCCAATGGGATCCAAACGTTCCAAGAGTCTTTTTAAAATCGGGGAAGCCTTTGGTACTTTCTACACTATTATCATAAAATTTTTAAATCACAGCTCGTTCCTTCTTATTTTATTAATTTTTAGTAATTCTGTTGTAACTCAGGTTCCTGATTATGCCATGAGTTTCATTAAAGGAAAGTCTTTGAAGTAAGTTTTCTTAAATGCTAGTTTTTTTTTTTTTTTTAAATGTTCAACTCATTGAAATTAAGCTTTATTATAGACCTTTTGGACGGCTTTGGTGGGATCAAACGGTTCCTACAGTGGTAACAAGGGCTGAGCCTCACAATCAGGTTCATTCTTGCATCTTTTTATAATGATGCTCCCTTTTTGTTCATCATAGTGATAATCCTTTCATGCAGTGAGCATTTTATTTTTTTTTTTGTGTTAATTTCCCCCCCCCCCCCCCCCCCCCCCCCCCCCCCCCCCCCCCCCCCCCCTAATGCTTTTAAAAATGTCATTTTAGGTCATTATTCATCCAGAGCAAGACCGCGTGCTGTCTATTCGGAAAATGCAAGATTGCAAGGCTTTCCTGACTACTACAAGCTATTTGGACCTCTCAAACAGAGGTGACGTTTCTAATTTGTCAATTGATTTCAGAATTTTGTTTCTTGATTGGTCCCAAGTATAAATAATGTTTGCAGATGTTCATTTATTTGTAGCATGACTTACCTAAGTTTTTCACTGGATCAAGTTACAGCAGTTTGCATATTCATCATTATGCAAGAAGCATAGAAGCCACCTATTTCCATCTTCCAAAGAAGCTTCTCCTTTACAATGGTTTTCCTTGGGTTTGTGAATTTGAAGTTTTGTTTGGTTTTTCTCCAAATATTTGTTGTTCTGAATGTTTGTGAAAACCCATGTGCCTTCTCCTTCTTGTGGCACGTTCAAACTTTTACATACATTCCATATATCACCTTATGAGAGCAGTGTTTCACTAACTACAAAGCTAATTCTACCAAAGTAGGTGCTTTAATATAGTTGCAAATGTTGTTCGCTCACCTCATCTGGTCATAACCAAATTTCCTACAGTCTCATTAGTGAAATCGCATCCTCCTTTTGATTGAATGGAATTCTGCACATTTAGCTCTATTCAACCTGGTTTTGGCAGAAACAATTTTGCTAGTCTCTTCTCCATCTTTGGGAACTTTTTTATCCCACCAAAGGCTCAGCTCTTTTTACCAAGGTACACACAATAAAACCAATGGTTTTGCTTTGATGTAGTCTAAATCTAAAGGACTCAAAACTCTCCAAAGCAGTCAAGCAAAGAAAAAAAATAGAGGAGGGCATCATACTAGAAAACAAGGCTTTTATCTGAAGAGACCTACTAATAGAACACATAATTTCCATAGTCTGTCTCCCGTTGGAAAGGCTGAATTCATTCATTCGAATAGAAGGTGAAAAATAAGCTTTTTGCTGAAGTGGCCTGTCAAAAGCACACACAAAATTTCCATGATTTTTTTTCTCATTTGTCCTGCTGCTGCAATGGAAGCGCTATGGTTTAACACTTAAGTGGGATATGTGGTATCTGTCTTCCCTTGGAGTGGCAAAATTCAGTTATTAAAGACAAACATGAAAATTCATGGAGTCTCCAACTTGCTTGACCGTTCTGAAGTGCATACCTCTTTCTTTGTGTTCCAATATGTTTGAACAATCATTCACTTGGAGTACTGTCTCGCCAAGTATAATTTTTTACTAGACATAGTTGAGAATTGATTTGTGAAATATTTTGACAGCTGTTTTCATGTAATTATGCAGTGTATGAATAATGCAAGTGTTGAGTTTTATTGGTCATTAACTAAACTAATACAAACTTTTTTTTGTTATTTAACTATTAGTAGCTTTGTAGCATACCAGGCTCTGCAATTTCTACTTCATGATCAGAAAGCTTTAAATACTAGTTAAATTTGCACCATGCTTTTTGGTACTCTAATAATACAACAATGTTTTTGGAGAGGAAAATATGTCAAGGTTCAGGAGTTGTTTTCATTTTAGTTAGCCTTTGAAATTACAAAGAATAAACTGTTTCTTTTTACCCGGCAAAACTTATTTGCAATGCGCTTATCTCTTGTATTTTACCTGCTGTTCTATGTTTTTTCAAGGATATTCTGCTGCCACATTTTTACATAAAAAGCAATAATTTTTTAATGGCCATGTTCATGCAATGCATGCTTGGCAAGTTCACTTATGGTCATGTTTTTCTAACTTGATTTCCAGTACTTTCTGCATTTTACAGGTATATCCAAGTTGGCAATGCTGTTGCAGTGCCTGTTTCACGAGCACTCGGATATGCATTTGGGGTGGCATGTCTTGGGAAAGCTGATGAAGAGCCGGCCATTGTTCTGCCCCAAAAGTTTCCCATAAATCTGTAGATTTTTATTTATTTGGGTGAGTGCATTATTTTCAGGTTTTGCCTTCAGCATTCTGAAATTATTGCATTGCATGGGTTGACATTTTGCACTGAATTAATTTTTTGCTTCTACCAATCTTTTTTTGTTTCATCTTTAGTTGAAGGGCTTGTTATGTTTGCAAAGTCAGTTTTCGTTTTTTTTTTTAAACTCTATGTTGGTTTTGTTGTGAATTTGGAGACGCCCTCACGACTGGATCGACTGGGGCAACATATAGGGCCTGTTTGGTTAAGAGTGGAAGTGAGAAAGTGAAGAAGTGATGAAATGATAATAGTGTGATTTGGATGTTGTTGGGAAGTGTGATTTGAATATTTTTTTTTTTTTTGGTGTTTGGATGATAATGTGAAAGTGGAAGTGAAAAAAGTTGACCGCAAAATAATATTAAAATAAAAATTAATTAAGAAAAATAAAATGGACTGTAATTAGAGCGCAAGTAAGATTTATATAATCAAAAAATTAACGGTTTTGAGCTATACCTCATTATATATGAGATTTTTATGACCAAAATTAATTGTAGCACTCTGAAAGTGAGGAAATAATTGTGTAAACGAGAAAAGATAAAAGAAAAAAAGGGATTTCTTATTTTCTTTCTTCGATGTTTGGATAGATAAGGAAGTGAGTAATTATACTTTTCATTTTTTATACTTTCACATACTTCCTTACAATTAAACGCTTTCATAGTGGAAATTAACCACAAAATCAATTAGGAAAACGAGAAGAAGAGAAGAAAAATATATTTTAAAGTAAATAAAAGTCAACACACAATAAAACACGATTCTACAGGTCAAACAAATTTTGTGTATGTTAACGAGAGAAGGAGGAGAAACTTTATTAAACTTTGGTTGAGTACAATAAGGATTATTTACACTTCTCACTAAGAAGATTAAACGCTCTTTGATGGTCGTCAAGAATAACGAACTTTTGTGGCGAAGCATCTCTTACGAATCTCTTATTGAGATGAATTATACCTTTTAAGGATTACAAATTCATTGGGTTACATTAAAGGTCACCTAAAAGGTTATTTATAGACCATAGAGCTTTCTTAACCTTAAACAAAATTCATCAATACAAATAGTCACCGACTTAAAATTCAGAAAACCCAAATCCAACTCGATCTGGAAACAGATACAAAAAAAGAAACTGTTAGGCTTGTCATTAGTTGGCTAGGCCAGGGTATTAGTCAACTAATACTATTTATTAGTTGACTAGGCCCAAATACTGGTCGACTACTTTGACAAAACCCTAGCTCTCTGTTGGCAAGCCAAGTTGCTTATACGATGTTTTGGTTGACTAAGCCAAATGATTAGTCAATTCTACCCAGTATTAGTCGAAGCTAATGTACACATGTCTTTGTGTACGTTTGTTCTTTGATCTCCAAAGTTTTATTTATCTTTATGACGTATTTCAGTCACAATTTTAACAATCTCCCTATTGACTTAAATTCGTCCAAGTTAGAGAATAG
Organism: Agave tequilana; assembly: GCA_038442645.1. Taxonomy (NCBI): domain Eukaryota; kingdom Viridiplantae; phylum Streptophyta; class Magnoliopsida; order Asparagales; family Asparagaceae; genus Agave; species Agave tequilana. The sequence goes on from JAVJIF010001605.1 coordinate 65,510, forward strand.
TCATTATACTTCATGTGCTACATCTACACACAATTGAAAAAATCTTGTCTTTATCTCTAGCTCACTCCCTCTTCTTCATAACCCCCTTCATAAGGTTCATAACTTGGTTACTTCAAATAAGCTCAGGTCCAACCTAAAGTTTGTTGCCCAACGATTTCCTTGATCTAAAAAGGATTTAAGAGAATTAGCTTCACTAGAGGAGTAATGATATGGACTTCTTTATTGTACGCCTGGTCCCAATATATCTTCGGGTACAATTAAACATCCGAAGTTGAAATCATCGTAGTTTCATCGGTGTTTTTGACATTGAGGATAACTTTCAAATTTTGCAACATATACATATTGCTGACATGTTCGGTCTGAAACTTCACATGGGCCTTGTTGGAGACTTTCTTAAGATTACCTTCAGGACTGAAATTGAACCATTTTTGTATAGGGCTTCAAGAGAGATGTGATTATATCTTGAGTAAACAATATGTCGAATACCTTGAAGAGCACTTGATGCATCCATCATGTGAATGAAATTGGATTGCTCTTTCGCTAATCACCTTGCTTGTAGCAGAATTATTCATGCTTACTTCTCTCACTTGAATCGAAGTGCATGCAGAGAACATCTTTTTATTAAAACTGATGTACTGTGAACATTTAGAGTCAATAATCTATTTATTTTTGTTGCCAACTGATTTGTTTGTAACAGATAGATTGTCGCACATATCTTCACCTTCTCCATTCAGTTCAGTGGCATTTGCATTTAGGTTTTCCTTTTTTTTAAAGCTAACAATTAGCTTTAATGTGTTTCATTTTGTGTCAATAGTTGCATGTCAAATTCCTAAGTCTTGAATTACATGTGGAACTTTCTTTTTTACACTTCTTGAATAATGAACTTGCCAAGAATTATTATGCCGAGACTCATCTGTCAAATGATTGTCAATTTTGTTCTTGTTGAGCAAATGATCCTTGACTTTGATTTTTGATTTGCTATAAATTATATCTTTCCTAAAATTCTTACATGAAGAAGATAAAGAACACAATAATAGAAGTGCATGATTCTCATCTTCTATCTTAACTTCTATCTTATTTAAATCATTAATAATAGAGAAAATATTGCAATATGAGAATTGATAGGTGTACTTTCATGCATATGGAGAAGAAAGAGACGCAGTTTTAGAATCAACTGATTTGTCAACACCTTTTTCAGATAGTGGTCTTGAAGTTTCGCTCACAATGACGATGCTGTTTTCTTTAAAAAAAACTCATCCAATATTTTGTTCGCCAAGCTAAGATGAATAGCTGTCAAGGCTTTCTTATCCAATTCTTGTCAAGTTTGTTTTTTATGCCTTGAGGTTTTTTCTCCTTTCCTGTTGTGCTTTTTCAATCCGCTTTGGGTAAGAATGGTGGTCATCTTAATCTGCCACCTGTTAAAATTGATAACACCATCGAACTTTTTAATATCGAACTTGATCGCAGACATCTTCATGTTGATCTTACTCTAATACCAATTGTTGTAAATTCGAATAGGCTTCATGACCGAATAACTACATGATTTATTAGGGCAACGAGAAGAAGATATTTCAAAGTAGATTGAAAACCAATGCATAATATAACATGGTTCTATCGATCACGTAGATCGTGTGTATCTTCACAGGAGAAGGTGTAGAGACTTTATCAAACTTTGAGGAGTATAATAAGAATTATTTACTCCTCTCGCTGAGAAGATTATTAATCTTTTGATAGCTGCCAAGAACGGTGAACCCAAGAATTATTTATTAATCTTTTGTCAGACCTGTCATTAGTTAACTAAGTTAAGATATTAGTCGACTAATACTATATATTAGTCGGCCAGGCTCAATTACTAGTCAACTATTTTGATAAAATTCGAGAATCTCAGCTCTCTGTTGACCAACCCGGGTAATGTATTAGTCGACTAATCCATATGATTAGTTGACTATGTTCATTATTAGTCGACTGATAATGTGCACAACTCTTTGTGCACGTTCGCTCTTTGATCTTCGAAGTTTCATCTACCTTCACAACATTTTACAAGTTTTGAATCCTTGGATCCTCAAAAGGAAAAGAGAGATGTGGTAGCGTTTGGCTGGCCTTAGCCTATGCCAATGGATTATCAACTCGATGTGCCTAATGATGCATTGAATGTTCAAAACTTTGCTCATGATTTAGATTTTGGCTCCTTTACACTTGTCAAATAGACCACTCAACAAATATACGAAGGCGTAAGTTCTAGGACAATTACTAGCTTGCTTGATAGAATTGCTCAAGTCTATAAGCTGACAGTATTTAGAATAGAAACACCTCTTCCAAGATCTAATGTTTTCTCCATATCAAACTTGAGGACGCATTGTCCCCTCTATTAACTTGTTTTCTCAAGTCTTGAAAGTATATGTGAGATGTTCTAACTAAATCTATGTGTTTAGTTTAAATGGAGCACCTTTATTTGTGGAGATATTGTCAGGAAGAATGGTGGCAAGAGCAGTTTGGTGAAAGCTTTACGTACCACACACACTTATGGGCCTAAAATCATAGAAGTGGCGTTGTGTTTCTTAGGAATAATGCAGATTAGAGCAGAAACATACCACTTTGCACCCTTTATGCCCCCCACCCCCAAACCCACCACACACACACACACACACACACACACACACAAAAAAAACACCACAGATGCAAAATTGCATCAAAGAAGCCTTCTTAAATAATCCTACTCAACTGCAGAGAGTCGTCATTAAATGAGTGCCAGATTATACGAGTGATCTTGCCCTTCAACAGAATTACACCAAAAGGTTCTCTATTTATGGACTGAATTTATTCTAGTTTTTTTATTCCAAGTAATGAACAAATTTAGGAACTTTTTCTCTAGTTTGAAGCAATTTGATCTTAGTTTTTTGCCTCCAAAAGATCTCTTCATGCAAAAGTCCCTTTTCTTATTTTGCTTTTGCCTACTTAAGTGACCACAAATGTTGATCTCCTGGATCAGTATCAGGATGTCAGATAAACCTGGGCTGTAGGCATTTTACCTTTAGTAAAATGAATGCTTTTATTTAATGTCATTAATATTGAGACCACACCGACAATCGGGTTGTAATCCCAATTGTTGTGTACTGAAGACCGTGATTGATGTTGCAGAACCGTGACAATATGTAATATCGCAAAAGAACACTTGTTAAACAAAACAATAATACCATGACAAAAGAGAAATAATCTAAGGATTTAATGTGATTTGACCAAAATTGTCTTACGTCTACAGAGTGAGAACTTGAGAGAAATTTATTAATAAATTTAGTACAAGAAATCTAACTTTCTCTTTAATTTCTACAAGTGTATTCATTTTCCCTTTGAATCCTTATATATTACAAGAGTATTTTTTCTTTATTTGTACCGTCACTTACTCCACTCTTTGCATTGGCCTTTGTTATTCTCCTCGGTGTTCTAAAAATTGGATTAAGTTGCTGAGTAAGACAAGAAATAATCTAAGGATTTAATGTGGTTTCACCAAAATTGGCTTGCGTCTACGGAGTGAGAACTTGAGAGAATTTTATTAATAAATTTTGTACAAGAAATCTAACTTTCCTTTTAATTTGTACAAGTGTATTCACTTTCCCTTTGAATTCCTATATATTAGATTAGTATTTTTTCTTTATTTGTACCATCACTTACTCCTCTCTTTGCATTGGGCTTTTTTATTCTCCTCAGTGTTCTAAAAGTTGGATTAAGTTGCCGAGTAATTCTAATCGTTGGCATCCCACTTAATATTAGATTAAGCGCTCTGATTATGCGCTCGGGTGATTAATTGGGTCCAAAATGATTAATGCTTGATTAATTCGATTAATTCCCGATTTATCATTTAGTCATTTCATATATATTTTTTTTGAAAAACTTATTACTTTGTGTGTTGAATCGCTAAGTAGTTTATGTTGAGATGCTGATGATTTGATAACTATTTTTTATTAAATAATAGATAAATTGTTATTTATTATATAATAGATGAATTATGATATTTTATTATTATATACTTTGCATAACATAATACTTATATTTTACTATTTTTTATTATTTCAAAAATTAACTTACTTGTTAATATTTCTTCATCAGTCTTTAAAGCATATTATTTTGATTAATAAATTGATTAATTTTTTATTTTTCTTATTTTGTAGTTAAGTTTTTTGATTTATTTTTATTTTATAAAATTTGAAATCTTAGATTACTAATATGAAGAGATAAGTTTTTTTTTGACTTTTTTTGTCTAAGAATTTTGGAAAAAGATGAGAGATGAAAGAATACAATCTGTTATCTAAGAAATAAAAGAAAATGTCTTCTATCTTCTCAAACCCCATGTTACTTCATGCCATATATTCATCTATCTTGACCTCACGACACACGCTCAATTTTAGCTTCAGAGTTAAGGCTTCTCATTTCGCCATGGGAGGCACTCTGTTCCCAAAAAAAAAAATCCAAACAATTTTTTTCTCAAAATTTTAGTCCTTATATTGAAAGCAATGCAGCCTTTAAATAGGCCTACAAATGTAGACTTTTTACCACATAACCGATATGGGACTAAACATGAAAACAGAATCTAAATAAAATAAAAGAAAAAAAACACACTACATATTGTATGTGTTGTATGTGTTTCTAGACTGAAAAAAAATAAAGTCTCCATTTGAATTCTCTCGTGACAATGATGTCTTCATCGTTTAGATTTTTGTAATGTTTTGCAAATAAGGAGAGCAAATGCATACTGTGCAGTGTCAAAAGCTTGTCAAGATGTTGTATGCGTACTGTTGCTATAGTTGTCTTGGCAAGGGTTTTGTCATAAATGATAAATGATTGATATAGCATTGACTCATGGTTCCAATCCTTTTATGGGCTGCTTCTTGGTTTTGGGTTATGCCCATCAGAATCTGTTTTGATGGGAAAAGTTTGAAGGATGTTGATGATGACGACTTTTTTTATGTTCTTTGTTTCTTTGACTGTCTTACTGTTATTTAACTGCATTTAATCTTACAGAGTTTTTATAATGATTCTGTATCTATACTTGACATCACTTTCAATTCCATTAGATCTGTGTTTCCAAGATGTACTGATGTTACCTTTTATTTTGAAACATAGTGTTGCTGTCCAACTCTCTATGCGCATACATGTTTGTGATCACCGAGATGTAGAGTGTGGGCATCACCCCCTATGGGATGATGCACTGGACTGAAGCATATGGCATCTTCAAGCACAAATACATTTTGACCTGCAACTGGCTCACTCATTCCTAGCCAACTACCAGCTAGCCTACAATGGTCGGTGAGGTGGAATAAGTGGAATAAGTTTTCTGGACAGTTGGCTGCAGTCTTCTCATTGTTCTCCCTGTTAGCTGTGGTGATTTGTAGTTTTTATTGCTGGGTTATCTTTCCTCATCATGATAGCTTCATTCTTCTTTTCTCTCATTGGTTCATTTATGTCTAGATGTATTGTATGAAGAATCTGTTAAGGTGCTGATGTATAATCAGCTTGGAAACAAGGTGGAGGGTGGAGGATCTAACCGTTTTCATTTCATCAGCTGTGCTGTTCTGTTCAAGCTGTCAAGCTTTCTCCATCCCTTTTCTTGTTAAATGTTTGCTTGTTTGTGTAATGCAACAAATATTGGTCCAGTTGAGTTGCATTATTTAGTTGTTATTTATCCATGTTGAGATACATTATTTAAATAGTGACAAATTGAAAGCTAAAGAGAATTTATGATTCTGCTCAAGTCATCCTGTGAATGCAGTTCTTTGGTTATATTTTTGAGTTAGGATTTGGTAATGTTTTGCAACTTGTTAGACATTTCATATTTGTTGCTGAAATATATGTACAGCTGTATATTAATTTAAACATCATTCTCAAGTGGTTGATTGGAAGTCCACACATGCTTATGAAGCAATGGTGCTGCTTCTTCCATCTGTTTCTGCAGCTTTATTGAAAGTGGCTGCAGATGAAGCAGGGCTTATGAGGCATAGTGGAGATTTATTTTTTCTTCCTCTTTCTGAATAACTGCATTCGTAAGTTTACTTGAATAAATTTGCATTTGTATGTCTCTGGTGCCTCATTCACAATGGAGTAAAGACAAGGCCTGATTACAACTCCCCCCACCCAACAAATCCACACTCCCATATCCTCTCTCCCTCAGTTCCAGAGCCTCTCCTCCAATGAAATCCCATAAGCTGCAGAGCTAAACTACCATTCTTCTTCCAGCTTCATCAGAACCTAGCTCCAATGCCAGCCACCATCCAAGTCTCTGGTATGACCTTTGCTCTCAAACTTAATTTAGCTATGCAAAATATTATTATTTTTAGCAAATAAATTTCCAACTCAAATTGCAGTAGTGGACCTTATGGATCTCCCAAAAGCAGAAGCAGTGCCAGCCCTTTCACTTTGAAGGGTGGGTTGAGCTTACTCTCTTCCAAAATCCCCCAACCGCGCACCAACACCCCCCCCCCCCCCCCCCCCCCCCCCCATCACCACCACCCGAGATGTTGCTGTTGCTGTTCTTAGTCTGTGAAAATTTGTTGCTGTTGCTATGGGGAAGAAAGAGTGCCAGAGCATGGGCCAGGTGACTGCTCACTGTAAGTTTCCTCTTCATTTCTTTTTCCCCCTCCCCTTTTGCAGCATATTGAGTGCCCTTTGCAAGATCAGTGAACCCATGAAGGGAATTCCAGTCTCTTTCTGTTGCTAGTTGGCTTTTGTAGAAATTTCATTTTCCTTCTTGTCAAGATGCTCTTTAAGGGGGAATTTTTGGGCAATTAGGATGTTGCCCCAGTCTACATGTTGGGAAATCCCATTCACAGATTCATTCTGATGTTGGCAATTGAATCCTGAAAAGCTTTAGCTTTACAATTGACCAAGCTTGCTCCCAAGGGCAGTAATTATAGGCCCAATATCAAAATTTCACATAAATAAAAAGGACAGTAATTATTGATTAAAGGCAGTGAAAAAGAAAGACAACATGTCATTTTCTTGATATCAGCAAAGAAAACATGGCTAACTTGACAGTCGTTATCTGTGATGTAGAGGGGAATGAAGTATTTCAAACAGGTACATACTGGTCTCAATGAATAACTTGTATTTAGCTTCTCGACAAAACTGAAGATAATAAGGCTCACTATTTCTCGATTGAGTTTAGAACCATATCAGTGGTGGGAAAGGACTTCTGGAGGGCTTCTATCCTCTCAAGTATGGTGGGCATGTCCTTATAATTCTGCGGTTCTTTCTTAGCCACAAAGAGCACATGTGGATTCGTGAAATGGTATTTTGAATTCTTTAACTTAAAATTTTCAAGCTTGGTCCTGGTATGAAATTTGCTGGAGAAAGCACCAGTTTTAATGTTATACTTGATTCATACAAGACTTGTTTGGTTTGGCAATGTCGTAGAGGGAGTCTGCACTGAAAAGAAAACGCAAGGAGCGGCTACAGACTGAAAATAAGGGTTCTATTTCTGGTAATTCTGCTATATTTTTATGAGTTTCCTTTTAGGACTTCTATGGATTATTTGAGTAAGTAATTGAAATGTCACAGGGCAGAGCACTGGAGATTGGATTACATACTCCATCATTGAAGAGGGATCCCTTCTTGATCAATCAAAGCAAACGGACCCAGTTAAGGATTCTTTACAATTTGACTTGCAATCTTGAATATGAACGAAGCTGTTATGATTTTCTAGTTTAAATGGTATTAAAGCATTTGATTCTTATAGTAGATGATTGCTATAGAACTCGAGCAGATACTTTTTCTTAAGCTTGTCTTTCATCTCTTCCCACGACTCTATTTGGTTTTTATGCTATTTCTCACGTGCTATCTCTATCGAAGCCCAATATATTCTGAATGTCCCCACTGGTCTCATCTTAGCAAATTGAATCTTAAACACGTCAGGCATTTCATAACAGTCAAATGAGCTCTCCATATCGACAAGCAATTACTAAAAATATGAAGATTAGGGTAACCCTAAAATTTTGGATCTTCTAACGTGAACTTACGCATTATTTTTTCTTTCTTTGTAGCACGTCAATCAGAAGCGCTGCTATTTTCATAGTCATCTCTAGTACAAATCCTATAGCCATCATGATATTCTTAATCTCCAGGGCCATCTCGTGCTTTTGTGTTTTGTGATTTTATCCTCTCTAATTGTGACTTGAGATCCTGAATTTTCCTAAGCATATGATTAAGCTTATTTGACATGTCTGCTATGTTTGTTTGTTTGTTATCTTGATTATTCATGTTGGCTTATGTGATTTTTCGTTACGAATCATGCACCAACTTAAGATACAAATGCAAACAATCGATCAAACAAGCAGATGCAATACAAAATTCTAGACTCAAACAAAATTAAATGCTGCATTAAATAATGAAAATTAAAATCTCCTAAAAGACTCAATTTCTACATGTAGAAAGTGCAATTTCTACATGCTTGTATTTCTAGGTCCATGTATTGTCAAGATTGTAGAAGTGCATTGTAATTCTTACCTTATAAAGTATGTTTAACCTTCAAATGCCTAAATCCAACTTTCTAACATTCACGTCATTAGGGTTTTTGTTTCATCCCACATGTCTGTGTAACATAGAAATCGAATGCAGCAGAAGCCTGATGATGATGCATCTATCCAAGTGAATAAGAGTGGGAAGAGTTCTTGCACATCTGTAAACCAAATCATGAAATTCAGTGGGCGTTACAAAATATAATGGAGTCTTAATTGAAGAGGTAGCTCCTCATCTCAATGTATAAGCATTATTATTTGTACTGTCACTCCAATATCTACTCTTTTGTGGAGATACCGGTTTGCCCATACCATGGATCTTGGGATGTTTCTGCACGAGATTATGTACGTCATTCGTAGTTATTTTTCTTACCTTGATGCGTCTTTTTGTAATGTTTTGTGAAATGTTTAGATGAAGTGATATATAGCTAATTTTTATCTCTCATTGCATTGTTATCATTACAGTATAATTTCCATAAGCAAACACGCACATTCTATTTTAACAGTAAAAACTATCACTTTAGTCATTCTTGTTTATTGTATTGGAAAGTCATTGGAAAGTATATGATGTTTGGCAAGTTAGTCTTGCCTTCCCAGCAAATAGGGTCTTCAGATTTTACCGTTCTTTTCTTGAATTCTTATGCTTTAGCATCCTTATTTAAGGGGATCTGTTCAATAAAGTTGGACAACGAGAGATGAAGACAAGACTTTATTATAGTAATAATATAATTCTCTTTTACAGTGGTATACTCAACTCTACCTTGATATTGCTCAACTCTCTGCTTCTTCTCACTACAGAACTCTCACCCTCCTCTCAAGCCTCAGACCTATTGGCTTTTGATAGTTTAGGAACAAATGAGAGGCATCAGGCCTCTATTTATAACCTCATAATGTCAGTTAACTGAGTCTATTTCTCTTGAAATTTTTAAGTCTGTCAGCATGCCAGAAAAATCCCAATGAATGAAGTTATATTATAGTGCCCCTCCCAAGGATGTAGGTTAAATCATCCTAATGTTGGCAGCCTGCTGTGAACCTTTAACCTGTGAACTCTCCTACCACGAGCAAGTGACATTTCCACAGTTTCGTGTTCCTCAATTCGAACTATCGATCTATTACATGCTTTTAGCACCACTTTATTTCTTTTGTTCTATTAGCATTTTACATTGCATCAACCCGTTTGTTGCAGTCTTATTTAATGTAAAACTTCTGAAAATGTAGTTTTGTAGACCTGGCAAATGAAATCTGTCATATTTGACTGAGAGTTGTTTTGCAAGTGCTAGTTGTGTTCTCTCTTTTCAAAGCCAATATAATTGCATATCAATCATGTTCTTTTATGCAACAGGGAGTAAGAATTGCTGTTCTGCTAGTTGCTTGTGGGATACTTCTTTTCAACACAAGACAAAAGAAAGCTCGCGTAGTTCTGACATCCTCTTGCTTCAAAGCAGTGCAGTCTTGAGACTGAAAGAGCCAGTCGCAAGTAGGCGAAGGGGTAAGAGGATGCAGTTTCTACTTCTGGTTGCCCAAATGAATATTTTTCGGCCATCTATGACGTGCCTACTTGATGCATGAATAAGAAAACTACAAAATACTTGATTTTTGATTTTTTTACTTTAAATAATGTAGATCAAATTTAATGGAGTGAATCTTGTATTTGAATACCATAACATTGAATTTAAGTAGGAAACATTCATTTTCAAATGTGTTATTAATATACTTTTCCTTTTTGGAGTGAAGTAATTGTTGCTGCAAAAGAGCAAAGGAAACAAAACTGTCACAGGTTGTAAACATGCATCAATTTTTGGTAGGATAACAAAAATTATTCATTCATCCTATAAATAAATTCCATGACTTGTTTGGTAAACCTGTGACTAGAAATTAGAATTTCCAGGCAGTACAGAAATTATGGTAAACGCCATCAATGAACGAAATTTCCAGCTGATCGATGGTGGTTCTAGTTTTTATATAAAGAAAATCAATAATTTATAATGATATGCTTTTCTTTCAAAGATTTGCCAGTAATATTTGTATAATTTAAATAAAGTTGACAGCTGAGGGGGACCCACAGTTTCATGATCACAGATCCAAACATGACAGCAGCACAAAATTGGACTCTGGCTCTCTGTCTCACTGTCTCCCCCCATTGGATTAGTTCAGTCACCCGGTCGGTTCAGAGTGCATCGGACCGGTTCGACCGCCTGGGCCCACTCACGGAGTGCATGTTCAAAGCTGGGCCAAAGTTTAATTATTTTCTCTAGAAATAAAAAACATTCTTATTTTTTTAAAAAGTATAAGCAATTTGTATTCGAAAAATTGGCTAAGCAACATATTTCTTAACATAATTAGGAAAAAAAAACTCTATTTCATAATTTGTTTGGTCTAAATCTCATTCATTTTAGCAAAAAATAAGAAGATAGAGCAGATCCCTCTTCTTATATAATTTTTTTTTTTTTTAGCCTTTTCTCTAACCTAGACGATGTTCTTCATCGCTTAGCTTTAAGAAAGCTTACTTTTCATTGCAGGTGAGTCTCGCCATAACGGTTTCAATATGAATCAAACAAGACTTTTTTCGTGAGGACTTCGATCCTAAAAACATGACATTTTTTTGAGAACTGTGATCATAGTCACAATTATATAAAAATTCAAGAAATATGGCGTAGTCTTAATAAAAACTCAGAAATATGAAATTTTTTTGAGGACTTTGATCATGGTCGCAGTCCTCAGCTTAAAACTGCGAGAGATATTTAAGTCTTTTTCACCGCTCTAAAGCGTGTTCAACAATGTTTCTGCACTGGACACGTTAGCGTACACCCCTCAGTAGCGTTTTTGCACTTGACACGTGAGTAGCGCGCCCTTTGAGGTGGCTGAAGCGAATTTAATTTTATGAGTTTTTTTTTTCCTAATTACAACTTGACATAGGTGGCTGAAACGAAATCCAATTTTGTATTTAATTTGTATAATTAAAATCGACAAAAAGAAATTTTCTCCTGTGACTCTATCACGAATTTTATCCATTTACCCGTTTATCTTCAACTGAGAGAGAGAGAGACCCTCCGTCCCTCCGCCCCCAAGCCCTTCCCCTCCTCTCTCTTCCGCTCCCTTGTCAAATTTAGTTTTCGTCGCTCTGTATTTTCATTGCCAACAAAACGAAAATGCGAGTTAATTATAATTTATAGGTATTTTGAGCAGTTGGTGACCGGCTATAGCCCGCTCAGCCCCCACTCCCCCCACCTTCCCATTATTATTATATTGTCATCACACGCACTCTCTCTGTTATAAATTCCCTCTTTTTCTTCTTCCTGATCTTCATCTCTCCTTCCCTCTCTCTCATTGTTTTCTAGGGTTCGCTCTCTCTCTCTCTCTCCCCCTCTCTCCCTTCCTCTCCCTACTATTATTTTTCTAGTGAGAGAACCGGTGCCATGAGCAACGAGAAGAAGCAGGACTCCCTCGATCTCTCCGATCTCGTCTCCGCTCTCCCTTCCAGCGCCCCAGGTCTCTTTCCCCACCCCCCCCCCCCCCCCCCCCCCCCACCCCACCACCATCACCCCCCACTTTGAGTTTGAGTGTTTAAACTGATTTTGTGCAGCTTTGAGCGCGGAGGATAGGGCGGACCTTGCCAGTGCTCTAAAGGTGAAACTTTTGCTGTCATTTTCTCTGCTGTTTGAGCTTATTTTGCTTTTGGTTAGGGGGTTTTGGGGAGGGTTTTCTGATGATTGTATTTTTCTTCTTGCAGGATAAGCTTCAGAGCCTCGCGGGGGAGCATTCGGATGTGCTGGAGAACCTCACCCCCAAGATTAGGAAGCGCGTGGAAGTGCTGAGGGAGATCCAGGTTTCTGATCTTTTCTGTGTCTGTTGTTTTAGGGTATTTAAAGAGTGCGTTTTTATGCGATTTTGAGGACATTATGTTAATTTCTGCTGTTTGTCGGCTTTGAGGTTGGCAGTAGGGTTTAAGGCTGTGATTGATAGAGTTTTGAACTTCACATTAGTTAGGTTTGGATGCCATCTATATGATCATGTAGGCGTGTGTTATACGCGTTTTACTATTTGGACTTCAGATTAATCATAATTGTTCAATGTCATCTCGAATACATTTTTGCTCCTGTCAGATCAATAAGCTGTTATTAGGATTTATCCCTTGTGCGATCCATGATTTTAGTCAGTCCTATGGGCTTATAAGGGTCCTGAATATAACTTAGAAGCTTGATTTTCTAGGCACTTATTCATTGTCTAACAAAAGTTTGGTAGTGTAGGAAGTAGGCGCATAAATTAGATTCTGAAGTTCTTTAAATTGTGTAGTTAGAGATAAAAAGATGGATTGGCTGTGCTAGATCCACTAAGAATTACGCGAAATCTGCTGTTTGTTTTGATATTGATGAGGGAGGGGATGCCTTGAATCCTGTGTAACTCTCAAGAGGAAAGCCATTGTCATGATTCCGTCTTTGGTTGAGTCAATTCTTGCTCTGGTAGATTTTTAAAGGTGCTCTACTTCATTCACCAGCTTTTATGAGAGGATAATTTTGTGGATTACTTTGATAATGTCAAGGGGATAGCGACACAGACACACGCACGCACACACAGAGGCACCATTTCTTCAGAGAATGCAACGCTTATCATTGAGGTTGCATTGCAGGAATGTAATAGGGGAAAGTTGGCTAGATGCTGATAGGGAAGCCTTATCTATTGTTAAGGTTGCTCCACGGTAGCAAGTTCTTGGCAATTCGTAACTCTAGGAAAGCCACTAAAGTTGCCTTAGTTGGAAATACGATCTTTGGTAGAGACAGCCACCAATATTGATGGGTTAATCTGTTGTTCCTTAAAATTGAAAGACATATGACACCAAATCTCTGCATGTATCTGCAAGTTGCATTAACCAAATGATAATCACAAATTCACAACTCGAACCTATGTCATTTGTTTGCTGTGATCCATCTTGTTGTTTATGTTTGCAATTGCATTTTCTTAGACAATATGTGATGGACAATAAAGGGGGTGTACATATGGAGAACTTTGACATAGTTTTGTAGCTTTTGCTTCTGAGAAGTTAAAGAACATTGGGTGCAAAAGTATTGAAATCTTAATGGTGGTATGGATATGGAACATAGCAATTTTTTAACATGGTAGGGCCATTTCCTTTCTCAGGCAAGGGGAACTTTTATAATACCTTTTCCATTTTCAAGAAATGTGGTGGGGTAAGTACATAAAATAGCCTGCTGAGTTTGAAAAGATCAAAGGGCGACAACATCAGCATGACGTGACACTATTAGTAGAAATTATCCAGGTTTTAATAGTGTAAGCCACACTGCTTGATTATAAACTTTGTTTTAGATGTGTCACCAGGAATATTTTTGACTGTAAAATACTATATATTTTGATGGGTCAAACATGGAAACTTCTTTTTTGTGGAAAATATATCTTCTGATGACACTTGAGATGCATATATTTGCAGTTTAGGAACAAAGCCTACCTCACCCAAACCCTTTACAAAGTTAGAATGTTTGGATACAAAGTAGATAGGTTCCAGTCAGAAATGGTTTTGACTTGTCTCACTTGATAATATACAGGTTGGATGTGAGTTTGACAACTCAATTCATTTGCCTCAACACTTCAATAGAAAAGCTGTATGCAAGCATGAGGGGCAAAGCGAATTTCAAAAATTCACAGCATACAAGAACATGGAGATGCATAATCTTTATTTGGCTGTAATTATTTGATTCATTCGGTAATCTAAAAGTACCTTATGATAGAGATGCACAGTAAAGACGTGATCATGTTGCCCTAGGAACCGAGACACGGAGTCACGAAATCATATTGTAGACACCAATACTCATTGTTGATTGTCAACAATATCACGAAGAATCTCGTAACTTGGCTAGGACTTGGAGACTCAAGACATGACATTTTAGGCCTTGGGGGAAGAAGTTTCTGCCTCCAAGAACATATGTTTGTATTGGTAGTGTTGTGCAAGTGGTTATCTGTCATTTTTGGTTTTTTACACACTGATGATTTAATGACAGAGATGCTTGATAAATTTGCCTTTATTTCTTTATCCTGGCTCTGCCCAATTAGTACTTAAGCATGAGCATGTTAACTGGATTGTTCGCAGCAGAACCATTTTTTCCTTCAATATTTGAGTTCCTTTTGACACCTCATTTAAATTACTCTCTCCCATCTCTGTTCAATGCTTCCTTCTCATCTTTACTGGCATTTGCATACCCTTGCTTTAGTCTGTCATTTGTATTATCAGTATTATTCAAAAACCATATGCTGCACACCAGAAACTGTTTCTGGTATTATCATGAAATTTTACTTCTCTTCATTCTGTAATTTTAATTTAATTTTTTTATGGCTATATTTCTAACTTTGTATTAAGAACTGGCTATAGAAGCCAGTGATGTAAATAAATATTGATGGCTTGATGCTTCTTGGAAAGGATCAGGTCTCCGTCCTTAATAAGATTTCTTTTCCCTTTTCTTACATGGCATCCAAGGAACCTATCTATGTTATGTGTTGATTCTTATGATGGTTACTTATGTTACAGAGCCAACATGACGAGCTTGAGGCTAATTTTTTGAGGAAAGGGCTGCACTTGAAGCTAAATATCAGAAGCTTTATGAACCATTATACACCAAGGTACTCAATTACTAGCATTATATTGTTGTCTATTGAGCTCAGGGAAGTTAAACATGAAACCTAGGGGCTAGAGGCTTCGGAATTTGTTTTATTATAAATACTTGCTTTTTTTTTTAATATATATAGAACAGGCCCCGCCCTCCCATGCTAGCATTCTTGTTGATACAATCCATTGTTAATCGATGTTGGATGTCTAGCTGTTAATTTTACAAGCAGGGGCATTGTACTGGTACCATAGTTAAAATTTGTTGTTAACTTTTCAGCGTTTTGAAATTGTGAATGGCGTCATCGAAGTTGAAGGTGTCCCTGAAGTTGCTGCTGAAGAAACCCCAGCTGAGGACAAGGCTCCAGAAGGTTTGTAAGAGAACTGAGTTAAAAAAAAAATGTTTGCATGCAGTTTATGTGGATTAGAGATCATGTTATTGATGCTTATGTTGCTTTCGTGGCTCAGAAAAAGGTGTACCTGATTTCTGGCTCACTGCAATGAAGACAAATGATGTGTTGGCTGAGGAGGTAAGCAAGAAGCCTTTGCTGTTTCCTTCACCGTTCAGTTTAAATGTTGTACATATCATGACATCTGTTTTCTTCCTGTATCAGATCCAAGAGCGCGATGAAGGAGCTTTAAAATATCTGAAAGATATTAAATGGTGCAGAATTGACAACCCAAAGGGTTTCAAACTAGACTTTTTCTTTGACGCCAATCCATACTTTAAGAACTCTGTCCTCACAAAAACATATCACATGATTGATGAGGATGAGCCAATCCTAGAGAAGGCAATTGGGTAACTTTCTGTTTGGTCTATTTCTGATCACCGGGTTTGTATTGTTTTCTCCCCGTGTAGCTCACTCAGTCATTGGATTGTTGTAGGACTGAGATAGAATGGTATCCTGGCAAGTGCTTGACTCAGAAGGTCCTTAAGAAAAAGCCAAAGAAGGGAAGTAAGAATGCCAAGCCCATTACAAAACTGAGGACTGCAAGAGTTTCTTCAACTTCTTTAATCCTCCGCAAGTCCCTGAGGAGGATGATGACATTGATGAAGATACTGTAAGTCAGCATCCCTATCAATGCTATGACCAAAACTAGATACCGATTAGAAGCTCATCTTTTCCATTCTCTCTGACAGGCTGAGCAGCTGCAGAATCAGATGGAGCAGGATTATGACATTGGGTAAGCTTTTCTTCCACTTGTTTCTAGTTGGTCGCGAAGAGTTTTACTACTAAATTATAATGGGAATCTCTTTGTTATTACACAATCTCTTTGTTTTGCACTGACTGCAATAGTTGCGCTGCAGGTCAACTATCCGAGACAAGATTATCCCACATGCTGTTTCTTGGTTCACCGGAGAGGCGGTTCAAGGGGATGAGTTCGCAGACATAGAAGAGGATGATGATGAGGACGAGGATGACGAAGAAGACGACGAGGATGAGGAGGACGAGGAGGGTGAGGACGAGGATGAAGAGGAGGCTAGAAAGATCAGGAAGAAGGTATGGAGCTAGTTTCACATACAAGTACTATATACGTGTAGCTTTTCTTATTTAGTAGAGAAGATACTGATCTCTTTCAACTCCATCCTGGAATCAAAATGGTTTTAAGCAGTCAACTACTGGACGGAAGGTATGGTATGTTTTGCAGCAACCCCTTTTATTTCTTGTTTTCTCAAATATTGGTAAACCTTTCATGGATGTTGTGTGCTTATTGGTTCCTGATTCCTGCAGAAGAGTGGAGCGAATGCCGGAGAGGGCGTAGATCGACCAGCCGAGTGCAAGCAGCAGTAAAATCGTTAAAGAGTGCATAGATGTGCTTCAGTTCCTTGGAGTGGTTTTGAGCTTGGCTGAGAAGAGTCATATATCATTGGTTTTTTGAATGCTGGGGAGTAGAGTTTTGGTCTTGTGTGTCATATCATTGGGTTTTTCTTTTTTCCACTTCTTTTATCTTTTATACCTGGATGAAAAACTTAAGGCCTCCCTTTTAGTTGGATGGTGTGTGAGTGTGCCATCTTAGTGCATTTGTTTAGTGAACCCAAAAGCAAAAGTTTCTATGTGATGCATTAATTTTGTTGTTTGTTAATATTGTTATTTTCTTATTCAGAGAAAATGTTAATGAAAATGAAAAAAAAAAAATGGTGTGGTCAAGGGAGACAGCATCTCAGTTTTGTGATGAACAGTTCTACTGGAAATTTTGCCATGCTTGTTTGAGGTGACTAATCGCAAATTGACCCCGGAAATTTGCTAAAATCTCATAATGTGAGTTAATAAATAACAAACCCACGCGAGGCAACCGGTCAAAATATCACAATAATTTTAAGTAGCATAAAGTATTGTCCAATTATATGAATTAACAGGTTTCGGAAAATTCACAAAACTTTTATAATAAAGCGGATAGGTTGTATAAAATTGCAAAAGGAGTTGTTAATTTCTGCATTAAATTAGAACTTTTAATCACAATGACATCTAGCATTAACAAGTGCATGAGGTATTTCACACACCTGTTGGCTTTCACCTTTAAATAGCTTCGTCTTTTCTGCATCCACGGCGTTGCATCAAACTAAAGAATTAAAAAAAGAATTTAAACTTTGTTCCTCCTCTCTAGTTAATATTTAATATAATATAGACAGGATTTGTATAACAGGAGCATCCATCGAGTACCCAAGCCTAATCCAAGTATTTTAGAACCAAGCACTGGATACAGATACAACATGCATTGGAGAACTACGCTTGCAGCATAGATTCAGGCAACACCCCACAATACTTGACCCAAGAATATCACTCAACAGCCTTTTCTTTCGTTTCTCCCCTTCCTTTCTCACAAACTGGTTCCAGCATTATAATATAATCAGAAATCACATTACAAACAAATTGATTTCCTCCCACAGACTTTGTGATAACAAGGCAGTTAAAAAGCCCCTCGTATGCATGTAAACGCCCCCAAAAACCAAAAAAAAAAAAAAAAACAAAAGAACAAAATCTGAAATCTTCTGTAACAATGAGATACCCTTTCCTATAAATCTGGGTAGAAAACTGTTACCATCCCGTATTCTAGCCATCTGTGAGCACAAAAAACAGGTAAAAAGAATTCTTTTTCGGGTTTCGCTATCTACCCCAGTTCATGAACCTCTTCACCTCATCATATAAAACCAATACCGCGGCTGCTCCGGTACCCCTGAACATGTTAGAAACCGCCCCACGGTAGAACGAAGACAGACCCTCGGTCCTGTAGATCTTCCTCCAGCAGTCGAGAGTGCTGTCGTACATCGGGGAATCCATCCCGGACTGCATCATCATTCGCCTCCTGACCGTGTCCAACGGATATGACACGAGCCCTGCAAAGGTGGTGACCGCTTGAGCCATCACCCAGCGCTTCCACAGCGGAAGCTCGGGCACAGACTCTTCAGACATGACATACTCTTTAGCTGTGTCGAAACCCCCAAAGTACAGTCCGCGGTGCACAATCATCCCGTTTAGCGACGCAGGAAGGCCTCGGTAGATGCCCCTGATGCCGTCTTTTCTGTGGATGGTGTGGAGGAAGTGGCAGATGCCTCTGAACTGGCGGGAGTCGGAGTTGCCAATGTCAGCTGCAAGGCGAGTGTGGGCAATGTCGAGAGGGTAGATGATGACGAGGGTTGTGCAGCCTGCTGCAGCCCCTGCAATGAAGTTGGCAGCTGCAGCAGGCAGGAGACGGCTGTCTGGTGACATTTCTCCACCTTTTAGCATGGTCCTGAAAGATCCTGCAACAAAGTATTCTTCAGTGAGCATTTGTGAGAAAGAGGTCAATCAGCAAATGGCCAAGTAGCTTCTTTTGCGATCCTATTTAGGAAACGTTTAAGGAAATTTTCTGTAACTCATGCAACAGCCACAGATAAAGGATGAAGTTATTACACAATAGATGCCTATATGTTAAAAATATCATCAAATTCCTTGCAATCAATGCATTTCATTTCCCATTTTTTTTCACTTAAGTTTCCAGAAATGAAAGTTTGGCAAATATAGATGGTGCCGCAATGTCTACTGTCTGGAACAACAATTCCATTGACAAACTTGGAATAGATAAAATGTAGATGAATAATTACTGCCTGACTTGGAAATGCATATACACAAATAATTAAATAGCAAGATCTAAGTTTTATATCTTGATATAGACAACAATCTTCATAATATGCTATGAAAGCAAAATATTTAGTGGCATGAGCAAGGGTCACAAGAGCTAATGTGCACGCTAGAAAAAAGTTTAGTTATTAGCTTATTAGTGGCCAAGAGGGAATATAGACAATGACACAAAAAAATCCATTAACGAAGCCTTATGGCATTGACGGGCAATAATCTGTGCAGAGTAATATCATGCAGCTATAGTTAGGATGGAGGATGTCATTGTAAAAGCATTCAACTAGAGATAACTCAGATCCAGTGACACTACAAAAACTTGGTCTAGTTGTAGCATTTCACAAGTATTCTGAAGATTAGTCACTCACATATACCAATCGTTAGAAAGACATTGTTTTCTTTTATACTAATTCTAAATTAAGAGGAATTTGTGTCTAGATGTGTAGTATTTTACGGCTACAGATATTTTGGAAGAAGTGGTTTTTGATGATCGTGGTCCAGTAATGCATAGAACAAATATACATGCATAAAATTCTCTTTATCAGTAACGTGGGTGTTGGTGCAGAGAGGAAGTGTTCTCCATAAGAAGAATAAGCTGGACATCCATGATATTTCCATAAAGTTGATGTCTTCCATGGCTAAGGATTTCCTGTTTCCCGCTCAAGAATAATACATCAGAATTCTCTTA
Source organism: Agave tequilana (assembly GCA_038442645.1). NCBI lineage: Eukaryota > Viridiplantae > Streptophyta > Magnoliopsida > Asparagales > Asparagaceae > Agave > Agave tequilana. The sequence goes on from JAVJIF010001605.1 coordinate 85,427, forward strand.
GTTCAGCTGAGTGATTGGTGGCTTTTTCTTTATGCTTTCTCTCTCCCTTTTCCTTCTTTTCTTTTTCCTTTCTGTTTTGTTGTGTGTGGTGTGGGTTTTTTTTTTTTTTTTTTTTTTTTTTTTTTTTTTTTTTGGGGGTTGGGTGGGGGCCGCTAGGATATATGTTGGGCACTCCCCTCTTGGGCACGACACACATCCATCCATAAGATTTAAATTTATGCATAAGATTAAGTATCATATCCCACCTTTGAGAAAGGATAATATTTTACAAATCATTTTAATAAAATTGTGTTCTTTCATACATGAACACAACCCAATACATATATCAATGTGCGTCAAATATATATAAATTCATAAGAAACATAAGAAATACAGATGTAATAGTGAGGTCCTCATGTTTGGATTTTGGACAACTGCCGTGTTTGACACCCCCCACTCATATCCATGCCTACAAATCATAGATTCATAGTAACCAACAGTCAAAAAGACTTGTTGTAAAAAGGAAATCTTTGGTCTGAGTGAGAACTAATTATAACACCATTTAGCAATATTTATCTTAAGGATGACTGCTATGGATACAGAATAGAGTGTTTCTTTTCATAGTAGTATTGACGATCTCAGGTAGACTGATTCATGCCTCAAGCTGAAAATTTGGTAGACATAAATACAAGAAGTAAGACAACATCAAGAGATATGATGAATATCAATGATAAAGTTTGGTAATTTGTTATCTCAAAGGAAAGAATTGTATTTCATCTACTCTATCCTCCAAATGTATACTACAGCCTAAATAATCTCGAATATGTATGTAGAGTCTCACGCACATAACTATGAAAATAAGATCTCGCATTGTTAAACATAGTACTGAAATAGACTGCTAAAACATTGTCAATAAGATCAAACAGCAAAGAATATAGCCCAACTAGACTTGACTGGAATAAATTCATCATGTGCATGGTCCGTAACATGACTGAACTATTGTCGTCAAGTCATACTTTGAAACATAGGGATTGAAATCAGATCAGAATTTCTGAATATGATTTAGCGAATAGTTAATAGATGTATATTTATATCTGATTCTCCAAATATGAATTAGTAAATAGTTAACAAATGTAGATTTAGACCTGATTTGTAAATATGAATTAGTAAATAGTAACAAATGTAGAGATTTAATAAACCAAATATATAGACTTTTGAATGGGAATGGAGGCAGCGGCTCCATTGACGTGGGCAACATGTGATAAGAAACATATAGGGTGTAACAAAAGATGGAGCCAAAAGGTAGAAATTGTCAGAAATATAGGAACTTCTAAGAAATTTTAAGGGGCATATAGGAAATCATCAAGGCATATAGGGACTTTTCTGAAATAAATAGAGGAAATTGTAGAATTTTAAGGGGCATAAGGAAAATTATTATGTCATACAGGGGCTTTTGTGAAATTTCAGAGGGTAAGTATCCCAAAATGCCCCCATCTAAATCGCCCCTACTTTCGATTGAATACTCAATGCAATATAGATGTCAAGATTCCACAAAACATTGTTGCGTCAGTAGTTGGTTAAGAATCTTGATTGACTTATTTGCTATGCTTCTCCATGGAGAGATAGTATCAACACCATTTCTACTTATCAAAAAATTAATGAAGAATATAGCAAGAGAGAAGTCGGGATATTAGGAGTTCTAAACAGCAATTTTGCAAGGTGAATGTCCGCATTTGCCCTGAATCAATACACTTTAAATAGAGTGCTGCCCAAGAAGGAAGTTAAGTCCTGATTGACTGAAACTATTTTAACTGTCTTTCCATTTATTACACCTCAGCTAATAGTCTGATTTGAGGTTGGAGGGGACTCAGTCGGCCCAAGACTGAACCCTAACGACCTTTTGTCCTGTAGGAACGAGCCGGACCTCTAAGCCATCCAAACACCTCCCGACCTTCCACTCCTGACCACAGTGTACCCAGTCAAACTGTGTCCGGGCCAACTAGGACAAACATTAGCAGATGTCAACAACAAGAATAGCATATATAGGAGGAAAACAAGAAGAGTAGTGTTGGTAGTTGTGTGTTGTATGCAGAGTTGGAAGTGTAATCATCCTGATGAAACTAGAAAATCCCCCAAATCCTGCACGTTAAGAGAGGCATACTTGAGCAGACTTAGGAGTCCATTCTCCTAAGTGACATGAGGCCAATGATGGGCCTCTTTGAGTTATCATTGGATGTACTTGTTGACCAAAAAGATCTGGCGATTTGGTTGTTTTTTGATGCAAAAAAATGAGTCAAATAAAGCCAAAAACCCACAATCTCCTGGATTTTTGATTATCACAATATCATTTCCTTCATAAAATCTAGCGTTCAAATCAAAGATGTATAGAAAAATGTGAATAAAATGCATCATTAGCATAATTGTCAAGTTAGTTGTTCGTAGATGAAGGAGTTGAGGCATCAAATAGAGAAGGTAAAATAGGCGAAAGGTGTACATAAAAGGCAACAATACTACGTACAATATCATGTTTTAGAGTTTATTTTTTTTCTCTCTCTAACATGTTCTTGTACCGTTTACTCTTGCATGGTATCACTTAATACATGGCTTCTTAGAAGCGTATCTACCTCTATAAACATTATAAACTGGAAACAGCAGCATAAATCATCTGGATAACAAGCAGTCCCCTTTAACTTTTACCATACCAGGGTGCAATAATAGTCGGGTAAGGCAACAAAGATTATAAAAGAAACCACAATTTCTGTGGATTGGTCATGCTGACGTTCATCGCCAGAGGCATTTGAATCAGAAAACAGTTACAAGGGGGGTCTCTTGCTCACAGCCAATGACTAGAAAACCGGTTTCTGCATCCAAGGCCCTAATCTGCATGACTGCCATGACATACATGAGCAACTTTCAAATAACCATCCATAGAAGTACATTTGCATGATTGTTCTCTCCTGAGTCATGTAACAGAAGTGAGGATAGTTCTCCCTTACTGAATAAATCAACTCTTGAATCTAGGATGCTAGTATGACACCGAGATGCATGGTGTGGTGCTCGGGCAAGTTTTGGCTGTAGTTTTAGGTCTTTAAAGTATGGTCTCCACTCTCCAATTTGGGGAAGATTTCTCAATTACGACAAAGTTGTGCGGAAAGCTAGATCAGGGTTGTGCTACTTTTTGTGGATGAAACATATTTCTTTATAGAAATGATAATTTTTTTTCTTAATTGCTTGATGATTTTCTCTATTGGAACCTTAGTAATTTTTTTCTTCTTTTTTTAACATAACACAAACACAAACTACACAAGATCAGAGAGAAGCATGAGACAAAAAGTTATGAAGTGTTCCTAGGAAGATTATCTATGTGATTAAGGATATTGAAAAAGAATAGCAGTCTGCTCATTTGACCTCTAATTACAATCCCTATAGTTATAATAAAGAACCAAAAAAAAAAAAAAATAGCATACAACTGTGCAAGACAAATGGACAAATTGATGAATCAATAAACGAAACAAAAAGAAGGAACCCTAGCCGCAAATAATTATTTCTTTCAGTTTCTATCATCTCAACCAATTCGCAAACAAATTCCACAACGGCAATGTCCACTTCAAGAGCTACGACGCGTAAATGACCCAATCGCCGCCAAGACGTCACAAAACACGAAATAAAGTTGCAATCTTTATGTTTACTTCTCACCTTGAGAGAGAAGTTGAGGGCGACAGAGGGGTAGTATCTGATGACGCTGGTCCCGTTCCCCCTCCACAGCGAGAGCACCCCCTCCTCCTTCACCGTCCTCGCGATGCAATCCACCATCCCCCTGAACCGATCGCCGCCGCGGCGGAGGATGGCGGCGTTGCTCTCCTGCGTCTGCAGCAGCAGCTTGGCCCGCTCGATAGGGGCCACCGCCGTGTGCACCACCCCTCCCATTGCCGCCCCGGCCACTAGATCCCGCTGGAAGTTCCCCATCCATTCCCAATTCTTCTCTCTCTTCTTGACGATCTCCCGCTTCTCCGCCTCCTCCTCTTGATCTCCTTCTTCCTCTTCTTCTCTCATTCCCCTTTATCTTCCCTCTTTTATTTATTTTATTTTGATTTTTCAGGGGCTCGTTTGATCTTTGCTGGTCGTTTGTTATTTTGTTTGGATTAGTTTTAAGATAAAAATAAAAAACTAGTAACAACAGCGAGCTTCGCGGGGCTGTCTTATACACACACGCACGCACGCACGCACACTCTAATACAAGTCACGTGAGTTGGGCGTGCCGTTGGGCGGTGAGAGAATTAACAGCTTAAAGATACTTTTTAAGTCCATATTAACTAACACCTTTAATTTTAATATTCCCCAAAAAACACACCCTTAAAAAGGCCTCTAATTCTAATCTAAATGTTTAGAAATTGTGTGTAATTTAGAGTGTTGACAAAACACTTGCTATTTGAGACGCGAGGGATAAGAATCACTGTCCAAGCAAATTCTTCCAGAAGTGACGTGAGAGCGCAGAGTTTTGGACCACTGCAATGGCGAAACCACGCATTCTGGATAAGAATTCATAAGCACAGCCGAATAGCCTGCATACATGGTGGGCTATATCGCACAGTACCCACATCCACATGAAGGTGTCGACTTGTATTTTGATTCATCTCGTTTACAAATCTACCGCAGCTAGGGGCCTGTTTGGTTAAGGGTGAAAGTGAGAAAGTAAGGAAGTGATAATAGTTTGAAATTTGAGAATTAGTTAGTAAGTTTTCTGGTGTTTGGATGTTGTTGGGAAGTGTAGTTTAGAAAATGTTATATCTTTTCCGGTGTTTGGATAGTAATGTGGAAGTCGAAGTGGAAGTGGAAAAGTTGACCGCAAAATAATATTAAAATAAAAATTAATTAAGAAAAATAAAAAATGGATTGTAATTAGAATGCAAGTGAAATTTATATGATCAAAAAATTAACTGTTTTACGCTATAACTTATTACAAATGAGATTTACATGACCACAAAATTAACTGTAGCACTCTGAAAGTGAGGAAACGGTTGTGTAAAAGAGAGAATAGAAAAGGAAAAAGGGTTTTCTTATTTTCCTTTTCGGGTGTTTGGATAGATAGGAAAGTGATCAATTATACTTCTCAGTTTCCTTACTTCCGCCCATTTCCTTCAAACCAAACACCCGATGTTTTAGTATTTCTACAAATAACTCAACAGAGTCATTTGGGAACCTACCACACCTTCAAAATATGCTTGCATCTGTGGCCGGCCAATTTCTCAATATGCCTGGGTGGTCTACAGATTGCCACAAGGACATGTGATACAGACAATGAAACTCAATTGTAAGGGTAGAAACTACCTCACAGCTTTTAGCAGGCTGCACTTTCAGAAGGTTACATCAAAGAAAGCAGAATGCAAGCTAAGAACGAGACGCAAAGGATCGGTTCCATGCTTTAAGACTCGTTAGCAATCAACAAGACAGATAAAAGAGGAAAAGCAGAGGCCACCAACATTGCTCTCCCCTTTTGGAACGAGAATAGAATGACCATCTATGTGTTTGCACAAGTTGACATCAACACAGATACTGTGCACTTTCCAAACAGACTAGAGCTTGGCACATAGATGGCATCTCAATTGATAAATTATGTTTCTGCTCGCTAATTCCAGATCACTACTCATAAGAAAAGCATCTAAAAACTACAGGATGGTAAACTTTGTAAATCTGACAAGTTTTTTTTTTTTAAAAACTAGAAATAGACATCAATCAACACGGAAAAAGAAAGGTTTACATCCAGCAGATTCTCTAGCACTTGCTAGCAATATGTGAGGAACATTAGTATGGTTGGAATCTGCGACCACGGTTACTGTCATTGCCTTTGCGTCCCCCGCTGCTAGAGCCACCACTCCGACCACCACCTCGTTGCTGTGAAGCCATAGGTGCTCCAGGCTGCTGCCTGCAAAAATATGGACATACAGAAAATTAGAATTATGTCAAGTCAAGCAGTCAGTAGATTAAAATGTGCCAATTGCTTGGTTCAATGATAATTGCAAGCAAGCTTGTTTTAAGTAAGTTTCTTATAGCAAAAGGGCAAGATATCTATATACTCATGCATACGAACACAACAGTCCATATCAAAACTCTTACAGGCAACTGAACACTGAATAAATCCCTCAAATACAACAGTCCCTATAAAAAATCTTACAGACAACTGAACAATGAACAAACCACTCAAATTTTACTAGTGTTGTGGCATGTAGCATTTAGGTATTACATGATTCAGTAAATTCATATTTTCTGATTTATATACACATAGGCATACATATACAAAACAGAAGCAATGAGACTATATGCTGAAAGATGTGATACCTAAATACTACATGCTACAATGTGAAAAAATGTACCGAGTTACTACTCATTGTTCACTTTCGTGAAATAATCGGTCGTTCAGGATGTGACTTAGTTCAGCTCACTTGATTCAGCTCAGCCAAAATGCAAAATGTTTTAAAGAGTCTTAGACCCAAGAGATAATGTTGTCATGGGACATAACTGCAGCCGAGAAGAATTTAAGAGGGATAAGATAGGTCTGGATTCCCAGGCACATGCAGCTATGTACAATACTAATGACTTGCAAGTTTGGTGCTGGGTACTTCGGAACGTGTTAGTTATGTACATCTTACAGTGTCTTTTAATTAATTCTGAGAACAGTGGGTCTAGCATTAGTTTCCAAAGCTTTCTACTCACAAGACATATCCAATGCGTCCATCTGGTAATAACATAGGCACCATTGCCATGCCACCAGGGGTTTGCCCTCTTCCATATATCATAGGCTGCGAGAAGAACACAAGGAAGAGGATCATATTGAATAATGGACTTGATACAGATTTGCATTATCATAATGGAAGAAACAAAAGCATATCATACCGGCGCGAAACCTGGAGCAAAAGCACCAAAAGCACCTCCCATGACACCATATCCACGAGGTGCAAAATTGGGCAGGAGAGCACCCTTCTGAGAATTAGATCCTGTCTCAACTTTCTTGTCAGCAGGTGGCTTTGCGAGAGAACATTCAAGAATGTCACCTGTCAATAAGAAGAAAAGAAGCAGCTTCGGGGAATGTCATATCAGCCGGTTGCTAGCATATTGAGGCATAAAATTTGCAGGGATCATAAATTACCATTTAGATCATATTTTTCAGTATTTTTCGCTGCCTTCATGGCTGTTGAACGCTCTGCAAAGTGCACAAAACCAATCCTCTTCTCCTGTCCAGACTTAGCAGGAGGAAGCACCACCTTAGTTATTTCACCATGGTGCTCAAATAGCTTCCTGAGCTGATCCTGAGTCACGTCCTTGGGCAAATTTTTCACATAAACTGCTTTTATCTGCAGAAAGGATAAATACGGGTAATTATCGTTAAATGTATGTAATAGAAAGCAATATGGTAAAACAAAATACAAGAATGTTACATGGTGAAAGGGATGAGAGGCCAAAATTAAGACCTGAGAATTGGATGTGGAATCACCACTTTTAGGATCGGCCCAGCTAACAGTAGGGGTATTATTGTCTAGTTTAAATTTCGTGGTGGACATCTTCTTTCTTGAATACTCAGCACATGCATGGTTGTAGTACTCGATAAACGCAAAGCCACGATTACGGCTTGAATTCTGTGGATCCTGTAACACTAAGCAATATTAATATTACACCAACCTTTATATGGCTAGAGAGAGGGGGACGAGGGATGTTACCTTCATTAAATCTACAGTTACCACTCCTGGACCTACCTTGGTCACTGCCTTTTTCAGATCATCCTCCACCCAGTTTCTTGGAACATTACCTATGAATAGCCGATGCTTTGCTTGAGATGAAGAGCACTTGATCTTTTTTCCCTGAGTTACATCACACATTCTTTTAATAAACCCTTAATATATAGTTAAAACTACACAGATAACTCATGGTATCTACATAGGCCTCATCTAGACTAGGTGTGCCCATCTATGATGATTTATTCCATGAAAATACAAGCATATATAAGAAGAGTCAGCGGCAACATCTAGTTTCATGTACGAAAGAAAAAAAATGTAAAACTATAGAAATGATTTAAAAATCACTAAGAAAATCTACCTTGAGTTCAGTGTTATTAAGATCTTTAATAGCTTTTGCAGCCAATTCCTTTGTTCTGAAAGTAACAAAGGCATAACCTTTGTTCTCTGATGAATCCTTGCCTTTCATCATCCTAACCTGTCATAATTAAAACCTGATATAAAAACTACAAGCATAAACCACAGAAACAATCTTATAATTCAACAGGATCACAAAACATACCTCAGTGACTTCACCAGCTGATTCACAAAAGCTCTTCAAATCTTCTTCTGTGGCATCATGAGGAAGGCCACCAATATAAACCTCAGACCCATGGGGAGGAAGAGCGAGGAGTTCCTTATGCTGTTTAATTTCATCGTCATCCCTCTCATCCTCCTCATCAACTTTCATGCTATCATCACCACCAGTAGCTGCATCTGCATCAGCTCCAGTGGTCTCTTCCTCCTCTTCCTCTGCATCCTCTTCCTCCACCACTTCCTCTTCTTCCTCCTCTTCTACTTCCTCTTCAACTTCTTCATATTCAACCTCCTCTTCCATCGGTTCCTCAGGTTCATCAAGGCTGACCTGCTCTTCAGGCTCAACTGACTCTACAGCTACAGGTTCAGCTGCCTTGGCAGCTGCAGCATTTCTTCTCGTCCTCGGCATATGTATCTAAAAAGAAGCTTGCGAGGCAACTGTGAAGAAGCACAGCAGCCAGAAGCATTTGCGAGGGGAAGCATACAAATACAGAAAGGAGGAAAAAATAGAAAGGCCAACAGGAGTTGCAAAGTAAGATTCTCAATTCAATCCAAGCCATGGAATGGCTCAAAGGAGTTTCAATGTCAAAGAATTTCTGTATCAGATGATAACAATAGTAGTAAAAATAGAGACAAGCAAGAGAAATCATTTCAAAATGATAAACAAAGTGGATGATACCAACGGGTGAAAAATGACAAGAATTTCTTGCTAATTAGAAACAAAGCTGAAGCCAAAATATAGTCGCTGGTTAAGTGCATAACTATTTACATTCTGGGGCATTGAATCAAAAAAGAGGGGGGAAAAGAACACAAAAAAAAAAAGCAATGATGTGAGAACTAAGAAAATGAAAATATCACATAGAATTAACAAAGCATATATGCTACACAAAAAAAAAATTTCTTGCATGGGTGCCAAGAGCAGTCTCCTCCCAAAATAACTAACACTTGCACGGTGAGAAGATAATAAATCCAAAGTGTGAAAGACAAAAGGTAAGGACAACATATATCAACATCTAGCCAATATCAACAATACCAGTACAATCAAAATTTGCAGAATACAACAAATAGATTTAAAAAAAAATTAGAGTTTAAACATCCAAATTCAAGAAGAGATCATAATGATCATATAGAAAATCATCCGTTGCGTTTTCTATGTCCACCTATCAGAATGTAAACCACGTTCTAAGTGAAGTCAAGACGATCGAACTTCCAATAACAGACTCAATAGTATGACTTGCTCACTAGTTGACATTTTTTTTTTGTGGGGGGGGGGGGGGGGGGGGGGAGCATGGTTCAAAGACTCGGCCGAGTCGTATCCGTCTCGGCCCGCTCCGAGACGAGTCCGAGTCATGAGTCGGTCGACTCAACTCAGAAGAGACAGACTCGGTCGAGAATCAGAGTCGACTCGGTCGACTTGGCGGATTCACGGCCGAATCGGTCGTGACTCAGCCGAGTCGACCGAGTCGACTCTGATTCTCGACCGAGTCAGCTCGAAACGTATATTCACCCGTGACGAACAGGTATGAAAAAAAAGAAAAAACTTACCTCTCGCTCAGATCTGGAGATCGTCGCCACTGCCCGATCGTCGCAATTCAATGTGAAAATAACTACATTAGCATGTATTTATGAATGTAGTTTATACAATTTACTATATTGTACATGTATTTTGATATGCTTCTACCAACGACGTGTGTATTTATGCTTTCGTTTTATGTTTAGTGTGCTAAGTGATATTTTTAGACATGTGATACATGAATGTGGATGTCCGCATTTTTTTAAAGATTTTTCGTGATTTTTCAGAATTTTTTGAGATTTCTATGTAGCGTTTTAAGCGTATCGCTCGAGACCAATCCGAGTCGCCGAGACCGATCCGTCTCAATGCCCGCCGAGTCGGCGGCCGAGACCGCGACTGTGAACCATGGGGGAAGAGCTGCTAATTTATTAGTCAAGTGACTGATCTGATAACACTTACAGCTTTTAAGTGATAAAGACATGTGGTCATACACAATTAGTTCCTAATTGCGCAATTATAATATAATGAACTGACACATGTCTTTGATTCAAGCACAAATAGTACCAACCACTTTAGAGAACTTCATAAGAAATATATATATATATATATATATATATATATATATATATATATATATATATATATATATATAATTACATTTTAAGAACTACTGTTTGCAAGTGAATGAGGACGGTCAACAGACATTCTTTCTTCATCAAATTTATTTACTTTTTACACTCAAACTAAGTGGGATTACTTAAACCCAATATAAATCTAGCTTTAAGGAGCAGGAACAAAAGGAAAGATCATGGCTTTTTGCAGTCAAGAAAACCTACAGTCACATAACTGGAAAATCACACTCAAGGAAAACTGGCCAACAGAAACTGACATATTCAAACATTTATTTGTTATAATATCTTACAGAAAACCCCAAGAAAAGCAAGAACACCAATTTTCTTTTTCTTTACAGAAAATGTAGGTTCTAACTTGGCTTCGGACTATCAATGAAAAATGATTGCAACATAACCATATTTCTCAGAGCTATAAATCTGAGCAAAGAGCCCGAAGAAGCTGAGAACCATCAACCACCCTTGTACCGAACCAGAAAAATCTCGTATAACAACTGATTTAGATCACACCCATCAGACACATTCTTAGAACCATCAACTCATTTACTGCAGAATTCTATCGCTAAGAAATTCCTTAAAGGAACATGATGAAGAAAGGGCCCTGACCTATAAACCAAATGGGAACTGTTACAAGCTTATTAGATCAAAATCAACAAAACAAACTATCTAGCTCCCAGACACAGCAAAGTTTTGACCAAAGGATGGTCTCTGACTAAACTATGGTTAAAGTAAATAGGTCAGTATTTATTATCTACCTAAGACCAAAAATGCAAATTCAACAAGCATAAACTAAGTGGAAATGCAACTTTTTCCAACTAGAAAAACCCTACAACGCACTAGACAAATATCCCCCAAAATGCTAGCTTTCTTGCAGTTCAAACCAAATCAGAAACCAAGATTTCCTCAAATCCCTAATTTCACGGTCAAATCATGAGGGGTTTTCCCAAGTGAACGTCTTTTAACAGTAAATGTCCCCAAAAAAGCTATCCTAATCAAAACTATAAAAGCTTTCATCCAAAAAAACGTCTTTTTAACAGTAGACGTCCCAAAAAAAACGATGAAACATAACAGGATTGCGTAAAAAGATAGTAACTTTTGGGAAATAAATTGAACTAATGCGATAAAGAAGATGAGAGCGCTCACCAAATCAGAGAAATGGGAGAAGATCGAAGAGAAGACGAGGGCCAAAGCTTTCAGAAGAAAGAAAGGAATAACTCTTTTTCTCTATATATATATATATGTACACACACAAAGAGGGAACCCTAAAGATCAGTATGCGCTCTTGGGCCCCCAAATTATGGGCTTGCGCTTCGCAAAAGTCTTCGTGGATCCGTTTCTTTTTGCCTCTCACAAAAACTAAACCCGACCCGTTAATACTTAATGCTTTTCTTTCTTTGCGTCCTTTTTTTTTTTTTTTTAAATTTCCTTCTGTTCTATCATTTATACTTCTATTTTTTTTTTAATTCTTTTTATTTTTAAAAAAAATCAACATATGAAGGGCTTGTACTTGTGAAGGGAAGCCAGACATTAATTATTAGGAGAAATAGTTAATCTCGGAGAATTTTAATTGGTCCTCATGTTATGAACATAGGCTAATAATCATGTGAAATTGTGTTGTTATAATGTACACATCCAATTTAACTTGACATCTTCTTTGACTTATAATCTCACACGCAAAGAGAGGAAGTGTAATACATCTTGAGCTATGTTTGACCAAGGTCCGCGCGTCATCGATTATATACTATAGTGGTCAAAATCTTGACCTCCCTGACAGATCTTGGAGATCACGAGATCCTCTAAAACGATCAGGCGGTTCCAGCCACCCGATACATGAGTCGACCCGGTATGAAAACAAAAACTTCGATTGTTGGAGGAAGCATGCCAATTTCATGATGATTCATCACAGAGAAGAATTATAACATAAAGGAATACAATAAACCACCTGAATATTAGTGTTCATGCATGAAGGAAACCAAGACAACAGAGAGAGCATCATTCCAGGTGAATACATGACTGCAATAATTTTAGCACAATGAACAAGTTTTCGAACAATTTGAAACTTCAGGAGTGCATATTACATGATTCCCTGTCCATCATGGCCCCACTCAGGTCCGAGTTAGGGTGCAAGTAGGATAAGCTGGAGCAAACCTAACGATACTTTTATTCTTTGACCAAGTACAAATCTTAATTCAAGCCCGCGCCGAGGACGGATAGATACAAGGCCAGACTAGTGTCTCGGATTAAAATGGTCCAATAGACGGAAATCATATAATTTCTAAAACCCGCATCAAGCTCACACGCAAATCCCAAATGCTGTTGGGAAAATACCTACTCAAGAAACACCACAACTTACGCAGGACGGAAGGGGAAAAATCAGGATTTGTGGTGGGAATGGAGATAAACTAATCTAGCGTTTGAAAATTAGAGAAAAGAAAAAGATTGATTCGAGCCTCTTACCCAAGTAATCGTTCACCCACTCCATGCATCACACATGGAGATTTAAATTCGGGCTTCACACTCAAGAGAATCGCTCTCCCACTCATGTTTTACTAATGAAAATTTGAAAAAACCCAGTTAGAATTTCAATAATCCATTTATTGATTTCTAGCAAAAAAATTACAATATTTTGTATAGAAAAGCACGCGTGCCTCGCATAAAGAAAAATAAAAGCCTAATAAAAAAAAGTAATACAAGAAAATAAAACTACTAAAATAACTCTTTTTAAATGTCTTCATGTTTTCCAGCATTTCATGGTTAGAGAAAATTCATGCTTCGAGTTTTAAAAAAAGTGTGGATAATGGTTGTCTTTTAGCTCTGTGCTGTAAATACATCATTGTAGATTCGAATGGTGGGTGAATTCAGAAATCAATGATTGGACATCTCACCCAGGTGAATCACTCACTCACTCGATGCATCGCACACGAAAAATTCAAAATTTGTAGATCAAAAATTGTTGTCAACGTGCCTGAATTTGAAATAGGACGATTGGAAATGCAACTTTCGGATCCGAGTTGAGAGAAGCTTAGTGGGTCGGGCTGTGGATATAAGGTCTATAGAACATTGGAGTTGGGTTTGTAGATCCGATTGCATAAGCCGACGACAAGATTGGTGGTTGCTGTCTGTCAGTCAAACTGACGATGAAGAGGTCGATGTCTACATTAAAAAGGGATCTCAGATCGGAGAAGATGAAGGATAAATTTTTTTTTTTACCCGTTAAAAAACCAATCAAAGGGATGTTTTCTCCCATTAAGTTTGAACATATTCAAAACCAATCGAAGGGATGTTTTCTCTGGTGATTCATATAGAAAATTTGTCTGTTTGTCCGTCTTAGAGAGAGCAACATCGACTCTCACCTCCTTATTCTTCTCTAAGCTCCAATCTCCTTCTTTCTCCTTCCTCTTCCTCTCCCTCTCCCTCTTTCTCCTTATCCATCAATAGATTTTCTATCAACTGCGTCAATATACATATATTAGTATATTTTGACAGTGGAAAATTAACACAACGATAAGAGAGGAGGCGACTCTGATAGGAGAGGAAGTTGAGGCAGCGGCTGGATCGAGAGGAGCGGCTGGATGGAGAGAAGAGGAAGAGGCTGTGAGAATAAAAAAAAAATACTCTCTCTCATATGAATGAAATATAAATGAAGACGAACGGACGGAGAAAATTTGTAAAAAAGATATGGGAGAAAATCATGCTTCGGTGCATTTAGATAAAGCCCAGGGTGAGGCCGATATCCAGCCCAACTTATTGTTTTTCTCAACTCTCGAAACCATACTCTCTCTCCCTCTCTCTCCCCACTGCTTAGTTCTCCCCCTCTCTCTCTAGGTCTAGGGCACGCCCCTTCCGCCTCCGCTGAAACTCCGCCAGCGACGGGAATCCAGCGGTGAGCTTCATCGCAGCGCCGCTCCCTCCCTCTCCCTTTCCTCTGAAGGTTAGATATTTTTTCTTTTCAATTTCGTCTTATTTATTATTTGTAGCTGTGCTTGTTATTCTTGTAAATCGCATGAGAAGTTATAATCATACAGAAATTCTAAATGTTGAGAATTTCAGGAAATGATTAAACTAGTCATTAAGAACAAGGGTGGCTTAACTTTCTCCAAATTGAGATCAGGTCGCAGTTCTTGAGTTTAGCTCTTTGAGCTTGTGATTTTGCTTGACCTTGTGTTGTGCTGTTTGCAAACTGGACTTAGTATCTAGAACAATCGATTGACACAGAGACCCCATTTGATGGGTATCTCCAATGATGAGAGCTAGCTCTCTTCTTGCAATTCAAGCATCAGATTGTGCCTGATCTCTTTACGTTATGCATTCTCTTGAAACATTCTGTTGTGCTTACTCAGGATTGATAACTATTGTATTCATATAATAGTATACCGTTGTCGGGTGGTGGGAAACCGACTGATGGCGGGACGGCGGTGAGGGGGAGGCGGAGGGGGAGGGGGGGCGGAGCAGGGAGAGGGGGAGAGGGGAGAGGCGGAGAGGGGCGGGGAAGAGGGGCGGAGAACGAGCGAGAGAGAGGGGAGATAGACAAACGGACGGACGGATAAAATTTGTGAAGGAGTCACAGGAGAAAACCTCCCTTCGGTCGGTTTTGATAAAACATTGTACATTTAGGCATGACGAATTTTTTTAATGAATTCTTCTGTTTATGTTTGTAAATTGTCTGAATACTTTGTATTAATAGATGCTATATTTTCATGTATACAGTACATACTACCTTTGTTGCTATGGCAAGTTATTCTGGCAGAGGGGGCCCTACAAATGGCTCTGTTTATGTTTGTAAATTGCCTCCTGGGACGGATGAAACCATGCTTGCTGAGCATTTTGGCACCATTGGGTTGCTAAAGGTACGGGTCTCACCAGGTATTGTTTGGAAACCATCACTATAATTCTCCAAATATGTATAAATTTAATGTCAAATTGTGATTATCGATCTGTAGTATGATTTTATCCTTGTTATTGTTTATTTAAATTTTGCAGAAGGACAAGAGGACTGGCAGACCGAAGATTTGGCTATACAGAGACAAGGTTACCAATGAGCCCAAGGGTGATGCAACAGTCACGTATGAGGACCCACATGCGGCTCTGGCTGCCATGGAGTGGTTCCATAACAAGGATTTCCATGGAAGCATCATTGAAGTTTATATGGCAGAGTCAAAGACCAAAGATTCAGGTGATCAGTCATATACCCAACAATTCAACCATGCTGTGGATCCAAGCATTGAAGGTGAATTGGGAGGGCAGGATGATGTGAGTGATGGTGGAGGCAGAGGTAGAGGACAGGGTGATGCTTCTGCGAAAGCATGGCAACAGGATGGAGATTGGTTGTGTCCAAATATAAGGTCTGTGATATGATATTGGTGAGCAACTCTTTCCTGCTTTTAGTGACCCATATATAGTCTATTGCATTAGTTATCCACTTATATGGTTTGTCTTTTCATCTTGCCAGTTGCGGAAATGTAAATTTTGCCTTTCGCGGTGTGTGCAATCGCTGTGAAACTGCTCGCCCTGCTGGTGCTGGTGGAACAGGAGCTGGGGCTGCTGGTCGAGGAAGGGGCCGTGGTAGCACTGATGCTGGTGGACGTGGTCGGCTAGCTGGTGGCCCTACGGGGCTTTTTGGTCCCAATGATTGGCCCTGTCCAATGTAAGGTCGTTACTACCTGTGGTATTTTTTTTTTTTTTTTTGCTTCAGTCTCAGTTTTTTCCCCTCTACAACAAGGAATCCTCCAAGTGCTATGGTATGGCTGTGAAGTAGAAACTGCAATCGTTTGACAATGCTAGAAATGCTGTTTGTGTCTTTTCTTACATTCACTCATCCTGTTTCCTTTGTCCAGTTTCGTCCTGATCTAAAGCTTATTTGTAATCAGGCACTTCCACTTAAATTGTGTGCGCGAAATTAGGGCTTTGATGAAAGCAGCTTATACTCTAAGTTAGATGTATTGCATCAAGATGCTTTATTAACATTCTTGGTGGTGCTTTAAATAGCTGCTGGGAAGTCACATGCCTGGTCCACCTAAGGCCGGAGCACAAACGAGTCCTTTGACTGTTTACACATAAGATAATGGGTATATTCTTTGAGGGTGAACTTTAGTCACTAAGTCTTACAACCCACTGCCATATGACTAAAATCTGAATAACACTCCTCCTTATCTCTTGGTATCAGCTTCTTCATCATCGTCACAACTAAGAGAAATGTCTGTACCTGCTTCCCCTCTACTCTTCCCCTCCCTCCGCTATTGAATCATGTCAAGTCCCTAGGTATTTTTCTTTTGTACTTGATAGCTTGAATCAAACAGATTTTGAAATTATTGTCTATATTATTCCAAATTACTTATCTATTTTCATTTGTAAAATGATAAAATAATTATAAAATGTAAGTAACTCATGAATTCTCTGGAGTTAAGAAACCTCTTAAATTTCCTGTTTGTTTAGGTAGTATCTGATTCACTTAAGATATTGGTCTTGGCCTTTCAATTTTTTGATTCTCAAGATTTTTAGATGAATTTGCACAATTGTTTATCATGTCATTGCTAACCTATTAGATTTTGTTCCAGTTGGGAGTCTTGGGACCCCTCAATTTAGAGAGACCAATTGTTCTCTTTATTTTAACTAGATTTTATTGGCACATGCAATGCATATGCAAAATTGTGGTTTGTCCCTTCATTTCTTTTTGAACTTGAGGTTATATTAGAAATATAAGCAAAGGATGAGATAATTTAAATTCTAATAAACTTCTATTAGTTTGGTGTTTCTAAAAAACAATGCTGGTTATGTAATGAGGGTTATTTTTCCTTCAACCACTTTAACATTTATCTGCAAAGTATGACTTTATCTAAACACACAACCTTGTTTAAACGGATCCTCTAAAGTTCGGAATTATGTAAAGTAAAGACGTACTTGAAAGTTCTTTCCTCTAAAACTGTATTCTGGCAATGAAGGAATTATAAAGGTAGCTCTCAGTGGAGATATCACTATCTTCTGCTCTCTTTTGCTGCTGTGGCAAATGAAATTTGACAATTTTTCAGAAATTCATGGTAAAGGGTAGAAGCTTGTTACTGAGAAGATATCTTGAGTGATTTTTCCTTGTAGTTATCTGTAAACATTCCTCAGTACTTGTACTCCATGGTCTATGAATGCTTGAATGGATGTACATGCCCATAGGTTGTGTGCTTCGGTATGCAAAAACTCAATTAATGGATACACCATTTTTCTGCATCCTAATATTTAGAACACTGTGTATCCAAGGATTCACAGATATTATAATGTATTTAGTTTTTTATGTCGTTGTCAACTTACTTTCTAGAATCAGCTCTATGAAGGAAATAGCCTAGTTGATATCAAACGACTGACTCATTATATCATTCATTTATTATTTGGCTGATAATGTGTAATTATTTCAGGTGTGGCAACATTAACTGGGCAAAGCGCACAAAGTGCAATATTTGCAACACCAATAAGCCTGGACATAATGAGGGTGGTGTGAGGTAATATAGCAATCAATCACCTATGTGGCCCTTAGTAAAGTGTTTGAAATACAAGTAGACAGTCTATCATCATCATCATCATCATCACAGCATTCATTCATAAGCATCTACCATGTTGTATTTTCTTGAAGACTTGGTAGCGGTCTCAAGTTTGTTATTAAAATTGGTCAAATGTTGGGGAATCAATTTGCTGAACTGGGTCTCTGATTCTAAGACTTGTATTTTAGTGTGGATATACTCACATAACACTATTAGTATTAAATTAGAGTTTCTCGACTAAAATAAGCCAGATTTGTTATTTGCTACCAGTGCATTTGTATTTTAAGTCTGCCATTGCTGTTTTGCTATGGGTTTACGGTTTACTGTTGGGATGGGGAATCTGCCTTCTTTTTTCAGCCTCATATTTGTTCGTCATCACCATTATCATTTAAGCACAATTTTTTGTGACCCGCTGTCAACCTATGTCAACCCTTGATGGTCTGATGGCTTGGGAAAGAGAAGGCCGTGCTGTAGAAACTTGACTGTCAGTCATGCAACCAAGGAATCAAGGACCAAGCCTCTAAATTCCTCTAGAGGAAGAACACTTGTGTATGGTAATGATTGATGATATTGGGCATAAATAAAAGCCAAAAGCCATATAAAATGTGTTGGGCAACATTAAATAGGATGCTCAACTATGAAGAAATAGGAAAACTATATGTAGCTTGGGGTGTGTGCTGAAGTATGTATTTGATGGAGGATCCATATGAACACTCAAGTTTACATTCTGTATGCATCTGAATTTTACTTCATCTGTCTCTCTTTAGCTTATTTTTAGCATCATTGTCTCGTGAGTCCTGATTGTGTTCTCATTAATTCTTTGCTGGTATGCAGATATAGATCACATATCAAGATTTGTTGTGTATATCTGGAAATTTTATTTAAATAACTTTCGTATGGATATATGTCAAGTCTTCAGGCTCACAGCAAAAGATTTATATATTTAAATACTAACATTGCAGCTATTCGACTTGGCAACTGTTTTGTTTGTGCATTTATTGCTTAAGCTTTAGTGCATACTTTTGTGTATGTGTACTCAGGAGATAAATCTTGGAAAAGTCTAAGTCAATGACTTGTCGCCTTGCTTAAATATTCATTTTGTTTATTTTAAAATTTTCAGAGGTGGTCGTGCTGGTGGCTACAAAGAACTTGATGAAGAAGAAATAGAGGAAACAAGGAGGAGGCGCAAAGAAGCTGAAGAGGTATGTTGTCCTAGTATCCTTTTGTTGGAATAAATAGATTACAAGCCCCTGAATAACTCATTGTTTATTTCAGGATGATGGAGAGATGTATGATGAATTTGGAAACCTCAAGAAGAAATTTCGCGCCAGAACACAGCAAGCTGAAACTGGACAGGCGCTTCCTGGGTCAGGGCGTGCTGGGTGGAAGTTGAGGAGTTAGGTACTGTCTTCTGAATATTATAAGTAATTCAAAAGTTTTTTTTTAATTTTGTTTGTTCTTTTACTGCCAATTTGTCAAGTGGAAATTTGGGCATGCATAGTGGCTATATAAATGAGGACTAGGCATCAGAATGGGAACTTGGCGTTGAGAATGATGACTGGTCAGAGAGCTCTTACAGTTGTTAACTTTGCATTCCTGAGTAATCTGTAGTATATTTTTTATGCTTTTATCAACTGTACTATCCACATCTAGATATGGGTGATGTTGCTCTCGTGCGTGTAGCAATGATCATCATTAATTTCTGTCACGATGGAAAACAAAAGATGCTTTATAATCCATGAATGTGCAAGTTCTATCTTGCCACCTGATATTTATGGAGATCTTGCTGATCATTGAGAACAATCGGGCTTTTTCTTATTATTCTATTTGACATTGAAGTAGAATTGTGTAAATCCTTAGTCAGAAAAGTAAATATTGGCGATGACTTTGTTTATTTAACTACTTGATAAGCTTTTGAATGATGCCTGCAGGTGTAATTGAAAGAAACGGCAGGGGGAAAGCAGAGACAAGGGAAGAGACCACAGCGACAGAGAGAGCAGCAAGGGCCGGGAAAGAGATGGATACGGACAAGAGAGGGAGAGGTATAGAAGTCGCAGCAGAGAAAGGGACAGGGAGCGGGAGAAGGAAAGGGTAGAGGAAGAGGCAGAGACCGTGACTATGATTATGAAAGAGGCCGGGACTATGGCAGAGATCGCGATCGCCAGTGAGATTGGTAGTTTTAACTCCACTCTTTTCCAAGTTTTCCTTTGCATTGCAACTTTTGGTTCTTCAACAGGGCTTGTGATGTATGGAACTTAAAAGATCTTTTGCCTGTATTCTTTGGAGAAGATGTCTTGTTGGTTTTCTGCTTTCTTGGATATCTTTTGTTGATTAGATTTCAGTTTTCCACCTTCCTGCTTTTCACATTTGATTGAGTTCCAACTTGGTGTTCAGTTCTTAGATGTTTGCCATTCAGGCCTGGCTCAGTCGTAAAAGAATGAGATTGTATTACGAAAGTATCGGTTTTGATCAGTTGCAGTCTCGTCTAGATACATGAAAGAAAAAGAAAAAAATGGAAAAAATCCACCATTAAGGAATCAAATATCCCTGTGAATTACTCTGCTTGTAGTTGCATGGACGACTCCATGTCAACTGCACACCCATCTTGTTGATGGAATCTCCCATCAACCAACATAGTCAGCCTGACAAAGAGACTGTGGAAGTGTGGAGTGTGGATCCTGATGCCTGACAAAGAGACTGTGGAAGTGTGGAGTGTGGATCCTGATGCCTGACAAAGAGACTGTGGAAGTGTGGAGTGTGGATCCTGATGCCTGACAAAGAGACTGTGGAGTGTGGATCCTAACAAAGAGACTGTGGAGTCTGGATCCATGGTGAATGATGAAGAGATCAAATTAAGGCAAGCTAAAAGAGAAGAAAAAGGTACACCTTTTTAAGAGAGAACAATTGTGCAATTCACTAGAAATTTTATTTCTCCAGTGCTTTTGTGCAAGCATGCAATGTATGATGTATCCCCAAAAGCCAGGTACATTTACATGCAATTGGTCACGTAATTTGTTATCATTATAGATTGTAGACGAGAAGAATCAGTACCAATAATCTTCAGCAATAGAATACAGAGAAAAAGGTATCTCACCGTTTGAGTCACACTAATTTAATGCTTTAAAATAAATATATAAATTGGGTCGTCAACTATTCTCCACTCAATTATTTGCAACCTACCACATGCAACGGGACCATCCAAGAAAAAGGAAAAATAAATTCTCTTTTTGATTGATAAAATAAATCAAGCAATTAATTAAATTTCACCAACCTTTAAATTTCCACAACATTTACCCTCCATATACCTTGTTTTAGATTAAGTATGACCAAAACACAGTGTATGGAGTGTAAATTCAGTAAACAGGAAATTCGAGATTATAGTATTGTGATACTAGATGGTCAAGAAATACTGATGAGCAGTCATTTTAAATACTTGGATTCTATTATCCAAAAGGATAGAGAGCTCAATAGTGATGTCAACCATAGGATCCGCCGCCTGGTTGAAATGGAGGAGCGCAACAGGAGTTTTATGTGATCGTAATATTCCGTTATGTTTGAAGGGAAAATTTTATCAGACTGCTATTAGGCCAGCTTTGTTACATGACACAGAATGTTGGGTTATAAAGAGATATTATGCTCAGAAGATGAGTGTAGTAGAAATGCGCATGCTTCGTTGGATGTGTGGCAACACAAGGAGAGATAAAGAGAGAAATGAGGATATTTGTACTAAGATAGGCGTAGCCTTTATAAAAGAGAAGATGAGAGAAAATCGCCTACGATGGTTTGGTCATGTGCGACGTAAACCTACAGATGTGTCAGTCCGGCGAGTAGAGCGTATCAAATTAGGACAAGTTAAAAAGGGCGCATGGGAGACCGGAGAAAATATGGATAAAGGTAATACGACAAAATATAAATGCTAAAGGTCTTAGTGAAGGTATATTGCTCGATAGGAATGAGCGGAGAAAGCTGATTCATGTTTCCGATCTGACGTAATTCTCTTTTGGTTCATGTAGCCTCCCCTCAATACTATCTGACATAATTCTCTTTTGGTCCATGTAGCCTACCCTTAGGACAAATGACTTAATTGTTGTTGCTGCTGTTGAACCTTTAAATACTACCCCCAATCCCCAAACCCCGCCTCTCGCCGCTTCTCTGAAAACCAAAAAATTAAAAAATTAAAAAAAGAAAAAGAGAAAAATAATGGAGAAGAAGCCCCGGTTCGTGATCGAGCCCGAGGAGGTCAAGGCCCTAATGTCCGCCGCCGGCCTGTCGGACTCCGCCGACCTACTCCGGACCCTGGTCCCTTCGGCCCAGTCCCTGGCCCGGCCTCCGATCTCGTCCTCCCCAGTGGGCTGCGCGGGGCTGGGCTCGTCCGGCCGCATTTACCTGGGCTGCAACCTCGAGTTCCCGGGCCTCCCCCTCCATCACTCGGTCCACTCGGAGCAGTTCCTCGTCGCCAACGCCTCCCTCCACCGCGAGCCCCGCCTCCTCTCCCTCGCCGTCTCCGCCGCCCCCTGCGGCCAGTGCCGCCAGTTCTTCCAGGAGCTCCGCAACGCCGCCGACGGAATCCAGATCCTCGTCACCTCCGACGAAAACCCTAAGTACCGCCCCCTCGCCGACTTCCTCCCTCGCCCCTTCGGCCCCGTCGACCTCCTCGACGGCGACGTCCCCCTCCTCCTCGAGCCCCACAACAACGCCGTCCAATTCTTCGGTGACGTCATCTATTGCAACGGAAATAACAATGACATGGAAACAATGGTTATCAATGCGGCGGCGGAGGGGGCCAGGGGGGCCCACGCCCCGTACAGCGGGTGCCCGGCAGGGTTCGCGGTGGCTGACGTGGAGGGGAGGGTTTATAAAGGGTCGTACATGGAGTCGGCAGCGTATAACCCTAGTTTGGGGCCGCTGCAGGCGGCGATGGTGGGGTATGTAGTGGGAGGGGGAGGAGGGTGGGAGGGGATCGTCGGAGCGGGGCTGGTGGAAGGGGAAGGGGCCAAGGTGTCGCACGAGGGGACGGCGAGGATCTTCTTCGGGAAGGTGGCACCAAACGCCAAGATTTGGGTCCGGAGATTCAAGATGGGTGGTGGTGGTAAAGATGTGTAGATTGTTGGTGGTATGTTTCCTGATTGAACTCGCAAATAAATCTATTTCCGTGAATTTTGACATGTTATAGATCCACTCCGTTCAAGTTAGATCTGCATCATTTATATCCTTTCATGAAGATGACATGATTGAATGTATAGGAATGTGATGTAGATTAACTCCATTCAACTTGATGTGCATCATTTATATCTTTACATGAGGATGACATGATTGCAATGTATAAGAATGTGATGTACAGTAACTCTGTTCAAGTTGATCTGCATCATTTACCTTGCCGCACGAGGATGAAATGATTGCAACGGGGAGAATCGCAATGATGCGCAATGGGCAATGTGGCGTGCGATTTGTACATTGTCTCATGAGCTTCACCCTAGAATTATGGTTTCTTGCACATTGGGATTTAGTTGATAAATCAAGGATTTATGTTAATGTGATTTCTTATGTTGTTTCTTGACAAAGATTGGGAACTAGTATGACACTAAAAAGTTCAGAGCCTAAGGTGAACATATTGACTGTATATGTGAGAGAGAAAGTGAAAGGAATTTGTAGCTTTACCAATTGCAAACAAGCTAGTCCAGACAAATTCTACAATGCTTTAAGGACATAAAAAGATTGCAAGGTGCCAAAAGTACAACAAATGTATTGGCAAAACAGCTGTCTCTGAGATCAGCAAAGAAGTTAAATTCAACCTCTCATGGCTCTTTGAGAGGGCTTTCTTGGGTCATTTGGGACTTTGTTTTGCTAAAATCAGTTATAGTCTCTCAAATTGTTTATATATCAGTAGTTCAAACAGACCTATCTGATACATCACTTTCCAAACTAGTAGTTGGGTAATGATATATGAGCATTATGTGTATCATGTGTTTGTATACATCTCTCTCTCATGATATATGAGCATTATGTGTATCATGTGTTTGTATACATCTCTCTTGACACTTAAGGCTGATCGGATATAGACTAATTGTGACAACCCAAATTGATGAAGGAATCCCAACCCGTGGTCCACTGGTATATAATTAGATGGCAAGAAAAAGTGATGTTTGTGGTTAGAAGTAAGTACTCTTAATATGACCAAATCTGCTTTTTAGAAGTCTAATTAACTTGATAATGCATCCTGCTTTGCATAGGTGTTTTGTGTTAATCGGTTTCATGGAAATGCAGCTTCGACCCTTCATAATCACTGAACCTGTCACGATAACACCAACTGTACTGTATTCAGTGTTTAAAACGAGTGATTACATAACCGTCTAGATGTTTCCGCCAGTTGGTGTGCGTTTAACATTAAGATTGGGGAATGCAAAGCAAATTGGTACCAAATAGTAGGTAGAGAGGTGTAACCAGAACTTTAGGCATACCATATTTGTATTTATTTTCTTGTAACGATATGGATATGAATACATATACTCTTTCGACTTGAACTTGATATCTATATTTGACGAAGTCAGATTCAGAATCAGATCAAATATGGATGGTGACCAGATAATGAATGAGTTCAATCTCCAAGTTTCAATCCCTTGAATAAGGGGGGAAAATATAAATATTAGCTATTTATCCAAGTTTCACATATACTAAATAGATTTAACATTATGTATATTATGAAGATTTCTTGTACATTGAATATGCAATTTGTTACTAAAATATTTCAGTAAGTTGTCACTATCCATTTCCTTATTATTCATATTGCACACGACATATCCATATTTGTCAAACACCGGTATGAAATTGGAGTTGTGTATCAGATTATTCGTATCTGTTTTACATCCCATTCAGTAAGATACTTGTGTTCATCTCCATAATCTTTGAAATATGCAAGTGAAAAAGATTGAAGGGAAAAGAACAAACAAAGGTGTGATGTTTTGTCCCATCTCATTGATTAATTGTATGTGATCAGGGTGACCTTGTTTAATGTTTCCTTAAGTACTAGCTTGTTTAAGCTGTGACTAGAACATTAGCTTAGTGGGAGTATTTTACACTTTGTGATGTTTTAATTTTTTTCCTCATTGTGATTTTCTTTGTTGACAACTACTATTTCTTTTTCACGAGTTTCTATTAATATTTAATTGCTGTATCATTTTCTATATCCAGACAAAAATGAAAGAAACATAACACATCAATCATGCAACTAAGTTGCTTCCAGCTAACTAATACCTCTCTCTCAACTAAAAGTCTGTGTGATGCAATTAATTGCTTAAAACTTAGTCTAATTCTATGATACAGAAATGATAGCATATGATTGCATCACTTTTTTACTTTAATTTCTTACAAGTAAATAATTACGAACAATTCGTGGTAATTCAGATTTTTTGGGGCCACAGCATTTTATTTCGTCTCATGAGAAGGGGAGGGGTGAGTTGGCTCATTGATCCGGTTTCAATTTGGACTTATGCCATATCAAGAAGCACCCAAAGTGCCATTGTTGTTGATTTGGATGGAGGAATTGACTGATGCCTATCTTAGTCTGTGAAATGCGAGTGCAGATTCGCTGAAGATTGGGACTTGGACTGCACTGAGGAAGGCTCTCATTCACAATATATTTCATCATAATTCTAAGAAAATGATGTTTTGATATAATTTGTTTCATTGTGAATTGTGAAATAAAATGAAATGTGATTATGATGGGGACATCTCAGCGTTAATTTTTACTTGTATTTTAGTTGTATTTCTTATAGTATTTAGCTTGTATTTTATTGTATTTATGTTATATTCTCTTTGTATTTGTTTAAGTTAGTGGAAACACATCATGGGATAGTGTGTAGTGGGTATTTGGGGCATGGTTCACAGTCGCGGTCTCGGCCGCCGACTCGGCGGGCACTGAGACGGATCGGTCTCGGTGACTCGGATCGGTATCGGGCGATACGCGCAAAACGCTACAGAGAAAGCTCAAAAAATTCTGTAAAAATCACGACAAATCTTAAAAAAATGTAGACATCCACATTCATGTATCACATGTCCAAAATATATCACCTAGCATACTAAACATAAAGCGAAAGTATAAATGCACGCGTCGTCGGTAGAAGCATATCAAAATACATGCAAAATATAGTAAATTACACAAACTACATTCATAAATACATGCTAATGTAGTTATTTCTACATTGAATTGCGATGAGGCACAAAATCATCATCATAGTGCCAAGTCGACCGAGTCAACTCCGATTCTCGGCCGAGTCGGCCTCCTCTGAGTTGAGTCGACCGACTCGTGACTCGGACTCGTCTCGGAACAGGCCGAGACGGATACGACTCGGCCGACTCGTCTCCGACTCGGCCGAGTCTTTGAACCATGATTTGGGGGGTAGTTATTAACTAATAGCCTCTATGTAGGCAATTGTAATTTGTAATGGGTATTGAATGAATGAATGTTTAAAGACAAAGTCCTTTTGGCTGCCTCTCCTCTCCTTGCTCTTCTTCTCTCCATGTTTACAATGTGATGATGGTGGAAAATTTGAAGCCAAATTCTTCTGCTTGCTAACAGCAAGCACAAGAACATCAAACATTGCAACTCTATGACCCCCACAATTCTGCAACAGTAAACACAAACAATTGTATAAGATCAGTGCAAGGCTACCACGCGATCCATAAACAGTGATTCAACAAAATCAGCACAAGGACCACAACAGCAACGTATACCCGAGAACGACAGCCTCTCGCACCAGCAACATGTCCGATGAAATGGCTCAACCACGAGTTCACTAACAGCGTAGCCGCATTCAACAACAGCAGCAGCACAGGTCTACGCCAGTGAGTTATTTTAGTAATTAGATTACTAGTTGGGTTCACCAATTAATTTTATCTTTAGTTTATTATCAATTTTTCCTGCTATCCACCTACATATTGAGTTGTGTGAATCTACTAATACTTGTGATTTGTTTATTCTTGATGTTGCGAGTAGAATTAATGCAATCATGTATGAGTATCGTAATTAATTTGATTGAGATGAGAAATGTTCAAACCAAGCATGCAATAATTCATCTGTTTGACATTGTTAGTTTTGAATTACTTTCCTGCCGAAGATCTTCAATTTGATAAAATGTAGTGAGTTCGATTACACACGCACACTCTTTCACATCAAATTATGTAAAAGATGAGAGCGATTCTAAAGTTATCCTCTAATCGCGTAGCTGGCAGTGGCTTGTGGAACTTAAACTCTGATAAGAAAATTCAAACCATAAAGATATGGCATCTTCATGCATATATGCAACTTGATATGGCTCTCATATATGCACATTGAGTTTGTACGTAGAAATGGTTCCTTGCACATTGAATTTTGATTGGAAAACGAAGGATTGGTGTATTTTGTAACATTTGTTCCTCTAAATATGCTTGTTATGCAACTTGTTCGAGGGACATCAACTTCTTCATTTCATTTCTAATGATGAAAAAAATTATTCTTTTTCGTGCATATGCGACAGTACATAAATTTAGATAACTTGGGTAGCTGGTATCTAATGAAGGGTGCCTCTCACACTTGTGTTGATCTACGTCTCTTTGAGCTTTCAAGGTGAAAAAGATTGAAGGTGACACCAAAACAAATTTGTGAGGGCTCTACTCTTTCAAGGTGAAAAAGTAATGAATTTATTTACTTTTTTCTTTTTTCGTTTTTTAAATTTCCTTTTTTGTTAGATAAAGCCCTCTCCACAAAAATCCACACACGTGACTTTCACAAAAAATTTCTCACAAGAAATGGGGAAAAAATTATGAATACTTACAATCCAAAATACTAAGCAAGAAAGAGAGCAAGGGCTTTCTCCAGTCTGTGAGCTCTGACTTTGCCTTTCTCCTTGTGTTTCATTTCTCTGAAAACACATCTCAAATCTTGTGCAACTCACCGACGATTTCCCTTCATTTCCATTTGTCCTGCTGGCAATTAACAATTGAAGCCACACACTCCATGATTCTTGGGACATTCATGTTGTAAGCACAATCACTCGCTTCTCTGTCTTCCTTTAAGAAGTGTGGATCCATGATATTCATGATTTGTTTAGGAAAATCTGACTCAACAAATTGCCGAAGGCGGCTCTGACCATCCTTGAACATCTCATCTGTGGGTCTCCTTGCAGTGAACTTTTCAAGCAGAAGTATTCTGTAGCTATACACATCACCGCGAATAGAAACTTTATCTGCCATCCCGTTCTCTGTTTTTAGTAGACACTTATAGCATGCAAGTTAGTTTCTG
Organism: Agave tequilana; assembly: GCA_038442645.1. Taxonomy (NCBI): domain Eukaryota; kingdom Viridiplantae; phylum Streptophyta; class Magnoliopsida; order Asparagales; family Asparagaceae; genus Agave; species Agave tequilana. Next base: position 113,650 of record JAVJIF010001605.1, read on the forward strand.
TAACTGAGATTCAAAGTATAGCCGCAAAGATTTTCAAAGACTTGTACTAAAATTAAAGTACAAATTTATGAATTAATCTAATATCCAGAGTGAACATTATGGTGCATAAGTTAGATTAAGGACATGGCCTAAATAGTCTCTGAAGCACTTGAGGTGGATGAAAATATAGCCATTTCAATTGCTTCTTTAAAATTAATTTGTCCATATTCACACACAAACATTCCAAGGGATAATCCTTACACTTTCATTATGATCAATAAACCTTTAAGAAATAAAATTCATGCAGTTTGAAGTGTTATCTTCCATGCACCAACTAGTAAACACATAAAAAGTGAGCATATATATAAGATGGTGAGTATGTACAGCATCAAAATACAAATACTTTGTCCCAGGAAAAAAAGTGATGATAAATATGTAATAGAAAATTAAGAAGTGAATTCATGTACTCTTTATGAGGCCATACTTTAAGTCTGATTTTGAATTTCAAATCTGTATGTATGAAGAGAAAATGTTTCATGCAATGCATTAATTGGGCGATATATGTTGGTTATTCCCCTCGAGTCAAGTTCCATTTGTGTGAAAGAAATACATCTTCTTCATTTTTAAGATCTTAAAACTTCCGTAAGATCCAAGTATAAGTCCAACCAACAGCAGAAAAAATTAGAAGCAAACATATATAGTAAGAAAAGGCTTAATTTCTTCTGCTCATCTTGCTGTTTCATTGTGATGAATCCAATCATCCAAACTTCCATTGGGCATGAATTCAAAAAACCACTGTCTTGAAGTCGTTGCCCCTGAAATCCACACTTGGACACATTGTTATGATCTTGACTAGATTTCTATGTCGAATATTTCTCAAGGCCTCACACTCTGACAGAAAGCTCTAGGATGCTCCTCCGATTTGAAGGTTTAGCACCTTCAAAGCAACAACCTACATGCCATCATCATCATCATCATCATCATCATCTAGTATTCCTTTATATACCGATCCAAAACTTCCAGTCCCAACTAAATTGTCAGAGAACTCACACAAGCTTGGCACAAGAGACTTCACAGTTTGTTCTTTCAACAGGGTTGAGGCTGGAGCTTTCTTCTTGACTTCTGTACCCAACAAGGTGAAACAAGCAAGAAGAAGAACATGAACAACAATAGAAATGAAGTAGCAAAATAATCATCAGCAATGCATGAAACCCACCCATGATTCTTGTTTGTGGATTGAGAAGGACAAGCTGGCAAGTGCACTTTCGGATTCCCTCTGCAAAGCTTACTGTTTCCATGAACTGAAACTGCGCTGGCATTTTCAAAGACATCACCTCTTGGCACTTCACCTTCAAAGTTGTTGAAAGAGAGATTCAGATAGTATATAGATAATGAAAGCCTTGTAAGAAATCTGGTATTTTTCCCAATAAGTTATTTTTGAAACATCCAACAATTGAATGCCTCTTAATGAAACCAAAGACAAAGGATACTTAAAAAGAAATTCCCACCAAGGTTGAGCACTTCGAGCATCATACAGAAAGTTTACCTTGAAGAATGTTATCCGCAAGACTAATTACTCTCAGTTTTGAGCATTGAGAGAGTGTACCAGGAATACCTCCATCAAGAGAATTCAAACCCAAGTTAAGATGGTGCAACCGGGAAAGGTGGCCGATCTCTTGCGATACGTGAAGACATTTTGAAAGAGTTATTTTAGTAGTTTTGTTTTTTATGTTATTTTTTATTTTCTTTTATTAGGCTTGTATTTTTCTTTATATGAGGCACGAGTAGTGCACATGTGCTCTTTTCTGTATAAACTATTATAATTCTTTTGCTTGGAATCAATAAAATAGATTATTGAAATTTTGAGAGATTGAAACCCTAAATGAGTTATTTTGAATCTTTGTGTGTGAGGCATGCAGTGGGAGAGGTTCTCATTAGTGTGAATCTCGAATCTAAATCTCCATGTGTGATGATTGGAGTGATTGAGCGATCACTAGGTATGAAGTCCGAATCACTCTATCTTATTCCCCAAAATTTTCAAACCATAAATTAATTTATCCCCAAATCTCACCTCAAATCCTAATTTCTTCCTCAATTTTCAGAACTCTAGTTTTCCCCTTCCATCCTGTGTCAAATTGGTATCAGAGAAAATTTCCCGTTTCCTCCATATAAAAAAAATAAAAAACCCTAGATCTGTATTCCTATAGTTTTCTTAAAAAAAAGAAAAAAGAAAAACCCTAGATCTAAAATCCTAATCTTCTCCGCAAAATCTAAACCTTAGATTCAAAAATTCTACTCTATGTAAATTCTTCCACAAAACCCTAAGATCTGATCATGTAGATCTAAAAATAAAAATACTCCTTCCTCCTCTTCTTTAGTCGCAGATTCGCCTTGGACGTCTAACTCTCCATCCATCAAACCCCGCTTACGACAGCCACCAATCTCATCGTCAACTTCAATTAGAAAAAATTTTATACAATGCCCTTACACATCCGTGCCCTTCAAAAAAAGAAAGAAAGAATGGAAAAGTTAGAAGATTAATGTTATTTTTAATATAAACAAAAGAATTAAAGTGTCAAATCTAAAAAGTGAGTTAAAAGCATGTGTCATTGTAGTATACAATAAAACCTCTTTGCAGTGAACAAGAGGTCTGAGGTCAACTCATGCTTTTACGTCAGGCTACGGCCTATGTTATAAAAAAAGATAAAAAAAGAAAAAGTAAGCAAAAAGATACACTTGATACACATTCAAGCGATGTTCTTAAGGAACCTGTGAGAAAGAACGAAGAAACAAGGAAGAAAACACCTGCTGGCTCAAATTTTCAAACTTAGTATCCATTCAGCAATCTATAATTTGAACCCACGTATTCTCATTGGCAAAGAGAAATTTTACAACATGATAACTTGTGAGATAAAGCCCTCTCCATATATATATATATATATATATATATATACATCTAATTAACATTCACAAACTTATTCTCCCTAAAAAGAGAGAAGGAAAAAAGAAAAGTCATGAGGCCTTCTTCCCTTCAGTGAGCTCTGTTTTGCCTCTCTCTTTGCGTTTCATTCTTTGAGAACACACCTCTGATCTTGAGCAACTCATTGACAATTTCCTTCATCTCCATTCGTTCTGCTGGCAATTCATTTGTGCATAAGATGCCGATTCTAAATACTGAAGCTACACACTCTATAATTCTTGAGGCGTTCAAGTAGTGCGCATCGTCACTAGCTTCTCCGTCTTCCTCTAACAACAAGTGTGCATCCATGACATCCAAGATTCGCTCAGAAAAAGCAGACACCACAAGTTCCCGAAGACTCTGACCTTCCTTGAACATCTCATCCGTGGGCCTCTTCGCAGTGAACATTTCAAGCAAAAGTATTCCGTAGCTGAAGACATCGCCGTGAACAGAAACTTTGTTTGCCACTCCATACTCTATTTTTAGTTGACATTTACAACATGCAAGTTAGGTTGCATAACTGAGATTAAAAATATAGCCGCAAAGATTTCAAGGACAAAAGTATAGCCACAAAGATTTTCAAGGACTCATGCTATAAACCAAGAACAAATTTATCAACTTTCTTTATGAATTAATCTAATATATGGAATGAACCTTAGGGTGCATAAGTTAGATAAAGAACAAAGCCTAAAGAGTCTCCAAAGCACTTGGCATGGAAGAAAATATAGCTATTTCAATTGCTTCTATGAAATAAATGTGTCCATATTCACAAGAAAAACTTAGCATACTTTCTGTGATATATTAAAGTGAGCATATGAAGGATGAAGAGTATAGACATCAATGAAATACATATACTTTAAGCCTAATAAGAAAATTAAGAACTAAATTTTACTCATTATGAGGTCCTACTTTAAGCTTGATTTGCATCTCAGATCTATGTTTATGACGAGAAAATGCTTCAAGCAATGCATTAAATTGGGTGAGATATGGTGGTTATTCCCCTCAAGTCAAGTTCCATTTGTGTGATATGCAATAAATCTTCATCGTTTTAAAATATTAAAACTTAGATAAGATCCAAGAATAAATATAGACCACAACAACAAAAACATAACTACAGCACATATAGTAAAAAGTGTGAGAAGTCTGAACCTGGAGCAATATATCCGACTGTTCCTTTCAAACTGATTGAGCTGGTTGAGCTCAGAGAAAACTTGCTAACTGTTTCCTTGAGAAACTTGGCTAGCCCAAAGTCACCCACACGAGCAGTCATGTCACTATCGAGAAGTATATTGCTTGGCTTCAGATCACAATGAACAATTGGCGTCTCACACTGACAGTGAAGATAGTCCAACGCGGATGCCACATCAATGGCTATGTTCAACCTTTGAATAAGACTTAAATTCTTGTGCTCCCATTGCTGATTTTCTTTGTGATGAAGCCAAGCATCCAAACATCCATTGGGCATGAATTCGAAAACCACCGCCTTGAAGTCATTGCCCCTGAAATCCACACTTGAACACACTGTAATGATCTTGACCAAATTTCTATGTCGAATATTTCTCAAGACCTCACACTCCGAGATAAAGCTCTTGGATGCTCCCTGAAGTTGAAGGTTTAGCACCTTCACAGCAACAACTTGTACGCCATCATCATCATCATCTAATATTCCTTTATACACTGAACCAAAACTTCCCGTCCCAACTAAATTGTCAGTAGAGAATCCATCAGTTGCTCTCACAAGCTTGGCATAAGAGACACTCACATTTTGTTCATTTCTCAGTGTTGAGGCTAGAGGTTTTCTTCTTGACTTTTGTACCCAACAACGTGCAACAAGCAAGCAGAAGAACACGAACAACAATAGAAACGAAGTAGAAATTGAAATAATCAGCAATAATGAATGAGACCCATGATTCTTGTTTGTGGATTGAGAAGGACAAGCTGGCAAATGCATTTCAGGATTCCCTCCGCAAAGTTTATTGTTTCCAACAATTGAAACTGCGCTCGGATTTTCAAAGACCCCCCCCTTGGCACTTCACCTTCAAAGTTGTTGAAAGAGAGATTCAGAGAGCATAGATCATGGAAGCCTTGTAAGAAATTTGGTATTCTCCCTGATAAGTTGTTTTGTGAGAAATCCAACACTCGAATCCCCCTTAGTGAAACCAAAGACAATGGAATACTTCCTTGGAAGAAATTTCCAACAAGGTAAAGCTCTTCGAGCACCTTACATTCAGCGAAAGTGCTAGGGAGTTGGCCTGATAATTTATTGAAGCTGATATCAATTATACCCAGGTTTCTCAAGCTCCCCACTTCTAATGGAATTGCTCCTGTTAATGAATTGCTTGACAAATTTAGAACTATAGAGAGCGCTGGGATTCTAAGAATTTCTTTGGGTATGGCGCCTGTAAATTTATTCGACTCAAGGGAAAGAGATATTAAATACTGGCAATTTCCCAGATTCGTTGGTATAATTCCGCTGAGTTCATTACTACCTAGGTGAAGTTTGACCAGTTGAGTAAGGTTGCCGACAGTGGAAGGGATCTCTCCGGATAGCTTGTTTTTTTCCAAAGACAAGATTTGCAAATTCTGAAGCATCCCAATGGAGTCAGGAATAGAGCCATTGAGGATGTTTGGGCTCAAGTAAAGTTCTATCAAGTTAACAAGATTTCCAATATTTGAAGGCATGTAACCAGATATAAAGTTTTTTCCCATGCTCAGAATCCGAAGGCTGGTGGAAAGATTTGCAACGGAGTTAGGTAGCCTGCATTCAAGGTTATTCTCATCTAGTTGCAAAACCTCTAGTTTGGTACAATTGATCAAGGGAGTTAGGAAATTGCATCCATCTGGTTCCCTACATTCTAGCTGGTTTTGAAAAAGAGTTAGAATTCGTAAATTTTGTAAGCTTCCAAGGTTAGTAGGAACAGTCCCGCTAAACCTATTTGTAGCAAGTTCAATATATTTAAGACGCGATGAATTGGAGAACATTGACATTGGGATAGGTCCATGCAATTGGTTTTCAAACAGAATAATGTTTTCAATCAGGGGAAGTGCCTGGCCTGCATTTGGAGGAAGCAAACCTGATAGGTTGTTACTTGCCAAGTCTAGACCAATGAGTGAGGAAAGATTCCATAAAGAAGTTGGGATGGTTCCAGAAAGGTTGTTAGTGAACAAAATAAGTTGTACAAGTTTGGAGAGCTTGCACAACGAAGATGGGATGCCTCCTGACAGTTTATTTTTAGATAGGTCAAGTGTAGTTAGGGAATGAAGGTTTCCCATGGTCAGCGGGATTTCCCCACTAAGTTGATTTCTGTTCAAGGACAGAAAAGAAAGAGAGGAGAGGTTTGTAAATGATGGAGGTATGCTTCCTGTCAAACTGTTGTTCTTGAAGTTTATGATTTGAAGATCCAAGCAGTTGCAAAGACCAGGTGGAAGCTCACCTTGGAGAATGTTATCTGTAAGACTAATTACTTTTAGTTTTGAGCATTGAGAGAGTGTAACAGGAATACCTCCGTCAAGGGAATTCAAACTCAAGTTAAGATGCTGTAACCGGGAAAGGCGGCCGATCTCCTGCGGGATAGGTCCATGAAATTGATTGTTTGATAGATCCAACATCCGGAGAAATGTGAGGTTGGCTATGGCAGGTGACATAAACCCACTCAGGTCTAGGGAGCTCAAATTCAAGGAAATGACTCTTTGAGGATGCCACCTTCCACCACAAGTGACGCCTAGCCACTGACAGAAATGGGTGGAGTCATTCCAGAAGGCCACCAATTCTCTTGGAGCGGCAGATATCGCAGCCTTGAAGGCGAGAAGTGCTTGTCGATCGGTCACATTGCTGTGTTTTGATAGGGTGGTGATGGTGGATGTGGAAGTTGGAGAGATCAAGGAGCTGACATGGTCAAAAGAGATCTGGAGGATTAGAGTTGTAAACACTAGAAAAACTGATTGTAGCTGTGCCATGGAAAAAAATTTTCCCCCAAGATGATAGGAATTGTAATGGCCAAACTCCTTCGATCTATTTATACTGATAATGTCCATGGGAGACTTTGAGGAGTTGTGAAGAGTTGATCAAGTCAACCATGTGCAAATAATCTACAATTATGTCGTGGGAACTCGGTTAACTTTAATTTCTTATATTCAATGCATGCTATAATGACTTCTTTGGCTTGCTCCTTCGAGGCAACTGTATTATTCAAAACCTACCACTGCCAGTCTGTTTCCAAGATGTTGAAAATGTAGTGCAAGACAAAGTTCAGATGAGAAAATAAACTTGAAGAAGACCTTGACCTCTTACTTCAAGTTGATCACCTAGATGGGGGTTTCACTCAGTTGGATAAAGTTTTCCACAAGCAATTCACTCAACATTTTTTGAGTAAAATTTCTTTTTCTACCAAAACATAATCAAGAAATTAGACGAAGCTATCTGCAGAATAGATGAAGCTCCAAAACCAAAAATATAATCCCTTTTGCCTTTTTCTCCCCTAATCTTGAACAAATCCCCAAATTATGCGTGTGTGATAGAGAGAGAGAGAGAGTTATACAGAGATAAAATATCTACTTCAAGAAGCATTTCAATTTCTCGTAGAAAATTAAAACTTAGGGTTAGGGTTTATCTTGCTCACCTGGGCTCTGACGGAGAAGAGAGTGAAGGTGCCGCCTGCGAAAGTCGCTGCTGGGGAGAGAAAGCAAGCTGGAGAATCAAATTGGGATTTTTTTTTTATCCCTCTCTCTGGCACGTGCGTTTCGTGGGACTGCAATTTTCTCTTCTTTTTTCCATATTTATTCTCTCATTTCGTTAAAAACTGAGAAGATTTTGGCACGTGTAACGCACACAATTATGCCCTTCAGCTTAAAAAAAAAAAAGTTACTTAGATTGATTTAAATATATATTTCAAACATAATTATAAATGAAGAATATATATATATATATATATATATATATATATATATATATATATATATATATATATATATATATATATAGGGCTTACTGTACCTCAGCCTGCGGGCTGAGAGAGTTTTCTCAGCCTGCGGGCGTGGCAACATCACCGCCCCACATCTGTTAAAAAATTTGGCGGACAAAATCCTGTAAAATCCCGCCCAATTTAATGTCAGTCACCTCAACATTGTATTTTCCGAAAATACCCTCCATCACAACCTTTTACCTTATTGTAAAAAAATTGTCTTCCAAAAAATTTACAGCTCTAAAACTTCAACCGGCGGTTCTGATCCAATTAGTTCTTTTCCTTCAAAATTTTCATCCGTTTTCGAAAAAAAATATTTGCAACTGATGGCGCCTAAGAAATCATCCGTCGAAAAAGGTACTACAAAATTGATATTTTCAAAAAATTTTAGGGTTTTGTGTATTTTAATAGTTTTAATTTTTTCAAGATTTATTTCTGAAGTCGCATGTTTTTTTTAATTTTTTTTAAATATTGGAAACATGGTCGCAATTACGAAAGAGATTTTCAAACTTTAGACGATAAAGGTCCTATTTTTTGAAAGTTTTTATTATTTACTTCTATTTTTACTGTGTCGCAGTTCAGATCTGTGCGACTTTGGAATTTTTTTTTTTTTTTACCTTTCCTTGTAGATGAATGCGACGTAGGTCGCAGTATATGAAATTTACTTTTTTTTCTCACATACTGACGACATGGGGTCGCAGTTTTTAAATAAGAGTTGTAGTCTCAAGTCTTCACCAAGGTCGCAGTTTATTTTAAATAAATGTTTTTATCAAACTTGTGTCGCAGTTGTTTCTTTTTGAACTGCAGTCTTATGCGACCTTGGTCGCAGTGTTGGCCCTGGTCACAGTTGTTCTGATTGCACTGTAGCCCTATGCGACCTTGGTCGCAGTGCGACCTTGGTCGCAGTACATGTAGTGCGACCCTGGATTGCAGTGTAGTCCTGGTTCTAGTTGTTTTTTTTTTTTTGCAATGCATGACTGCGACCGAGGTCGCAGTTTATTAAAAAACAAATATGCTTTTTATTCCCTTATAATTTTTAAATAATCATTGGTCTAAAGTGTTTAATTTTTCTTCCTACGTAGGTAAACAACAGATACAGGTTCGTCCTCTGAGATCAAGCATAAAACCAATGTGCCAGTTAATGAAGAAATTTAAAAAGTACATACAGCCTGATTTCGTAGAGGCGATGAAGAATACCCCATTTGGCCCAATCTTCATGGCGTTCTACAATGAAGAATTTGGGGCTGAAAAAGCTCTAAAATCAAACGTTGCCGTACTGCGTATTTTAGACCAGTATGACAGGAATATAAGGATCTTTACAATTGGGGGCAAAGAGATTGAGTTAACAGTGGAGGATGTTGCCCTTACTTTTGGTCTACCTGTCAATGGGGTAGATTTTGTGATGAATAAGACATGTACGCTGAAAGATAGAGGGGTTATAAAACATTTTTTCCCCAATATAAAGAAGATCACAAAAGTATCTATTGAAGATGCTTTGGATAATCTTCTTGTCAAGAGAAGGAGGAGGGATATATTAGATGTGACACAGGATGAACATTTGAGCAGCAAATGTCTGTGAAGGAAATTATAAGAGACATAAATAGACTTGCAGCTCAAGACTTTACCACATTAGTCATCCTATACATGTCGGCCACTCTTTTCTTCTCTGGTAGTAAATGCACGGTGCCGTGGTATATTGTGGAACAGATTGCCAATATGCAACTAATGAGGACAATATGCTGGGCAAAAGCTGTTTGGCAATTCCTGATTGACTCAATGGACATCTTCAGGCAAACCACGTACGAGCTGCAAGGATGCTCCGTGCAAATTATTGTAAGTAGAAATCTCAAATTTGGCCAACATTGTATGAAATTTACCCATAAATTGAGAAAATTTGTGGAAACTAATTTAATTTTTAATTTTTGCAGTATTGGCTGTGTGAGAGGGCACCTATTTTTGAGCAGAGGTCTGGTTTGGAGGAAAAAACCCACGCGCAGTAAGATGGGACCTCCAAATATTGGCAGATCTCTACTTGAAGTTGATCTAAAAAAGATTGACAGCAATATTGTAAGTTAAACTTCTTTTTATGTGTAGTACAAATAAAATGCGACCATAGTCGCAGTATTGAGCTGCAACTTTCGCAGTTCGTTTTATGCTTGACAAATAATGTGCGACCATGGTCGCATTCTCTTGAAAATACCCTGTTCAACAGAAATGCGACCATGGTCGCAGTGTTGAGCTGCATGTCTTGGCAGATAAATTTATGCACGACAAAACATACTGCGACCATGGTCGAATTATTATCCAAAAATATTTCATAAATAAACTGCGACCATGGTCGCAGTATCATTATTTCATTGTTTTATTTTTAGCTTACCTTTTTCTGTTATTTTCAGATTTTGAGTCGAATGGCCAACATCTCTAATGATGAAAAAAATATGGTTGGCCTTCCTGTTGAAGGGGAAGAGGATGAGGAAGAAGAAGTAGCAGAAGATGAAAGTGAAGATGAAGGTGAAGAAAAAGAAGAAGAAGAAGGTCAAAGTGAAGGAGATGAAGGAGGCCATACATGTAATGAGGCTGACATCCCGGCGGAAAAGGAGCCAGAACCGGCTGAAACGAGTGAGCAAGAACCAATTTTTGAAGGTTATTTGCCACCTCCACCGGATGTTCAAGCAGCAGAAATAAAACGATTGAGGTCTGCAAATCAGCTCTTGAGAGATTATGTTTCTCAGCTTGAAAAAAAGATTGAAAATATGGAGACTGAGAAAAGACTCAAGGCTGAATTAAAATTAAAAGAGAAGAAAAAAGAGAGAGAAAAACCAAAAAAGGCAACAGGAGAATAGAAGAGGGAAGAGGAGGAGAATGAAAGGAGGAGAGGGAAGAGGAAGAGAAAGAGAAGGAGAAGAAGAGGGAAGAAGAGAAGGAAAAGGAGAACAGGAGGAGAGAAGTGGAGGAGAAGGAGAAGGAGAATAGAAGAAGGGAAGAGGAGGAGAATGAAAGGAGAATGAGGGAAGAAGAGGAGAAGGAGAAGAAGAGGAGGGAAAAGGAGGAGCAGGAGAAGGAGAAGAGGAGGAGGGAAGAGGAGGGGCAGGAGAGGAGGAGGAGGGAGGAGGAAGAGAATGAGAAGAAGAGGAGGAAGGCGCAGATGGAGAACAAAGAATGAAGGAGCAGATGGAGAAGCAGGCTGAAGAGGAGAAGAAGAAAAAACTGGAAGAAGATAAAATCATGGGTTCTGAGTCTGTTTTAATTTTTACTGGGAAAGATATTCCAAGTTTTTCTCTGAATCTAACTCAAATGACTCAAGAAATCCAAAGAGATAGAGCTTCTGAAGAAGAAATTCAAGAACATACTCCGCCTCAGAAGCAATCCTCAAAAGAAGCTGTTTTGGAAACCTCTAAAGGAACAATAGAAAGGGGAGTCAAAGAACGAAAGCGCGCTGAAAGAGATCGCGATGACTCCGACTTTGTTTATCCAAAACAGAAGAAGAAAAAAAATGAAAATCCTCTTCCACAGCCTGCGGCTGCGAGTTCTACCGCTGGTTTCGGCGACAAAGAGATTTCCTCCACTGAGCCAAAATCGACAGAATTGACCGAAACCACATCATACAGAATTCTGCAGCCCCATCAACAAGCTCTTATAAAACATTTCTTCGACAAGTCCTACTCTGAGTAAGTTAATTCATATCAAAAAATTTCTGTTCTACCTTTATATAAGAACAATTAAATTACTAACTTTGTTTTGAATATCTTGCAGTTCTACTGCGTATCAGGATACCAATAATTCAATCATCATTTCAAGGAATGACATTGAGGACCTGATGTTCAGTAGAGACTTAGATGCAAATGTAATTCATTTCTACATGCAGCATCTTGAGAAAAGAAAAGGATTAAAAAGCATATTCTTCCGAAGCGAAGCTTGGGTAAAAATCTACTTTCTCCTTTACGGTTTAATGTAATATCAACTCTGGAACAGATTACTAATATTCTCTATCTCTGTGTAGGCATAAATCATGTACTGCGACTAAGGTCGCAGTGAATAATTAAAATGTACTGCTACTAACACATGTACTGCGACTAAGGTCGCAGTTTATAATTAAAATGTATTGCTACTAACTCAGGTACTGCGACAAAATGTAACAGCTGCGACCTGCGACCAAGGTCGGAGCTGCGACCAAGGTCGCAGTTTATAATTAAAATGTATTGCTACTAACTCAGATACTGAGACAAAAATGTAACAGCTGCGACCTGCGACCAAGGTCGGATCTGCGACCAAGGTCGCAGTTTATAATTAAAATGTATTGCTACTAACTCAGGTACTGCGACAAAATGTAACAGCTGCGACATGCGACCAAGGTCGGAGCTGCGACCAAGGTCGCAGTTTATAATTAAAATGTACTGCTACTAACTCATATACTGCAACTAAATAATATAGTGCGACTAAGGTCACAGTTTATAATTTTTTGTTATATTTTAAATTCATTTTGAATTTGATTTAAATTTTTTTTTCTTCTTGTCCGCAGCACGGTGTTGTAAATAAAATTGAAGATCTGGAAGGTCATTTCATCAAGCAGAAGCTGTTGAAAAACTGGACAGCTGACGTGCAGTACATGTTCTTCCCGATCAATCACAAACATAGTGACGACGAGCAGGGATTTCACTGGACCTTGCTGGTATTCGATTGCACCACAGAAGAGTGAATTTTTTACAACTCTTTGGTCCCAGCTGACAAAAAAAGTAGTATAACACAGCTTTACCAAAGAGATGCAAGAATAATGGTGAGTTGAAATTTAATATTTTGATTAATTTGATTAATACTAATTTTTTTTCCTATTGACATTGCAGAAAGAAAGATTATTAGAGATTTTTGAGATTCATTCCAAAAAAAAATGAGAAAAAATAAAATAAAATACGCAAAATGCCCCCAACAATCAAACAGGTATATAAATTTTTGACATGTAATTTCATTTCATATTTTCTACTTTTTTTAGTACAAAAAGTAATTTCATTTAATGATTGCTCTATGGAAATTTCAGTGTTGATTGCGCTATATATATATGCAAGTACATGGAAAGCATAGCGTCTGGCTATCATCTATCAGCTGCTGATGCTGTTACGGTTGATGCTGTACAGAAACTAAGAAGTGAGCTTGCATACATGATACTTGCAGATGTAGAGAAGAGTTGGAAAGAAGAAACAGACATTATACGACATACGAAATATGAAGACTGATAGTTGACAAATTATTGATATAACACAATTTTTTTTATAAATGTAAAAAATATTTCAAGTGCAATTCATTACATAATTTTTTTGTTGTATTGATTTAATTTATACACATTTCTATACATTTATTTATTATAAGTTCCATTGATTATTTACAGTCTTCATTTGTTAGAACTTGGCTTTTACTATTGCGTACTGATGTTAGAAACAAACATGCCTTCAGTAATTGTGTTAATCAACAACAACACTGCGACCTTCGTCGCTATGCGTTTTAATATAAAGGAAACACCTACCTAACGTACAACGACTTAAGTCTTCACCATCTCAAAAATCTAAAAAGAAGTTGCGACTTTGGTCGCAGTTGATAGCCGCAGCCTTAGTAAAATACAATGCGACTTTGGTCGCAGTTGATGGCGGCAATGTTTTAATCAACAATAACACTGCGACCTTGGTTGCTATGCGTGTTAATATTAAGGAAACACATACCTAACGTACTGCGACTTAAGTCTTCACCACCTCAAATTTTAAAAGAAGGTTGCGACAGTTGATAGCCGAAGTCTTAATAAAATACAATGCGACCTTGTTCGCAGTTGATGGCGGCAATGTTTTAATCAACAACAACACTGCGACCTTGGTCGCTATGCGTGTTAATATAAAGGAAACACCTACCTAACGTACTGCGACCTAAGTCGCAGTACATGTAGTGCGACCCTTGGTCGCAATTAATCATGTACACTGCGACCAAAGTCTCTGACTACATTATGTACAAAAAAAATTAAACTATAAAGTAGAACTTTAAAGTACAAGTACATACAAAAATAATACAGTAGAAATCAAAGAATGATAATAAATCTGATTATAATTACACGCCAGTGTCAGAATGCGACTTAATCTCTCTACACTGTGCGACCCTGGTCGCACTTCATAAAAAATTGAAGTCTTTGTTCCTTCGAGATGGAGGCAACCCAAACCTACTTCTTCTGCCAATAAAAAATAAATAGTAAGAATTTTAAAGATTAATCGTTATAAAAAAAATGATTAACAGGTTTAATGTAATATACCATTAACGGACAACCAGTCCTGTAATGGCCCAGCTCTTGGCAGTTACCACATCTTCGATGCTTAACTTCCTTCTGATATATAGAATCTTCAAAACCAGACTTAAGCCTGGATGCAGCTCTAGGTCTCCCTTGGTTGGTACAGGACCAATTGGATCACGTATATTCAATTCTTCACCATCTCGCAATATGACAACGGATCCACAGGAACCAACGGCAGTATTAGGATGTGATGAATGATCATTTCCTGACATTGCTCTGTATTCTCTAGTGGTATTTTGGGCAAAACTTTCCAAAACTCTCTCCAACTTTGAAATATTTTCATCAGAATCAGCGACCATGTCCAGAATTGCATTAAATTTTGAACGAACTGTCCACAATCTAGCCGTCCGTGGAGTGCCTTGGCTGGGAAAAGGCCTCATGCCATTTTCAATTGCAACGTTTTTGTAACGAGCATCCAACCTCCATCTCTGAAGTATATATGATTCTGGTATATGTGTAACGTGATTGCGCCACAAAATATACAGAATATGTCTACATAGGATACCCTCTGTTTCAAATAACGAGCAACTGCAAGAAACATGAAGTTCCTCTCGCTTATCATAACTGACCTTTTCCCAACTGTCTTTTGATTCTGAAAAATTACCAACCAAATATGTTGATCCAGGTTTGTCCTGTTCCACCTCTTCTGAAAACAGTGTCATTACAACTGCCCATTCCTTTTGGAACAACTGAAAAATCTTCGGTGTATACAACTTCGAAACCTGTATCTCATATGGATTGGTTGTACAATTGGGCACAGAATTCAAACCCCTAAAATCTTGAAGAGATTCAGATGCACGACGGGAAGCAACGGCTTTATCATATTGGTGAACAAATTCCACTAGTTTAGTGTTTGAGTTAACAAAACCATCAAAGAAGGAATTAATACTCTCGGACCTCTGACTGGTTGTCATTCCAGCAGAGAAAACATCTTTGAGATATGCATTAACCCAATGTCCACGAAGCCTGTACATCTTCATCAACCAACTGCCATCTTCTTCTTCTAACTGATATTTTTCACTCATCAGACGTCATCGTTCCTCACAAGTGCTTATATCGCGGGAGGTGTACCAAGCATGGAAATCGGAGACCATATCTTCTCCATACTTGTTAGCCATTGGGATTTGTTGCTAGGCAATATGTTTCCGTACATGCCAGAAACAGTAACGGTGCCGAGACGTCGGGAAAACAATCTTGATGGCCTCACCAATCTGCGCATCCTGATCAGTAATAATCAGCTTCGGTTCAACTCCATGCATGCACTTGAGCCATTTTTGGAATAACCAAACAAAAGTATCCCTCTGCTCATCAGCAAGCATTGCACAGCCGAACAAAATTGACTGCCGGTGATGATTTACTCCAGTGAATGGAGCAAATGGCAAGCTCAAGTGATTAGTCCTGTATGTGGTGTCAAAAACGATCACATCACAGAAGCTCAGATACGAGGAAATAGCTCTTCCATCAGCCCAAAAAATGCTTCTAAGTGTGCCCGCGTTATCAACTTCACTTGAAAAGAAGAATTCTGGATCGGTCTCGGCTTTCTCTTGAAAATATTTGATAATAGCAATAAACTCATGACCGCAGTTATTTCTACGTTGACGAGTGAAATCAATAACTTGTTGAGGGCGCACTTCTTCACAGCCTTCTCCCTGGCTCATTGCATTAACAACGCGGGAAATATTTGAAGGCCGCATTCCAACATCAACCAGATTGCTCATAATGGTTCTGCTAATTGTTGAACGATGATCTGGTGAGAGTAATGGTGATGTACCTTATCCGGGCTAGACAATTCATGTGAATGAGTATCAACAAATTTTGTGATAACCCAATATCGAGTTGAGTCCAAAAATAAACGAAGACGGATATGCATCTCAGCAGGACAAGATACTCTAGTGTTAACTCGACGATGCACTGTAAGCCCCTCTTGTCTTTTGTCACACAACTTCTTCAGCCCTTCCTTGTTGCAGCAAAATCTTCTGCAAATAATCTCATGAGGAGGCTTCCGTGACTTATCTGTACTTTTTCTTCTCACGCTAAAACCTCTATTCCTTGCAAAACAATTGTAGAAATTGTATGCTTCCATATGCGACAGGAACTGTTTCCCTATAAACTTATCTGAGCTTCCAGACATTTCTGCATGTGCATTCATATCCTACAAAAGAATTTACACGAATTAAATGAATATAAATATTTTTTAGATATCACTGTATTCTAAAATATAAGTTATATAAATGCGACCAAGGTCGCATAAGAGATGAAAACAATTTACTTCTTATCAGCTGTTGCGACCAAGGTCGCAGTTATCCGTATGAGAAGAAATCTATATTACTTCTTACTAAAGACTGCGACCTAAGTCGCAGTAAATAAAATAAGATTTCACATACGGCATGAAATCTATAATACTCCTTATTGAAGACTGCGACCTAAGTCGCAGTAATCAGTATCTGAATAAATCTATATTATTCCTTACTAAAGACTGCGATCTAAGTCGCAGTTATCCGCATGTGAAGAAATCTATATTACTCCTTACTAAAGACTATGACCTAAGTCGCAGTTATCTGTATGTGAAGAAATATATATTACTCCTTACTAAAGACTGCGACCTAAGACGCATACCCTAGAAAAAAAGAATTCACAGCCGGAGATTATTTTCAAATAAGATTGCGACCGAATATTAAAACGGTCGCAGTACCTCATAGTCTAAAGAGAAAACATTAAATATTTAAGAAATTGTTTTTAAATAGATATAAACAATTAAACCTGTTGATCGGCATGCAGAGATGTCAACCCTTCAAGATTTTCAATATTCTGAGAGAAAGTAGAACCAGATGCAATATCTTCCATATTAAGATCGCCGGTATACTGCTCAGACGTCGACATTAAATATTTTGCAGGAAAAAATTGATCTCAAAAGATTTTATATTTTCAGAAAAAAGTTTATCGCAGACTGAAAAGGTGAAGTTAGATCTTTCAAAAAGAGGTCAGGAAATAGGGTGAAAAGTAATTTATATCATATAAAGAGCGGCAAAAAATAAAAGGGAGGAAAAATAATAATAAACAATAATGAAAAGTTATCATAAGGGGTATTTGGTAATTTAACTTCTACCTAAAAGCGGGCCGCAAGTCAGTGAGGTGACAAATTGAGCCACGTCACCGTAGGCTGAGAGAATACTCTCAGCCCGCGGGCTGATATACATTTTTCTCATATATATATATATATATATATATATATTATATTAAAAACTATATTTAAATAAAATTACAGTCCGAAGAATGAAACTGGCTGGGGCTGTATAGCCCCATCCTTCATCTCAAAAAGAATTACTGTAATACCCATATCTTGCAATACATAAACTAATAGTGAAAAATAATACGTATAAAGTGTATGTGTATTTTGTTTTAAGAAAATTGTCATTTTTAAAAATTTAGATATTATTTTAATTATTATTATTAATTCTTGATCATGATTAATTGTTTTTATTATCCCATTTTATCTTATTCTTATTTCCTTTGTTTCAAACCCAAGCCCATCATATCATTGTCCTCCTTTTCTTTATTTTCCAACTTGAGCCCAAGCCCACTAACAGGCCCCTCCAATCATGATTTGAATGCACAGTTTTGGGTATTGATTTGGGAAAGTTAATACATTTATTTAACCTATATTATGTTACCCTTTTATTCTCCACCAAATCAGCACATAATAAAGCAACATTTATTTAACCTATATTATGTTACCCTTTTATTCTCCACCAAATCAGCACATAATAAAGCAAAACACCCTTCCTTTTTTTGATGACTTGCTAAACGTTTCGAAGTCATGACTTCCCCGTGCTTCCTCCATGGCTGACTCTATCCACGGCCTGCGTCCACGACAGAGCACGCAAGCCCCCAACAACTCCAAGTCCAAAGCCCAGGCCGCATCTCCTTGATGAGTCTCCCTGCTTGGTGAGTTATCACTCCATTCTTTTCCTTTTTTTTTTTATGTACATATATATATATTATGGGGGTGTGTGTAATTTTCATGTAAGGGGAAACTTAATTGTGAGTGTATTAATTCTTGTGTATATGCTTGTGTGGGAGCTATTTTTTTGGCACTCCGTGGACCGTCATGGATCACCGTCGACGAGAGCGAACGCACCCACGCCCTTCACGGCGAGGTACTCTATCCAACGACATCCTCCGCAGCCCCGTACGCCTCCGTCGGAGTCTCCGTCGGCGCGCCGCAAGTTCCCCGACGGCATGCTTAGATTTCCTTCATGTGAGACCTTGACAAGACTTAGGTAAAGACAAAGTGAGCTTGTTCCCAATTTGATAAACAGATTCATGTTTGTGGTGCTGCTTCTTGTTGTTGTTGTAGACATCTAGTTAGGCTTTTTCCTGAGCTTTTGCTTGCTTTAGCTTTTCAACTGGAGAGTAGGTAAAATGGGGGCTCAGGAAGAGATGCAGTAAACTAATAATTATGTATAATCTATTGTTGGGATTTTGTGGAGTGTGTTGTTGTGATGATCAATTTATTAGATTTAATTAAGGAGACTAATCTTTCTTTTTACAGAAAATTTATATTTTGGCAATTGAAATTGATAGAACTCTGTCTATTTTATGTGGTTGGAGGTTGTCAGAAGTCCTTACCCATTTTGAAAACAGGGATTTTGAAGACAGGGGATAGAGTTAGATTTAAGTGATATGGTATTAGTAGCTAGATTCACAGGTAGGACTGTGAGGAAGGGTGGCTAGATGATCTTTTCATTCTTATCTTAAAGTTCAGATCTTGAAAGTGCCTTTTTCCATTATAGTTTGTTAAATGGTTTTTGTTTTCGTATATCAAATCATCTTAACTCTTTGTTCTGGTACCTTGACTGGAAATTTTTGCAAGCCTGAGTTTAATTAAGGTTTGAAGAACTAGGATCCTTTTTATTTTTAGCCTTTGTAATATCCCTATTTTAGGTACTATATTTAAATATAATATATTGGTATGTTGATATGTACATGTATGTGTCCATATGCAAGTGTGGGTATGTATACATGAATGTATGTATGTATATAAGCGTATATATGTGTATGTATGCATGGTTGTTAGTTTGTACCTATATGTGTATGTGTACATGGGTGTAGACGTATGTGTCGGTGTACTCAGGAGTGTGTTTAATATATATTTATATTTATTTGTATGTTCGGTTGCATGCTACAGTATTTTGGGCCCATTTGGTGAGATCCGGATCGTTGCAGGAGATCCATATCAGTTCGTATAGTGAAGACCAGACAGCGATTCGATTCCAAAAATGCATCATTTCAGGTGAGTGTTCCTTATTTTCTTATTGAGTATTTTGATATTATTTTATATGAGTGCTTTTAACTGGTTCCTATATACGTTATTATGTTTAAACAGTGTTCATGTTTAATTACTGTTTATGCATGTCAATTATTGCCCATGTTCACATTCACGTATTAAATACATAATCAACAAACCCCGGAAGACCACATTGTTGATTCAGAATAAATATCCTGATACCATTTAGATAACTTGACTAACTATATGACATCTGTCACGCCCCGCTTCCCAAAATACGCTGGAGCGGAGACGCGACACAAGTCGTCGACGCATATACGCAAGGAAAATCCCTCACGTATACGCGCTAAGCCTTAAGTAACCTGAAACAAGCTATAAATCTAACTAAAATGAATACTGCAATGCCACATATAAACAACCACGCATGATATCATATGAATCAAGGGCTAGAATAATAACTGGAATAAGAACTGAACTGATATAACAAGCAACAGGAAATAATACGAAGGCTGGAAAGATAAAAGTACCATAAGAGAATAGGAAGAAGCTCCAGCTATTCGCAGAAGCGTACAGCCTCAACGAACACCTGCAAACCGTCCAATATCTGGACGTGCAAATCCAGGGGCGTCAGAACGCGACCATAGTGAGTGTGTGTGAAAAGGGGAAGAACTCGTGCATAAGAAACAGTGCATAAAGAAATATCAATAACGACTGCAGATAACAAATAACTGAATAGCATGATAAACAACTGCAGATATAATATAAATAAATATCATGACATGATAACATCTGAACTGAAGCATATCTGATATGAGTCATCAACTAAGTTACTATCAATGAAAGAATATCAAGTCAAGAGGTCCTCTACATAAAATATATCAACTGTCCTCTATAACTCAAGTTCAGTCCAAATCACAGTCCAACTCTGAAATAGTCCATGTACCATCCAATCATAAAGAACTCTAATCTTTAAGTAAAGTAAGATCATATCTTACATGTCCTCAAATAGCTGCAACATAGAATAGTTACTTCTGATACTTAACATCAACAACATATCAACTGATAGTTCTCATACACTCAACTATAGATCCAAGTCATTACAACCAACTCATAATGCCGATAGTTCCATATTCATCTAGTTTCAATACACATCTAATAATCTGATATTATTATTGTCATTTCATCATATAACAATGTCCAGTACTAATCCTCTCACTCAAACATACAACTCTGATTCATAAGTATTCACAATCACCACTTCTATTAATGATCAGTCATTATGTTCCAACACTCGGTATCACAACATATTCATGCATATAAGTTCTATCATGATATCTCAATACTAGGTACTATGACATATACATGCATCTATCTCCAATACACAACTCATGGGTGAAGTCCACAATCCATCAAGTAACCATACACAGCTGACAGACCAACTGTAGTCAACTAGGGTCACCTATAAGTCAACTAGAGAAAGTGTAGTCGACTATAAGAAGAGGGCAAGTCGACTAGGGTTGATGATTAGTCGACTTGAAAGTGAAGTATAATCGACTAATAAGTCTATTAGTCGACTACAAAACATGATAAGTCGACCAGCAGAGTGATACAGAGAGTTCAACACATTCTGGAATGAGGGTTAGTCGACTAGGGGCATCTATTAGTCGACTAACAGGGCTATTAGTCGACTAATAAAGGGCATTAGTCGACTAATACACCCCGGGCAGCCTAAAACTGGGCATATTGATACCTGATCTCTCACACCATAAAACATGTAAATGCCTCCTCTCTTGCACACAACAATATATATAATCACTACTCTACTCTATATACATGTACACATGAAGTTATAATCAAAGTAATGCATTTAATTACGAGAAATCGAAAGGAGGAGGAGAATACACTCACCTTGGGGAATCTGCGCGTTACCGGGCGAGTCGCCGTTACGGTCGCCGTGGCGCCGCTCTTCGCTGTCGGACTACATAGCACGGTAGCCAGGGTCCTGGGGAAGACCTGACTGCAATCTGGAGGTCTCGCGCTCGCCGGAAGGGCCTGGAATCGCCGCTCGCTCGCTGCCTGTGCTGCTGGTCTGGTTCTGGATCTGCTGTGCACGTCGCCGGGCGAGTTGCTGCCGTGGTCGCTGTGGTGCGGTTCCTCACCAACGGACGGCATGGGGGGGTGGCCAAGACAGTGGAGAAGGTCACCGTGCTGGTCTCCAGCGAAGGTCTGACGTGGATCGGGAGAACGACCAGCTCGCCCGAACTTGCGCAGTTCTGAATCTGCTGCTGTCCAGATCTGGATTCGGCTGCCGAGTCGCTGTTGGAGGGTGCCAAGGCTGTCGGGCTCTGTCCGGGTCTGCTGGGGACTTGGCTGGCCTGTTGGCGGTGTTACCGAGTCGCCGTGGAGCGGATCTGGTGCTCGTTGGAGGAGTTGCACATATCTGGACAAGGGGCTGTCCAGATCTGCTGCTGCCGTTGTCGTTGTGTCTGTTGCGCCTTTGCTCGCTGTTGGCGTCGCGCTGCCAAGGGAACAGGGCTGGAGGGGTCCAGCCTGAGGTGGAGAGGTGCACGGCCTGTTGGAGGAGGACTCGCTGCTGCTGATGGCCGTCGAAGAGAGGCGCAGATCTGGATTCTCTCGCTGCCCTGCTGCTGATTACTGCTGTCATGGCCTGAGGGGGGTCTGGTTGGGGTGCTGCTGTCTGCGCCCAATTGCCAGGGAAAGGAGGGGCTGCTGTGCTGGTGGTGGGGCGACCTGGAGAGGGATCTCCGGCTGTGCAGGTGCTCGACCTGGTGGAGTTCGGCAGCTAGAAGAGAGAGAGTGCGGCCTGGTGCTGCGCAAGGAGCAGGGGGAAAAGGGGAGTTGCGGCTGTGAGGGGAGAGAAGTTAGATTAGGGTTAGGGCTAGGTTAGCAATAGGATTATCTATATATATGTATGGGCATTGGGTTAGGTTATTATGCTAATGGGTTGGATCCAATTAGGCTAATGGGTTTAGGATTAGGAACGGGTCATGGAATCCAAACGGGTATTATCGGGTATAGGGTCACCAATGGGTATTGGATCTAAAAGAGGATAACAGGTAGGCACAAGGACACAAGGGAATATGGCATGAATAGGAACAAGAGTAAGGGAAACATACCACTACAAAATAATCCAACATTAGTAGCAACATTACTTAATCAAAATAATAATATTAATATTACCAATAACACTCGCAATATTTAATTATAAAAAAATAATGGAACACTAATAATAATTACTGAGCACTAATAATAAATAGTGATACACTAAATAGAATAACAATAAATAATATTGGAAGATCCATATACTATCTGAAAATAAATCTGCATACTCAACAATAATAATCAAGAGAGAAATAAATTAATTTGATTAATTAAAAATATTCGATAAATCGAAATAAATATTTTGGAAAAATGTAGATACTGTATTACTAGGTAGGGATCTTACACTATGGAAAAATGTAGATACTGTATTACTAGGTAGGGATCTTACACTCTACCCACCTTATTAAAAATTTCGTCCCCGAAATTCAAATAAGGCGAGGGATGATAAAAGAATCCCAAAAATCAAAAGGGAAGACAAACAAACTTCACGTCGCTACTCGGCACATCATAAATCCACCACGCTTCCGCTGCGCACTCTGATCCACGCTACCGGCTTCAGCATGAAGCAACCACTCTCAAGAGACAAAATCAAGAAATAGAACCAAGTAGGATGGCCAGAAGCAAGATGAAGATACAGGTCACTCTAAAATAGAGTAGAAATTAAGGATACCAAAAGATCAAGGATGGGAATTTCCAAAGGAGAGGACGATCAATTCCAAATGGAGTCAATATCATAATGGATAGTATATGTATATTGCAGTATAACTATAGCTTGTTTTCAAGTCTTCCGGTAAGAACTAGGTCTCTCTTGCGAAACAAAATTCAAAATTCAACATCGCAAGTCGAAAACCTGGCTCTGATACCAAGAAAACCCTGTCACGCCCCGCTTCCCAAAATACGCTGGAGCGGAGACGCGACACAAGTCGGCGACGCATATACGCAAGGAAAATCCCTCACGTATACGCGCTAAGCCTTAAGTAACCTGAAACAAGCTATAAATCTAACTAAAATGAATACTGCAATGCCACATATAAACAACCACGCATGATATCATATGAATCAAGGGCTAGAATAATAACTGGAATAAGAACTGAACTGATATAACAAGCAACAGGAAATAATACGAAGGCTGGAAAGATAAAAGTACCATAAGAGAATAGGAAGAAGCTCCAGCTATTCGCAGAAGCGTACAGCCTCAACGAACACCTGCAAACCGTCCAATATCTGGACGTGCAAATCCAGGGGCGTCAGAACGCGACCATAGTGAGTGTGTGTGAAAAGGGAAGAACTCGTGCATAAGAAACAGTGCATAAAGAAATATCAATAACGACTGCAGATAACAAATAACTGAATAGCATGATAAACAACTGCAGATATAATATAAATAAATATCATGACATGATAACATCTGAACTGAAGCATATCTGATATGAGTCATCAACTAAGTTACTATCAATGAAAGAATATCAAGTCAAGAGGTCCTCTACATAAAATATATCAACTGTCCTCTATAACTCAAGTTCAGTCCAAATCACAGTCCAACTCTGAAATAGTCCATGTACCATCCAATCATAAAGAACTCTAATCTTTAAGTAAAGTAAGATCATATCTTACATGACCTCAAATAGCTGCAACATAGAATAGTTACTTCTGATACTTAACATCAACAACATATCAACTGATAGTTCTCATACACTCAACTATAGATCCAAGTCATTACAACCAACTCATAATGCCGATAGTTCCATATTCATCTAGTTTCAATACACATCTAATAATCTGATATTATTATTGTCATTTCATCATATAACAATGTCCAGTACTAATCCTCTCACTCAAACATACAACTCTGATTCATAAGTATTCACAATCACCACTTCTATTAATGATCAGTCATTATGTTCCAACACTCGGTATCACAACATATTCATGCATATAAGTTCTATCATGATATCTCAATACTAGGTACTATGACATATACATGCATCTATCTCCAATACACAACTCATGGGTGAAGTCCACAATCCGTCAAGTAACCATACACAGCTGACAGACCAACTGTAGTCAACTAGGGTCACCTATAAGTCAACTAGAGAAAGTGTAGTCGACTATAAGAAGAGGGCAAGTCGACTAGGGTTGATGATTAGTCGACTTGAAAGTGAAGTATAATCGACTAATAAGTCTATTAGTCGACTACAAAACATGATAAGTCGACCAGCAGAGTGATACAGAGAGTTCAACACATTCTGGAATGAGGGTTAGTCGACTAGGGGCATCTATTAGTCGACTAACAGGGCTATTAGTCGACTAATAAAGGGCATTAGTCGACTAATACACCCCGGGCAGCCTAAAACTGGGCATATTGATACCTGATTTCTCACACCATAAAATATGTAAATGCCTCCTCTCTTGCACACAACAATATATATAATCACTACTCTACTCTATATACATGTACACATGAAGTTATAATCAAAGTAATGCATTTAATTACGAGAAATCGAAAGGAGGAGGAGAATACACTCACCTTGGGGAATCTGCGCGTTACCGGGCGAGTCGCCGTTACGGTCGCCGTGGCGCCGCTCTTCGCTGTCGGACTACATAGCACGGTAGCCAGGGTCCTGGGGAAGACCTGACTGCAATCTGGAGGTCTCGCGCTCGCCGGAAGGGCCTGGAATCGCCGCTCGCTCGCTGCCTGTGCTGCTGGTCTGGTTCTGGATCTGCTGTGCGCGTCGCCGGGCGAGTTGCTGCCGTGGTCGCTGTGGTGCGGTTCCTCGCCAACGGACGGCATGGGGGGGTGGCCAAGACAGTGGAGAAGGTCACCGTGCTGGTCTCCGGCGAAGGTCTGACGTGGATCGGGAGAACGACCAGCTCGCCCGAACTTGCGCAGTTCTGAATCTGCTGCTGTCCAGATCTGGATTCGGCTGCCGAGTCGCTGTTGGAGGGTGCCAAGGCTGTCGGTTGCTGTCCGGGTCTGCTGGGGACTTGGCTGGCCTGTTGGCGGTGTTACCGAGTCGCCGTGGAGCGGATCTGGTGCTCGTTGGAGGAGTTGCACAGATCTGGACAAGGGGCTGTCCAGATCTGCTGCTGCCGTTGTCGTTGTGTCTGTTGCGCCTTTGCTCGCTGTTGGCGTTGCGCTGCCAAGGGAACAGGGCTGGAGGGGTCCAGCCTGAGGTGGAGAGGTGCACGGCCTGTTGGAGGAGGACTCGCTGCTGCTGATGGCCGTCGAAGAGAGGCGCAGATCTGGATTCTCTCGCTGCCCTGCTGCTGATTACTGCTGTCATGGCCTGAGGGGGGGTCTGGTTGGGGTGCTGCTGTCTGCGCCCAATTGCCAGGGAAAGGAGGGGCTGCTGTGCTGGTGGTGGGGCGACCTGGAGAGGGATCTCCGGCTGTGCAGGTGCTCGACCTGGTGGAGTTCGGCAGCTAGAAGAGAGAGAGTGCGGCCTGGTGCTGCGCAAGGAGCAGGGGGAAAAGGGGAGTTGCGGCTGTGAGGGGAGAGAAGTTAGATTAGGGTTAGGGCTAGGTTAGCAATAGGATTATCTATATATATGTATGGGCATTGGGTTAGGTTATTATGCTAATGGGTTGGATCCAATTAGGCTAATGGGTTTAGGATTAGGAACGGGTCATGGAATCCAAACGGGTATTATCGGGTATAGGGTCACCAATGGGTATTGGATCTAAAAGAGGATAACAGGTAGGCACAAGGACACAAGGGAATATGGCATGAATAGGAATCAAGAGTAAGGGAAACATACCACTACAAAATAATCCAACATTAGTAGCAACATTACTTAATCAAAATAATAATATTAATATTACCAATAACACTCGCAATATTTAATTATAAAAAAATAATGGAACACTAATAATAATTACTGAGCACTAATAATAAATAGTGATACACTAAATAGAATAACAATAAATAATATTGGAAGATCCATATACTATCTGAAAATAAATCTGCATACTCAACAATAATAATCAAGAGAGAAATAAATTAATTTGATTAATTAAAATATTCGATAAATCGAAATAAATATTTTGGAAAAATGTAGATACTGTATTACTAGGTAGGGATCTTACACTATGGAAAAATGTAGATACTGTATTACTAGGTAGGGATCTTACAACATCGAACTGATAACAATACTATGCATATTACTGAAAGTTACTGGGACAAGATTGTTGACCGTAACACCCTATACAGTCCTATTGTTCATCGTATACACGGTTACTGTTACTGTTCACTGTTACTGATATTGTTCACCGTGTATACGATCACTAATTTACTGTTACTGTACTGTTATTGTTACTGTCACCATATCATCCCAGTGTTCTATATAATATGGACATTGACTGATGTAACTGAATTGAATAAATAATAATGTAAATGGACAACTTACACCGGGATTGGGGAAATTGATGGAAGAGACAGCGTCTGTATTTTGGGTGGACCTAGGATACAGGTTGCGCAGCCGACTTACGGTTCCACTGCAGGGTTCCGGGGGATGACTGACATCCCATCTGTTTACTGTTCCACAGTGCTACTGTGAGTTTACTGTTCCACAGTGATACTGTGAGTACTGTTACTGTTACTGACTACCTGGCGGTAGGGCCTGGTTCAGCGCCAGGCATCTGGGCCGTGGTCCCGGGTATGTACGGGACCCACCTAAAGTATGGACAAAGTCTCTTCTATTAATTTCAATAACTTAGGACTCTGATTGACACATGTAGTAGGCGTAGTATGGGATGCGCCTATTACAGGTGGCAATTGGTGTTCGCTGACATAATTAATAATAAACTGTTATTGAATTGTGACTGACCACAATCATCTAACTGTACATTTATATCACTGTGATAGACATATAATTATAACCATGACTGGATTGTATGCCAACCTAGTGACATGTGATAGATTACACGTCTTGACATTGATTGCATATTTACAGTTGTGCCATTTGCCTGCTACCTGTATTCATGTTTTTATCATATGTGTTACTGTTCAGTTATTTATTGTGTTATTTAGTTTTTCTATCTGCAGTTGTTCTTACTATTATATATGCACATGGTTTCTTCTGCACGAGCTGTTTCCCCTTTACACACACACTCATTATGGTCGCGTTCTGACGACCCTGGATTTGCACGTCCAGATATTGGACGATTGTTTCTAATGTGCAGGTGTTCGAGGAGTTGGTACACATTGCGAGGAGTTGGACACAGTCTCCCTCTCTTCATTCTGGTACCCTCATTCCTCCTTTGTTCCTGTTACTTCATGACTATCTGTATTACATTCAGTTGCTATTTTCTTCCTGTCATTCTTTTGCTATCATGTGTAGCTTTTATATGTCATATTGCAGTGATTTTCTTGGTTTAGATTATAGCTTGTTCAGGTTACAATTTAGGCTTAGCGTGTATACGTGGGGTATTTCCCTTGCGTATATGCGTCGCCATAACGTCTCCGTATCTTTAGGATCGGGGCGTTACAATTACAGTCCAAATACGTATTACTGTTATTTTTTTTTATGAAAAACCTATTTTTCTAGTAATTTTTTATAAATATTTTCTTAACTATAAGTTTAATTTGATTTGTATTAATTGAAAATATCACACGCGCACGTTCACATGCGCACATGAGTTTCTTGCATTTTTTTTGAAATGCATTTCCTCCTCACTTGTATCATTTATCGTGTCTTGTAATGAAATTTCAGCGACATGTCTGCCCCTTTAAAAGTTTTCTCTAAAGTGTCTAAAGAAAATAAAAAGTATTTCTTGATCTTAAGTGCGTATTTGATGCATCGTCATGCCAATCTTTTCCTTATCTTGAATATATACAGTCAAAATAAAGTGTGGAAGATTAAGATTACTTTTAGTTTTCAAATGAAATATAGCCCTTCATATTCTCAACTACCAAATATAAATAAAAACAGTAAGCAAAAGGGGTACATTTAAAAACATGCTTTGGACACTCATAAAAAAAAACTGTCTTTGTAAATTTTCTTTTTAATAATAGATAGTAGAGATGTATATAATAGAGATAGAATACTCTCATGGTTCATTCACTTGACACCATTTTTATTTTCTTTTGTAGCATAAAAAAAAGCATTTAAGCAAATGTTCCCCCATTTTGGCTTGCTTTTTTCCTTTTTTCCCCTCTCCGTTCATTGTATTGTATCCAGACATAAAAGATAGAAAAAGAAAAACAGTTGCTGGTTCAAATTTTCAAAACTAGTCTTCATTCAGCAATCTATAATTTGAACCCACTTCTTCTCCTTGCAAAAGGAAATATTACGATCTGATAACTTGTGAGATAAGCCCTCTTCATGAGGGGCCTGTTTGTTTCGCCGCAAAACATCGCAAGTCGTAAGTCGTAAAATGAGAATGAAAAATGTGAACTGTAGCAGGAAAAATATATTGTGTTTTATGGTGTTTGGTTGATAAAGTGAAAGTATAAATAGGAAAGTATATTGTGTTTTACGGTGTTTGATGGTAAAGTGAAAGTGTAGAAGAAAAGTATATTGTGTTTTTACGGTGTTTGGTTGGTAATGTAAAAGTGTAAGTGAAAAAATTGACCACAAAATTAACTGTAGCAGCGATATAAATATTATAAATACTATTAAATTAAAATTACTATTGCAAATTAAATTGTATTAATAAATTTGAGATAAAATATTAATAATCTTAATATTTTATTTATAACAATAATATTAATAAAATATTAGCATAATTAGTAAAATATTACTAAAATATTAACTAAATAAATAATATAAAATTTTAAGAAAAATCTAAGGAACATTAATAAAATTTTAAGAATACTAATAAAATATAAATATTAAAAAATCTTAAGAAAAATAATAAAATATAGCTATAATATCATAATATTAAAAAATACTTAAAATTTATTATAATATTAAATTTTATTATAATATTATTGTAATATTATAAAAATATAAAATTAACAAAGTAAAATATAATTATAATTTAATAATAAATTATTATTATAATATTATTATAATGAATTATTATTACAATATTAACATAATAAAATATTAATATAACAATAAAGTATATTATAATATTAATAAAGTAATTATTTATATATAAAAATAAATAATTAAATATATAGTAATTTTATATTAAAGTATAATATTGTTATATTAATAAAATATTAACTTTAAATAAAATAATAAAAAATGGTATAAGTATTAATAAAATAATAAAGTATTAAATAACAATATTAAATAAAAAATTAAATTAAAATAGTAAAATATTAAATATTAAAACAATATTAAAACTAATAAAAATCTAAAGATTAAAATATAAAATAATTAAATAATTAAATAAGAAATTGAACACTATTATAAATATTAAATATTTAATAATATTAAATTATATATTGATTATCAAGTAACTGCTTTCAACTACAAATGGGATTTACATGACCACAAAATTAACTGTAGCAACTGCAAGTGGAAAAATGTGGGTATAAAAGTGAGATTTAATTGACCACAAATTTAACTGTAGTAACTGCAAATGAGAAAATGAGAGTTGCATTTTGCAACTTATTTTTCAGCGAAACAAACAACTGAAAATGGAAAAGAAGTTTTACTACTTACGATTTGCGACGTTTTGCGACGAAACAAACATGCTCGAGGTCATGACTTTGTATTGTTCCTAAACTTTTCCTAATTTTTTCAGATATTTATTACTTACTAAAATTAAAGCTTTAAATATAAAATAATTTACACATGCAACAATATGGAATAATTATATTGCAATAAAAATTAATATAATTAAATAAATAATAAGATAAAAAAAATCGGCATGTAAAGGGAGCAGTCGTGCTAGTCACTGCCCTAAAAATAAATACATGTCTTATCGCTTGGGCATTGAATCAATCACGTCAACTAACGGTAAAAGTTCTCCGAAATGCACCAACACTTGACATGAGGGTGAGGCAGAGTCTCCTGCTCAGATGAGGAAGCCCACTGTGTGAAATAATAGTTTATTTTTTAAAAACAGAATAAAACTCTTCATATGGAAAAGCCTAAGAGAGTGGGAGAAAAGAAGTGATGTAGTGATGTGTCTCTTGCTGCGAAAGAGAGAGAGGGTTTATTTATAGGCTTCAGAACTCACCAGTGGTTGTAATCGCAAGAGAGATTCACACAATCGAGTTATTGAGAGAGTTTCTTACCCAACATACTGATCTCATAAGACTCGATCAAAGTTTAAATCAGTCAAAAAATAAAAATAAAAGGAAATAAAAGTAAAAATAAAAAGGGCTCGTCGTGGCGTGCTTGCGCCACTGCTGGAGTGGCGAGGCAAGCCGGGAGTCATGGCGTGTGTGTGTGGTGTACCTGTCTCATAATGTATATAAATCATAACGATGGGGTGATTAAGAATTTGTATCTAAACATAATGGACTAAACCTTAATAGTTAATAGGGCATCTTTATCAAATATTGACAAAAAACACGCGCGGAGTACGTCCTCATTTATTGAGCGAGTGGGTTGAACATTAATGTCCATGCTCACAGTAACTGACTCAAAAAGCTTAATCACAGTTCAAAAAGCTTAATCACAGTTCCATCCTATACTCTTTTTTCGTGGGCCTTAAATCGAAGCCACTGTCCAATAGAAATTGGGCCGGCCTGTTTCAAATTCCACAAAGCTTGCTTATCCTTTAATTGTGAATACAAGTGTGTTAAAATCAATGGATTTGACCTTGTACACTGAGACATGCATCATTGTTATTTGTTGAAACCCCTAGAATTTTGGACAGCACCATGAAAGTAACTGACACCAACAGTTAACAAAAAAGATGAGGGAGGCAAGGATCCTTTGCTTGCGTCCTACTACTAATATAGAATCTGATTCTTTTTTTCAACTTACATAAAACCTAACAAGGACATTATGAAATTGAAATGGTAGAATTTTAATACACAAACATGCTCCCCCCTTGGGCTCTCTTGTCTTGATATCTTCTACTATGATATCACATTATGAGTTTCATATTGTTCTTGGACTCATACTTGTTTGGTGCGGAGAAGAATGTGTAATATTTCCTTGAATCAGTTGAAAGATTACAACAAGCTAATGCTCCGACTACAAGGGAGGGAGGATGTATGAATCTTCTCTTTGTTTAGTGCTGGGTTCTTCGTGTGGCGATGGAGAGTGAATCTTGTTCTCCGTTGACCAGATGACCGTCCTGGACCGTCGGGGGTCTTCTCTTTGACCGGTAGGGGAGTAACTCAGCTCCGTCTACCAAAACTCTCAAAGAGGAGGCAGGCAAAGAGCGGCTAGTACTCAGTAAGCTCGCTGAAGAGTCTTCTCTCTCTTGTTGGTGTCAGGCTTCTCTCTCTCTTGCCCAGAATAATCCTTCCCTTTTGATTTTATTTGCTCGCCCCACCTTCATAGCCAACAGGGCTATTTATAGGGGTCTTAGGGGGTGATCGTGCCCCCTAAAAATGCGCCTGAACGAGGGGCCACTACCCGCCATATGTGCGGTAACTGACCCCACAATCCGGGGCGGTTGCAACTGAGACGCGGGCTTCGGGCTGGACGCGCCTTGATGCTGAGACGCGGGCTTCGGGCCGACACGCCTTGATGTTGAGACGCGGGCTTTGTGCCGACGCGCCTTGATGCTGAGACGCGGGCTTCCGGCCGGACGCGCCTTGATGCTAAGACGCGGGCTTCGGGCCGGACGCGCCTTGATGCTGAGACGCGGGCTTCCGGCCGGACGCGCCTTGATGCTGAGACGCGGGCTTCGGGCCGGACGCGCCTTGATGCTGAGACGCGGGCTTCGGGCCGGACGCGCCTTGATGCTGAGACGCGGGCTTCGGGCCGGACGCGCCTTGATGCTGAGACGCGGGCTTTGTGCCGACGCGCCTTGATGTTGAGACGCGGGCATCAATCCCTCGCGTCTAGTGCTTGAGACTGCTGCTTTGATGGCTTGCCTGTTGGTCATTTTTAGACAGCCTACAGAACCCCCTCCAAAGTTTCCGATATTCCGCAGTTGAATGGGACGGATTTCGGAATACTTTGGACTTAAACCGCGTTCGCCTTTGTGACTGGACTGTTGATGCTTCGGGTTTGACCTTATCCGAATTTGGTCTTCGTGAGTGTACTGTTGAACTCTTAGAAGCCATCAGAGTCGATCGTGTTGAGTGTCTAGATACACAGCCTAGACCTCCCCAATTGCTTTTAGTCTGTCACGGGTGCGTTTTTGGCTGGGAGTAGTTGGTTGTCTGTTGGCGCCAGTGTACTGTTGAACTGTCTTGCAGACGCATAAGACTGGACGCAGGCTCCTTTTTGAAAAGCAGAGGCTGCTTTGAAGACGCAGCTTCCATAAAATAGACGCGATGTTTGGTCAGACGCGAACTCCTTAGAGGAGACGCGATCTTCCGAACGCACTCTTGGAAATGCTGACGGGGCATGTCCGGTGCGTTTTCTGGGCGCGGACTTTATGCTATGTCATGATTACGCCGCCAGCTGGCCTGGGGAAACGGTGAAATCTTTCTTTTTGGCGCGCGGATCTCCCGGTTCATTAAATGAACTGCTCCACGTGTCAACTTCTGACTCGCGGCGGGGTTGCGACGCATGATCTTCGCCACCAGAAATGATTTTGCCACACGCGTCAAGCGACGATTCGCTACAGTGTCCCTTGGGTCACGCGTCGCGTAATCTTCGCGAATCCCTGTGCCTATAAAAGGCAACAGTTGAGGAGATTCCTCTTCTTCTCCGAACGCGTTTGCTGAGAACTTTAGAAAAACACTTTCCCTTTCTGTTCTTCTGTCCAATCTCAGACCAAGTTCGCCATGGCACCAAAGACCAAGCCGACCGCTTCTTCCTCAAAGGCGACCACTACTGAGGCCCGGAGGGGCAGTTCTTCTTCTGCGCAGGGCGTCGTCCTCCAAGGTCTCCAAGGTAGTATGCCCTCTAGGCATGAACCCTTAAGAACTTTAACACATTAAAAACGTGTTTGATTCCCAGACGCAGTCTTTGGGATGATAACCGGGACGCACTTCGAGTCCTTCACTTAGAATATTTCTAATTGTGAAGGTCTCTGGACGCAGTTTGCAGAACGCAGATTTGATCTTCGTGTTCTGTATCATCAGGCGCCGATTTGATGAATCTGGCGTCTGAGTCCAAGTGCTTTGAAATTCCACAAGTCTTGGTTTGCAGAACGCGGATTTGATCCTTGCGTTCTGTGCCATCAGCTGCCGATTCTGATGAATCCGGCGTCTGAGTCCACGTACTTGGAATTTCATAAGTATTGGTTTACAGAACGTGGCTTCAATCCTTGCGCTCTGTGCTTCCTGACGCAGATTTGCAGGTCTGGACGCGGCTTTGATAATTCCTGCGTCCAGCGTCTCTTCTGCGTTTGGACGCAGATTCGCAGGTCTGGACGCGGATTTGATAATTCCTGCGTCCAGTATCTCTTCTGCGTTTGGACGCAGATTCGCAGGTCTGGACGCGGATTTGATAATTCCTGCGTCCAGTATCTCTTCTGCGTTTAGACTAGGAACACTTAGTATTTCTCCTTGCTTTTGGTAAAGCATCTGACTAAAGTGTTTTTATCTTTTTGCAGCGCCGCAACCTGATACTTCACTCCCCAAGATACGCCATTTTGGGCATGTAGGTGGTGCTGACCGGAACTTGACCTTCGTGCTACAAAGGACTGTTCCTGTGACTGCTGACCAGTCTCCGGCTCGTGAGAAGAAACTCTCGAATGTCGATATGAGGACCCTTCGAGTGCTTATGACCGATGCAGCATTCACTACGGATGATGGCAGCAAGCTGGAGAAGCCCGCCTTCTTCTTCGGGGATCGTATCCATGATGGCGGCCATCGCGTGTACGAAGGGACTTACACTTGGCTCCGTCAAATAGGGGCAGAAGGTTCTTTCTCCCGGCCATGGAGAGGATGTACCCTATGTTCTATTTCCAGCATATGTCCGTCCCGCGGAAGATGGAATTTGACCTTGCTCGATATGCTCCTGAGGTTACTCTTGGCGATCTGGGCTCCCACTACCAAGTGCACCGTCATGACAGCCACGACGGGTCTGTTATCGGCCTTTTCCCTGGGTCGCGCAAGAGGGAGATCCCGTCTGGAGAGATACCGCACATTGGCACCACCTTCCTCAACGCATTCATGGCAGCGGAGGGCGATTATCCGGTGGCGTTCCGTGCGTATGGGTGGATCCGTTCCACGGAACATTACTGGTGGGGCAGAATGGTTGGCTTTGTCCTTACCGAGCTCGGGGATTTGCTGAGGCGCATAGGACTGTACCCAGCGGTCAGGGCTGTACAGTGGGGGATCCCTCAAAGTTCTCAGAACTTCTTTGGGATCTTAGAGCGTTACAATCCTTTGACGGGGACGTTCTTTACTCCAGTCGGGGAGATGGGCCTTGCCCTACACGAGCTGCACGAGGTCTCAGGACTGGTAACAGGGGACATGCCCTATGAAGAATATGTCCCTACCGCTGTGGAGCTTCGCCACGTGATGGAGGAGTTTCCCCTGATATACGAGACCTACTGGGAAGTGCTATGTCACTTCCATATCTGCGGTCAGCTCACCAAATGGCGGTCGCAGGGGGTCAAGTACCTGTCTTGGGCCAGTTATTTGTTCAACAATGTGAACACCAAAGACCACTTGATCACCCGACTGGCTCCCAGCTCTGATAGGGAGATTGAAGACCGGATTGACCAGGCTTCTGAGAAGTTCTACACCACGGAATCGAACGAAGATGGTTTCGACCCCGACTTGGTTTTCGAAAGCTTCCACCATCAAGCCCGGACTCCTATCTCCGATCGGGCGCTGCTGGCAGGTTTTCTGATGCTGTGGCTAAAGCGTTGTGTGGTGCCCACGCTGCCACATGAAGTTATAGTTGCCGACGTGGTGTACCCGGCGGTGCTTCTGGCCCATGGCAACCCTATAGCTCTTCTCCCGACCGTGGTGGCTGGTATTCAGAGCGGGCTGCGGGCGCTGGCTAAAAGCTTTTGTGAGCCCCCAAAAACTGTGGATTCCGAGGGAAAGCCGCTCACGGACTCAGAGGGGAATCCAATGGTGAAGCATCCCAATCCTCGGGTCGAGCTGCCTTACACATACCTTATGGCCTGGTATGTGATGCACTGCCCCTCTTTGATGACGGCGGTGCGTTGGAAGGAGGACTCCGTCCCCTTCATACAGCGATTGGAGGGTTCGAGGTGGCAGGATCCTTACATATATTACATCCGGAAGCGTCTTTCAGCCCCGGCAAACTATCAGCTCAATCGTTGCCTCCCCCAGATCCCTGATGCATCCTACGGCGATCTACTTGTCGATTCCGCCGGCCCAGATGATTTCTCGAGGTTATCCCAGGGAGCCTTCTGGTGGTTGCTTAATATTCGGCCCGGGTACATGCTTTTTCGACAAGGGACGTCATGCACCATTGAGCCATACATGCCGAATCGCTTCGCCCGACAGTTCGGCTATGACCAGCTCTATATCGGGAACCCCAATGCTCAGCTCGCCTTCGAAGGGAACTTGTTCGAGGGTGCTCGGGCCTGGTATTATAGTGTGGCTGGAGGGACAGGGACAACCTTCCGTCTACCTCTCGAAGCGCCCAAGTGCCAGATGAGTCTAAGCTATTGTACTTGGTACTCCCAAGCCGTCCAGACACCAGACTTTCTTCCGGCGTTTTCATGTATCGAGAGCATCAATGCAAGTCTCGAGGCAAGGAAGGATTCCGCTAAGCCAACGAGACTCGTAGAACAGTACCTGAAAGCCCGGAAGGAGGTCGAGAGGAAGACGAAAAGAGAGCCACAAGCTACAAAGCCACAACTGCCAAGGGCAGAGCCACGAGCGGCGAGGGCGGAGCCACCAGTAACGAGGACGGAGCCACGAGCGACGAGGGAGGAGCCGCGGACGAAGAGATGTAAGCAGGTGGTGAGTAAGCGTCCTCACCGCCCCACTTCTGTTATTGAGCCTGCCCCGAAGAAGGTTAGGAGGGACTTGGCGGCTGAAGTCTCCCAATCCGGAGCTATCTCTGCCGGAGTTGAGGCTCCTCCTGAAGACGTCGTCAGAGTTGAGGAACCTCCGGAAGAGGAGGATTTCCCCCCTTTAGTTCGTGCTTCTAAGTCGCACCGCGAGGCTGTGGAGGAAGGGGAGTTCATCGAACAACCCGTTATTGCTGCTGATGCCGAATCCCCAGAGATTGACATAATGGGCGATGAAGATGTTGAACTTCCGGAAATCTCAGCTCAGCTCAAACCTCCTTCTGCTCATGAAGGGAGAGATGAGGCACAGCAGTTGGGGTCTCCAGGCGTCTTCATCTCTAGTTCCAGGGCCGTCGACCCTAGTCCTACTACTGGGGTGATTGGAGGCAAGGCTCCGATTACGGAGCTTCCTGAGCTGTCGTCTTCTTCGTTCTCGGGGGAAAGCCTCTTTGAGGACGACGTCGACTATAGCGAGGAACCCGCTCCTCCTGATCAAAGCAAGTTCTTCCATGTCTCAGAGGAGGAAATGTATGGAGGCGAGCCATCGTCTGCACCGTCAGTGGCGGCTATCCCTGTTAAAGGTACCCTTTCCCCCTCCTGTCCAATTTTCTCTTTGCATGTTGAAGAAGATGTCTTGACATTCTTCATTTTATATTGCAGGGCCAACCGGAGATGCCGAGGCTACAACCTCCTCGCATATTGAGGAGATGGTGGGAGAGTTGACTCGGCCACAGGGAATTGAGACCTCAGCTGCTGAGATGCCCTCAGAGGGGGCAGCTGCTGATACTGGGGAGCCTTTCACTCTACCAGAGGAGGAAGCCACTACTGAGGTCAAGAAGGCTCGGGTGGAGGGTCCGACGGCAGGTCCACTCCCAGGAGATTGCACAGCTCAAGTTTCAAGTGAAGCTTCTGAGGAAATCGTGCTTGCCACTCCATCATTGGTCGCGGAAGTTCCCGCAGGGATAGCACCTCCGGAAGCACCAGTGGCTGGTTCCGCTCTTGCCGTATCGGCGGTTAGCATGACTTCTGCGCAAAAAGAGCCGGCCTACACCCCTTCTTCCGAGATAGAAAGGGGGTCGGGGAGCGTTCCGGGTGATGACAGCATGGACTTCCTGACGCGCAGTACGGTGCGGCAGTTCTTTGAAGCGATGCGATCGTGCATCGACTTTATCCTTTCTGGGCGTCGTTCTTTTGACTTTGCCCGGAGATTTCTCGGAATGTGGCCGAGAACATCGAACTAGTCGGGGGCCTTCCTCTTGCTCAGGCATGTATGCGGGTGGTGGATCAATTGGAGAGTGACCTGAAAGAGCTGAAGTCTTTAGACGAAGCTGACTCCCTCCACGAAACCCAAGTCATCCTGAATAGCCTCCTTTCTGCCCAAAGGCAAGAGCGACAGGAGGTGGAAGTACAAATTGCCGAAGAGGTCAGCAACCTTGAGCGTTCCCAGGCTGAATGTCAAAAGCTGATTGAAGATTCAGGGGAAACTGAGCTTGTCATGCGGAACACAGAGCTTGCTATTACCAATGCTCGGGCTGCCATCGCTAAGGCCAAAGCCATGCTAGCTGTCAATGAAGAGAAGCTCGTCGCCCTCCAGAAGAAGCTAGAGGAGCAGCAGGCTGCAAGGGCACGGGCTGAAGAGAGCCAATCCGTTCATCTCTCCAGGTTGGAGACTCTGCGAGCCCAGCTAGCTGAAAAACCCTGCTTATCTGAAGAGGAACTGCGGGTCCAAGCTATGATGGAGGCTGAGAAGGCACGTCAGCATGAGATGCATCGTCTCAGGGAGCACATCCGTTCCCTACCAGATCGAGATTTTTAGCCTTCTCCTCCTTTTTTTGTAACGCTCAATCTTATTTGTATAAGAGAGCGTTTTTGTATCACTTTCATATTTTTGGATATAAATAAAAGTGACACCCTCCTTTTTACTTCTTTTGTCTCTAACTCTTTGCCTTTGGTTGGACATGTAGGAGCAAGGAAGTCTTTTGATCTTTATCAAAATTATAATCATAATCTTAATAAGTCAAAAGTATTGAGGAAAGATCTTGTTCCAAGAACTTTCATGACACTGTCAGAGGTGTAAGCTTAACTTGACAGAGGTGATTTTTGGTGGACCTGCCACTTTGTGGAAGAAAGTGACAGGTGGAGTTCGTACCCCCAGGAAAGATGAACTTTTATCAAGGATTTGTGCTTAACTTGATTTCAGATCAGCTGGGGATGTTGATGGAAACATTGTTTATTGGTGTAATGTTAACCAACAATGCCTCCAAAATGAATTCGATATTCCGTTGGGGAAAATATCAAATGAAACTAGACTCGCGGGGGAATCTAGGGAAGTCCTTACCGTTAGAGGTGTGATATTAACTTAACGGATTGGAAATAGTCTTGTCAGAAGTGTAATGTTAACTTGACAAGGACATGAGTTAGAGGTGTGATATTAACTTAACTCATCGACATCTCAGTTTTATAAGGGAAAACTGAGGGTGTCACTGTCATAGGTGTGATGTTTAACTTAACAGTGAGGGTAATGCTAGAGGTGTAATGTTGAACTTGGCATTAGTCGTCTCGGCTTGAAGAAGTCGAGGAAAGGTCATAGCCATAGGTGTATTGTTGAACTTAGCAATGACTCGGATGCTAGAAGTGTAGTGTTAACTTGGCATCGTTCGTCTCGGCTTAAGGAAGTCGAGGAAAGGTCATAGCCATAGGTGTATTGTTGAACTTAGCAATGACTCGGATGCTAGAAGTGTAGTGTTAACTTGGCATCGTCCATTTCAGCTTCGATATGGAAGTCTGAAGAAAGGGTGACTGTCAGAGGTGTAATATTAACTTGACGGGCACCTGATATACTGCTTAGAGGTGTAATGTTAACTTAAACAGTAGTTTGTCAGAGGTGTGATATTAACTTGACAAGAATTGGCTCTTGATAGGAGCAATTTGAGGACCTGTCATTCTATTGATGAGAATTGACAAGTGGAATTTGAAATGCCAGAGGTATAGTGTTAACTTGGCAATTTTGAAGTTTGCTGCTCTATGTAGAGGTAACAAGCGGGGCTTGTACTCGACAAGGAGTATTCATTACCAGAGGTATAGTGTTTAACGTAGTAATGTTTGTATTTTGTGGTCCTACCATTCTATGGATGAGAATTGGTAAGAGATTTTGGAGGAGAGAGTGGAATCAGGGCCACTTAGGATTTTTAGCAAACCCTCAGCTGTCAACGGATTTGAGGTGCCTTTACCAACTACCGTTTGAGTTGGGCTAGCCATGCTATTCCCCTCAGCATGATGAGTTGTCGAGGACTTATGTTGGGCTTAGATGCCAACCTTTTCCTCTATCCTTAGCCGTCGAAGGCGTTGGATGTTTTTTTTGATCAGAGGTGTGGTATTAACTTGATCGGCAGGATTTTAGCAAACCCTCAGCTCTCAACGGATTTGATGTGCCTTTACCAACTACCGTTTGGGTTGGGCTAGCCATGCTATTCCCCTCAGCATGATGAGTTGTCGAGGATTTATGTTGGGCTTAGATGCCAACCTTTTCCTCTATCCTTAGCCGTCGAAGGCGTCGGATGTTTTTGATCAGAGGTGTAATTTTAACTTGATCAACAGAAGAACACCATCTAGGGATAGTATTTCTTCAGGAATTTGCCATTGATTGGCATCATGAGTGTATCGCCATTAGAGGTTATGAGACGATACGATCCATTCGAGTAGACCGACTCTACTACAAATGGTCCTTCCCATTTGGGTTGGAATTTTCCCTTTGTCTTGTGCGTCATGACCATGGGTCTCCGGACGGCTAAGACAAGGTCGCCTTTCTTGAAAGTCCGCGTTTTGACTTTCTTGTTGAAGGTTCTGGTGATGCGAGCTTGATAAAGCTCGATCTGCTGCTGGGCCTGCAGACGCTTGTCGTCTAAGGCCTCCAGTTCTTGGAGTCGCTGTCGATGCTTCTCCTCTGTTGTCATCTCGGCGGTCAGGGCGACGCGTAGAGATGGAATTTGGATTTCCAGTGGGAGGACAGCTTCACATCCGTACACCAAGGAAAATGGCGTGGCTTTAGTTGGGGTTCGCACGGTCGTGCGATATGCCATAAGCATTCACCCAACTTATCGTCCCAGTCTCGTTGACTTTTCGAGACGAATTTCTTGAGAAGCTTGCCAATAGTCTTATTGAAAGCTTCCGCGAGGCCGTTGGCGGGAGGATAGTATGCCGTTGATGACACA
Source organism: Agave tequilana (assembly GCA_038442645.1). NCBI lineage: Eukaryota > Viridiplantae > Streptophyta > Magnoliopsida > Asparagales > Asparagaceae > Agave > Agave tequilana. Next base: position 154,469 of record JAVJIF010001605.1, read on the forward strand.
CTCTGGATTCTGAACTTAGCACATAATCTCTGGAAAGCCTGGCTGATGAACTGGGGTCCATTGTTATGGACGATCCGCCGAGGCACACCGAAGCGATAGATAACGTGATGTTTCACGAACTTGATCACGTTAGATGATTTTACCTCTTTTAGAGGAACAGCTTCGGCCCACTTGGAGAAGTAATCGGTTATTGCTAGAATGAACCGATGTCCTTTCGATGATGGTGGGCTGATGGGGCCGACCACGTCCATCCCCCACATTTCAAACGGCCAAGTAGAAGTCGTAGAGTGGAGGTACCCTGGTGCCTGATGGATGAAATCGCCATGTATTTGACAGGCATGACATCTTTTGGCGTAAGCGACGGCATCGGCGACCATTTTGGGCCAGTAGTACCCCAATCTTTGGAGTCTGTTTGCCAGCTTCGGACCAGGTTGGTGAGCTCCACATGTGCCATCATGGGCTTCTTTCAACATTTCGCGGGCCTCTTTTGATGAGAGGCACCGGAGTAGGATCCCGTCATGCGATCGACGATACAGTGTTCGCGTGATCGCATTATAGTAGAATTTGGGGGCTTTCCTTCGAATGGCGGCCGCCTCTTTGGTGTCTTCAGGCAGGATGCCGTATAAGACATAATCAATATAGGAAATCGCCAGTCTTTAAGCTCTGGAGCGGTTGACACTTCAAGTGTTTCTTTACCGCGACGATCTCCTGTTGACCCTGGTAGTCTCCGGGGGACTTTTCGGACAGTATAAGTCGTGGCTATAGACGAATACTTTCTCCATTGCTCCAGCTGGGAGAGCTAGGGAAGCTGCGAGAGATGCGAGGGCATCTGCATGCGCATTTTGGCTTCGCGGCACATGGTCAATGTAGAAGTTTGAAAACTTCTCCGCCATGTGGATTGTCGTGTTATAGTAGGGTACTAGATCTTCATGTCTGACCTCATACTCTCCGCGAACTTGGCTGACGATGAGTTTGGAGTCACGGTATGCCTCGAGATTTTTAACGCCAATCTCATCGGCGAATTGCATCCCAATCAGGAGAGCGTTGTATTCCGCCACATTGTTGGAACAGGGTTCGGTTAACGAGATAGCCCGGGGGATCACGTAGTTTTGTGGGGAGACGAGTACTACTCCTACCCCCGCTACTGTGTGTCCCTTTGGGCTTGCCCTTGATGCACCATCGAAGAAAAGTTGCCATACTTGTCCTTCGAATGTTGCCTGAGTCAGGCATACTTCAGCGACCTCATCTGGGAGATCCTCATAAAGTTTGGCTGCCCTCGGATCTGGGTGTTCGGCTAAGAAGTCCGCCACCGCTTGTCCTTTAATGGCCTTCTGTGGCAGGAAGTGCATCTCATATTGAGAGAGCAATATAGCCCATTTCGCCAGCCGGCCATTCAATGATGAAGGCTTTGTCATAAGCAACCTCAAGGGGTTGACTTTTGATATGACATTTATAGTTTGGCCTACCAGATAATGTCGCATTTTCTGAATAGCGAACACCAAGGCCAAACACTCCTTCTCGATCGGGTTGTATCGATGTTCGGCCCCGATCATCGTTCTACTGAGGTAGTAGATTGCTTGTTCTCGTCCTTGGTCATCATTCTGAGCTAGTAGAGCTCCCAAAGAATGATCCATCGATCGGACGTACACCAGGAAGGGTTTTCCGGATACCGGAGCTGCAAGTACTGGTGGTTGGGTGAGGTATCGTTTGATCTCCTCGAATGCTTGCTGGCAAGCGTCGTCCCATATGAACGAGACTCCCTTCTTCATCAGCTTAGCGAAGGGTTGGCATCTTCCGGAGAGATTTGAAATAAATCTGCGGATGTATGCCAGTCGTCCCTGCAATCCTCTGAGCTCCCTGAGGCTTCTTGGAGGTTGCATTTCCTGAATGGCGCGAACCTTCTCCGGATCCAAATGAATTCCGGTAGAGGTTACAACAAACCCTAGGAATTTTCCGCTGGCTACCCCAGGAATGATTTGGTGGGATTCATCTTCAATTGATGAGCCGCATGATGTCAAAGACCGCTTTTAGGTCCGCTATGTGATCCGCTTTAGTGCGGCTTTTCACCGCGATGTCATCGACATAGCACTCCACCGTCTTGCGTATCTGCTGGTGGAAAAATGGCATTCATAGCCCTTTGGTATGTCGCCCCTGCATTTTTTAGTCCGAAGGGCATGACGGTGTAGCAGTATACTCCTAGAGGTGTCCTGAAGGAGGTGTGCTTTTCGTCGTCAGGGTACATCTTGATTTGATTGTAACCTGAGAATCCGTCCATAAAGGACATTCGCTCGAACCCGCATGTATTGTCAATCATGACATCTGTGATTGGCAACGGGAACTCGTCTTTGGGGCAGGCCTCGTTTAGATCGCGGAAGTCGATGCAGATCCGGATCTTCCCGTTCTTCTTAGCAACGGGGACGATGTTAGCTACCCAGTCGGGATGTTGTTCCTCCCTGATGAAGCCAGAGTCAATGAGCTTTTTGACTTCTGATTGAATGGCTTCCATTACTTCTGGACGAAACCGTCGCTGCTGTTGCTTGACGGGCTTTACATCCGGACTGATGTTGAGGCGGTGCATAGCACTTGAGGATCGAGTCCAGGCATGTCCTCATAATTCCAGGCGAAGACGTCTATATACTCTTGTATAAGAGATATTAGATCCTTCTTCTCTGATGGTGACAGGCCGTCACTTATGAAGATGGGCTTAGGATTAGCATCATCTCCTAGGTTGATCTGAACAACCTTGTCTTCTGTGGGTGGCTCACGCTGTTCGAAGCGGATATCCCAGAGAGCATTCAGGTGTTTGATCCAGGGGTCTGTATCTGACTGGATCATTTCTTCGTCTTCGTCTTCCAGATGGTTTGTTGAAGCCATGTTTACTGAAAGCCCTTTGAAGATGTTGCCAATACTGACATCTGATTCCCACGATAACGTGTCTGAAGAGTGATCATGGCCTGATGGTTCCTCGGAATCAGGGGCTGACGGGATCGGAGTTGATATATAGCCCAACCCCCTGCGGGTCTGATGATAATAATCAGGTGCTTTCCCTTTTGGCACAAAAGATCGGAGCAACGATCTCCCTCCTTTGCCGAAGTTCAACCCGGGTCCGCTGGCTAGATCATACCCCATACGCTTCATCATCTTGAGCGCTTTTGGTTCATAGTGATTGAACTGCGGGGGCTCCTCTTCACCTTCTGATTCTTCATAGGGTGCTGGTTCAGACGAAATTCGTCCAAAGAGGATTGGTTTCTGGCCTTTTCGTCTGGCTGGAACCAGGAATACAGACTTTTGTGCGTCACCATCATCCTGGTACGTCCCGAAGGATGATTTTATGGTACCTGCAATGATGTCAAGGCATCCATTGCCGACCATACATCCTCGTCTACGCCGGTACTGGTATCCGACGGTATTGAATCAGACTCACACACAGGAAAGTACGCGAAATCTAAATCTTCATTAATATACCAACCGCCTACATCGTCGGTGGTATCAACATCGAGCTTATTAGTGCTCTTTACAAGTGGTTCTAGCTCCCACAGGCACTCTTCTTCCTCAGGCTCGACGTCAGCTTCATTACCAGAGTCTGGCTCCTCTGGTTGCGGGGTTCCATTATTCTCCTCATATAAGAGGGAATCCGTGAAATAATTTTCGACCCCTTTGAACGGATGCCTTTCGGCAATCAACGTTCGAACCTGTCCGCTCTCGTCAATGTATTTCATGACTTGATGGAGAGTGGAGGGAACAATGGAATTTTGGTGAATCCATGGTCGTCCCAGCAACAGATTGTAGGAAGTGTCAGCGTCAATGACATAACACGTCACTTCCGATTTGAGGCTCCCGATCCGGCATTTGAGCTTGATCTTCCCCATCGGGCGGGAGCTGTTGGCATTAAACCCATAAATAGTCGTCTGGGTAGGGCTCAGACGATGGGTAGGAATGCCCAGAAATTGCATGACCCGGCGAGGTATGATGCTTAGTGCGGACCCAGGGTCTACCTGAATGCGGTTCACCTCGGATGACCCGATATACCCTGTGAAGTATAGGGGTCGGTCATGCTTCCCTTTAACCTGCATGTCATCTTTTGTGAAAGATGCAGGGAGCATTTGGGGAGGTGTGGAGGCAATCCTCTACATCTTCCTCCCTCGGTACGTGGGTCAGAAAGGCCTCAGCGTTTGTCAGGGCTTCTTGTAGAGCTTCTCTGGTTGACTTTGATAGCCTCAGGAGCTCATACAAGGTAATGCGTGCTGGGATGTTGGCTAACTGAGCCAGCACATCGAAGCGGTAAGGTGTCGAAGGTGTCGAAGATCCTTCCGCTGCACTTCTTGAAAGAACCCGAGAAAACCGAGTTTCTTTCTGTTTCTCCACGGGTGGTTTTGTGGAGGGCTGAGCTGGCTCTACAGCTGGTTGAGGAGGGACCACCGCCTTTTCGCCGTACTGCTTCAAGTACGCCTGCCCTGAACGGGTGCCTGCTGTCGGTTGGTTGGGCTCTGCCGCCAGGACTATTGTTTCCTCTTCTGAGTCGGTCAGCGAAGGAACATCAGCGTCTGCTTCCCGGGAAGAAGCGCAGATCACGTGGCAAGATGATGCCTTCCCCTTGCCTTTGGACTTCCTGTTGGCCACAGTCGTCCATTGTTGCTCGTCGACGAGGTCAGGGTGGACCCACATGATTTCCCCTTGAGGTGTAGGGACGGGTACCAAGCCTTTCTCCTGCTGCTGATGAGGGTCTGTATTGACCACTCTCAATTCTCCTTTCGGGACAGATATCACTCCCACGGGCATCGGGGGTCGTGTCCCAAAGTGGAGCATCGACGTCATGTTGGCCGTCATCTTCTTCTGCTCTGGTCGGAGTTTTAATACCTCCGCGTCAATCAGGGCTTGAAGGACGTCCTTGAAGATGTAGCAGCTCCTGGTAGGGTGCCCGAGCATCCTATGGTACAGGCAGTAGTTGGGATTGTCGGTCTTGCCGACTTCTTCCGGGCGCCTGATTTCAGGGAGCTTCAGTCGATTGCTCTTGTTGAGTAGTTTGAAGAGCGAATCGACGTGTTCCTCCTTGAAGGAATACTGCTTGTTGGGGCGTGGCTGGCTTGAAGAGCCACTTGCTCTGCCTGGTTGCGGCTTGGTGGGAGATTTGGTTTCCGTCGCCAAGTTATCCTTCCGTTTGGTTTGGAGGGATGTGTCTGGCGCACGCCTCGTTGACCTTTCTGGCCTGGGCTGCCTTCTTCCGCTTTGACGCGGGCGACAATCTCTTCAGCCTGTTCACCTTGCTGGACTAGTTGTTTCCAGGTGCGGCTTTCAGCTACTCCTATCTGAGCAAGGAGCGAGGTTTGGAGATTGTGGCGACATGTTTCCACCAGGGTGGCCTGGGTCATGCCGCTCGGACATCGGAGTGCCGTGTTCCGAAATCTTTCTACGAAAGACTTAACGGACTCTCCCTTTCGCTGCTTGGTAGCTAAAAGGGTAGGCATTGTAACCTCCGAATCATCCTCGAAGAAGCGTGTTAGAAACAGCTTCTCCAGGTCGCCCCAGTTCTTGATTGAACCTTCCGGGAGCTTCATAAACCATTCAAAGGCCAACCCTTTTAGGGTGCCAATGAACAGTCGCGCCAATATAGCGTCGTTATCTACCACATTCCCAGTTTGGGATTTGAAGTAGTAGATATGCTGGTTGGGTGATCCCTTCCCGTCAAATGCTTGGAGAGTTGGAGCCTTGAACTTAGGAGGGTACGGGACTAAGTCCCACTCGGCCGGATAGGGCCGGACCACTCCAGCTTCTTGGAGATCTTTACGACTGGCAAGGGCGTTGAGTCGTTGCTCCAGTAGGCTCATTCTTTGATCTTGAGCCTTCTCCGAGTCCGGGTTGCTTCCTGCATGCGCTGAAGGCTGGGACATATCTGGAGTAGATCGTCGTGTCCTTTCGGAAGGATCGGAGGGTGGACTTTCTCTCCTTCCCCTTCTTGCTCTTGGCCTTCTAGGAGGAGATCTCTCTCTCTCTTCGAGCAATTTCTCAAGCATGTGCTTGAGACCGTCAATGGTTCTCTGCTGAGAGGAGAGTATTTGCATTTGGTGCTTCTGCATCTGCACTAGATGCTTAGTTGTCTCCTCAGGAGCGTCTTCTTTATCCTCAGGAGCATCTGCCATGTAGGCAAAAACTCCCCTTTCACCGGAAGAGTTCGAATCTTGCGACTCTATCACTACGGAGTGAGAGTCGTCCATTCTAATGCCGCGGGATAAGGCATTATAGTCAATTGGGGGGATGGTCCCTGTCCTGGTACGGGTATGTCGATACACCCCTTCTGTCTCAGAGTTTGACCCCTCTGAATTGACCATTGGTTGTTTTCCCCTGCTTCTGCTTGTCATATATGCGGTAAGCTCCGGGTATTCGACATCAGGGAAGGTTCTCCTTCGGTGGGAGCGTCTTCTTTTGGCTGACGGAGGAATCAGGGTCAGCTGTCTAATCAAAGATGGCTGGTGCACGCCTGATTCGCAATGGCCTCCAGAGAGCATCTGGATGAGCTGTTGACAGCAGCAAGAAGAAGTGGCCTGATTGGCGCTTCTTTTCCTTGTCAAATAATCCCTCAAATCTGTGGGAGGGGGATTAAATAGACTGGCCTCACAACGTCGAAGACGGGGGGCAGTCGTGTGTTGCGCTGTCTGAACGCAGGTCTCAGAAACGCGGTGGTCACGCTGTTGCGTTCCGCGCGTCTGGCGTCTCTGTTGAGACGAGACGCGGTTCTCGCGTTGTTGTCTGCTGCGTTGGAGCAGAGAGACTTGAGGCGTTACGCGCGTCTGGCGTCTCTGTTGAGACGAGACGCGGTCCTCGCACTGTTGTCTGCTGCGTTGGAGCAGAGAAACTTGGGAGATAGTGGGCTGCTGGGCCCTACGCCTGGGGGCGCATGCGTCCTGCGTTTGATGAGACGCAGAAGCTTCGCTTTGGCGTTTGGCAAGTTGGTCTTCGGCAGACACAACTTGAGGAGTCTCGCGTTTGGGTCGCCAAACGCGGATCTCTCGCACTGGTCGGGGTGCGGGCAAGGCATCAGATTGAACGCCGCGTCCAACCCCAGTCAGAAAACCATCGGTTCCGACCGAGTGTTGACGCGCGCGTCTTCTCAGTCGACGCTCGGCATTCCGATTGCGTCGTGGAGGAGGAGAGAAGCCAACAATTTCCTGGTTTGAAGAACCAGGGATGTTCACCACGCGGGTCTCTTGAGAGACGTTGACGCGGGGTTTCTGCGCGACGCGGTTGGTCGCAGCAGTAGTTGTGCCGGGGACCACGCGGGCCTTCTGGGAGGCGTTGGCGCGTGGGTTCTGTGCGTCGCGGTTGATCGCAGCAGAGGCGTTGGATGTCACGCGGGCCTTAGGGGAGGCGTTGACGCGTGAGCCGGACGCAGCACAGTGGGTGACAGCAGCGTCCGATAGAGCCACAGATAGGGCTTCGGGAAGCTGTCCACTCGAGACCCTGCGGCAGACGCGGGTCTTTGGGCTCTTGGAGCCAGAAGAGAGAAACTCTTCGTACTTCGCCTGGTCGAACTCAACGACGAGTGATTCGACCATCTTCCCCTTACGGAGAACGTCATCCTGCACCACGATGTGCTCATCGGTCACGAATGTAGTCCCCAGCGGAGTCGCCATCTCTTGTTTGGTGCGGAGAAGAATGTGTAATATTTCCTTGAATCAGTTGAAAGATTACAACAAGCTAATGCTCCGACTACAAGGGAGGGAGGATGTATGAATCTTCCCTTTGTTTAGTGCTGGGTTCTTCGTGTGGCGATGGAGAGTGAATCTTGTTCTCCGTTGACCAGATGACCGTCCTGGACCGTCGGGGGTCTTCTCTTTGACCGGTAGGGGAGTAACTCAGCTCCGTCTACCAAAACTCTCAAAGAGGAGGTAGGCAAAGAGCGGCTAGTACTCAGTAAGCTCGCTGAAGAGTCTTCTCTCTCTTGTTGGTGTCAGGCTTCTTCTCTCTCTCTTGCCCAGAATAATCCTTCCCTTTTGATTTTATTTGCTCGCCCCACCTTCATAGCCAACAGGGCTATTTATAGGGGTCTTAGGGGGTGATCGTGCCCCCTAAAAATGCGCCTGAACGAGGGGCCACTACCCGCCATATGTGCGGTAACTGACCCCACAATCCGGGGCGGTTGCAACTGAGACGCGGGCTTCGGGCTGGACGCGCCTTGATGCTGAGACGCGGGCTTCGGGCCGACACGCCTTGATGTTGAGACGCGGGCTTTGTGCCGACGCGCCTTGATGCTGAGACGCGGGCTTCCGGCCGGACGCGCCTTGATGCTAAGACGCGGGCTTCGGGCCGGACGCGCCTTGATGCTGAGACGCGGGCTTCCGGCCGGACGCGCCTTGATGCTGAGACGCGGGCTTCGGGCCGGACGCGCCTTGATGCTGAGACGCGGGCTTCGGGCCGGACGCGCCTTGATGCTGAGACGCGGGCTTCCGGCCGGACGCGCCTTGATGCTGAGACGCGGGCTTCGGGCGGACGCGCCTTGATGCTGAGACGCGGGCTTTGTGCCGACGCGCCTTGATGTTGAGACGCGGGCATCAATCCCTCGCGTCTAGTGCTTGAGACTGCTGCTTTGATGGCTTGCCTGTTGTCATTTTTAGACAGCCTACAATACTTACTTAGGAATTACATGTATTTTGATTTATTTGTTTATTTTGAATATAAGTCGAACTTAGCGAGACTTGAACCTGTGACTTTTTGACACTTTTTCCTAGTTCTTTTACCACTTGAGCCAAATGTCAGCAACTCGAACAATGTAAATGTGTTCCCTCATTTAATATAAATACCTTTTCGTTTTCATTTTTTCATTTTTTTTTCTTTGATAGCTAGTCTTCATGTTGGATGAGAGACTTTGAGGAAATAATATGTGATGGGTGGATCAAACTCATTCTTATCGATCAATATGCTTTCACTAAGACTTTTCGTCTCTATTTCTTGTCGTATTATCTCTATCCATGTATTACCTCCATGAAGAAGAACACATAATAAAATGAATACTTTATAAGCTTTTTGTAGTTACACACATCGTAAAGCATATGCCAAAAAACTTAGTTTGTTATATGATATTAAAGAGAAACCCCCTTTTCTTTCTCTTTCTATAAAAGTTTCATTCTATCTTTACTTGATGTAGTGAGTATTCCTTAATTGCAAGATAAATAGATAACTTTGGTGACATGGAATCTACAAAAAGAGAAAAAGAAATTGATAGGAATCACTTTGCTTGCAGAGCATGAATGAGATAAGAAAATCATAATTCAAATACGGGAACGGAAGTTTCCACCTCAAAAAATGAGGAAGGCACCCCCACAAATTACTACAAGTGCGTCATAATTTATTTTCTTTTGATAAAATAAGTACTAGTTTTGAAACAAGAGTTTGAATTTGAGTTTGATTTGTATTTCTTTGTTTGCAAAAGAAAAGACATAATTAATATTTTATAATCGAAAAAAGAAATTTAGAAATACAAAAATGAGAATTTTGTAGTTGAGAAAAGGGTTTAAAAATATTTTACTTTTAAATTCTTCAAATAAAATAAACTTTTGTGCTCTTCAGTTTTTAAAAAAACAACAATTATGTCCCAAAATTGAAAGAAGTGTATGAGTATGAAGTAGTTTGCAAGGGAAATGGGAGCACATGACTTGTTTGCATTGGTTCCCAAATAATAATATTAATTTTTTTTTTAATTTGATTTGTTGCATTGCGTGACGTGTGAGAATCTGTCGGCTGCCGTGGGGACAGTTGGCCGTCCTTTGGCCACGTGGACAAATCAGCATCTTAATTATTAGATTGTACCCTAAAACAAATTACTTGAATGAATTATTCCATTTCAAGTCAGCGAGGGCATCCAAAAAATAAAGTTATTACTCGTTCTCACAAGGAAAAGTTTTTTTGTCTTTTCTAAATTTTTATTGATAAATAAGAAATTGAAAATATTATCTGTGACAATTTTATCATCATGCAACAATTTAAATTTTTAGATTGCATTGTGACTAATGGCAAATTATAGAGATTCATTGTGATATTTACCCATATTAAAATCTAACACTAGTTAAAATTCATGAACAATAATTCTTTTTTTCTTTAAAAAAATTTCTTTTCGTCATATAAAAAAAAAAACTATCTCTCTCTCTCATACGATCATACGTACATTATTTATACAAAAGAACTGATTAATTGATTTATTTAATTTATATGAGAGCCACTCTCTCATGTTCATACATCTAATTTAATTTGTGTGTGTGAATTGTTTGAAATTTAAGTCCGAGATTCTTCAAACAAATCCTAAAAAAAACAAGATTTTATTAATAATGTTAACATCAACAACTCTGCTCCCATTGAACTTGAAACCTGTGACTGCTTTTTTATTCAGCCAAGTCAGTGATCTGTCTCTATGATAGAGTTCTTTTCAGAAAAGCAAAATTAAAAAAAGTGAAAATTGATCTTTTAAGGCATCCGTTTACAACACTTGTACGCGTCAACCCTAAAAGTTGCTTTAAAATTTTGCATGCAAAAAAAATCTTTTGAAAAAAGTTAAAGATAAGTTGTTTGGTTGGACTCCAATTGTTGGAGCTTTGAATTGGACAAAGAAGAAGAAGATATGCCACTAAGAGTGGATGCATTTGTGAGCTTGCTGGGTCAGTCTAAAGTTTTGAAAAAATTGTTTGCCCCCCCCCCCCCCCCCCCCCCCCCAAAAGAAAGAAGAGGCTCGCGATTAATCGTCGGTCTATATATACACATTCTATTTACATGTTCACTCGTATGGATTCGAATTAGTGACAACTGGAAGCAAATCTAATGGCCTGACTAGAGGGCCACTGACGCCGGAGGGACCTTGAAAAAAATGTCATGCTTATGCCTTGGATTTATGACTGTTTTATCGTACTCAAGCTTTTGTGTCGAGAATGATCATTAGTTATTTTATGACCTTATGATCTAAACTATTCGTAGAATTTAAAGCTTAAAAGTAAGAATAAAAATCAATTCAGCTCAAAAAATAATAATAAAATAAAAATCAATTCCACATCCAACAAATTCAAAACAAATTGCAGACAATCATCATCCAAATCAAAGTCAAATGTAGAACAAATATTTTTTATAAAATATCTCACTTGCCAATTCTAGCACTAGCAAAAGCAAATACAAAGACCCCATGCTCATTAGGTGTTCACATCATTAGAATCATTGTGTGTAGCAATTCATGAAATTTGGGTGACCAAACTTCAGGAGACTTGATATTGCATGTGGACCAACTTCTACATTTTGGGCACCATGAATGCTTAGTGTAAGACCATGCAAGATCACACATTGCAAGTTTAGAATTAGGTTTTGTGTTTGTATTGTGTGAATCAACAGTCTAATTAACATGGGTTGACTAAATAATTCATCACCATCTTAATTTTTTTAAACTTAATTGTGTAGAAACTATGGGGATAAACAAACATGCAGAAATTATTTGGGGATACGTTTATAAAAATATAAGTTATTCTTTTTCCTTTTTTTTTAAGAAAAAAGTCATTGTGCAGCTTGAAAACTGAGATTTTTCATAACTAATCTCTGCTCACCACTGTGTATTTACTTTTTGCCTCATTTAAGGTCCTATACCCTATAAAAATCAAGGTAAACATGATTAAAAATGGTTTTGAAATGGCAAAGTTGGTAAAAAAAAAAAGAAGAAGAAGAAGAAGAAGAAGCAATTCAATCATGCAGCCTTAATCCTGAAGCAGGGCATATTGTTGTGCACACCGACAACAACCTATAGAGGATCCCACAACCTCCAGCACAAGAACAAACCCAAAACAGATCCAAGAAGAACAACCAATCGCAAAAACACACGATCTAACGAGGTTCGGCCAACGTGCCTACGTCCTCGGAGCAATCAGAGAGAGATTTAATTTACTTGGAAGAAAATTACACTTGTTGGCAGCCTCTTTGAATGCAAGAGAGCTCCAGCAGTTCCTTCTCCAGGATCTTCTACAAGATTACTAACCCTAGAAAACACTAGCAGCCCCTTAAATACAACAGGTTTCCGAACTACAGATTTCAGCCCAAACCCGACCGTCGGTCGACCGGACGGTCGACCGACCCTTCCACCGGTCGACCGGCCGGTCGACCGATTCTAACCGAGAGTTAGGGTACAGTCAGTCGGTCGACCAGCCGGTCGACCGAGATTCACTTGTGCACGTTGTGCACGTCCGGTTGACCGGCCCGGTCGACCGGAGAACCTGTTCTGCTGCTGCTACTTGTTTTCTGCTGCTGTTTTCCTTCGTCTTCGTCGTCGACTTCCTCGGCGATCACTCGACGATCCTAATCAACTTCCCCATCAGTAAACTCTCTCTTTCCAACAATTCTCCACCTCGGCGAAGATTTTTTTTCCTAAAATCTGAGCCGATCTCCAACGAACTCCAGTCCATCACCTGGCGAAATCGACACACGATCTCGGCTTGGAGTCTTTTGACTCAACTGTCCACTGGAAAACATCGTACATGCCTTCCCTGCACTTCACCTTAGGAGAATTTTCATACCTGCCGATCACCATACTGTGGCTTCTACTCCGCAACTTCATGACCTCATGAAGACTTCCTTATGAGCCCACACTGACTCTCCACTGACTAGCTCTATCTAGTCTACCTGTCTTCCACTGACGGTCCAACCAAGTCTGCGTAGAGCACACCAAATCATCGGCTTCTCCTGGATGCACACCACTCCTTATGCAAGCTCAACATCTTCTCTCCGGAAGATAAACCTGTTCATCGAGATCACACCATCTCACCACTACGTGAGATCCAACTGGCCACACCACTTCACCTCTACATGAAGTCTCTTCACCTCTACGTGAAGTCTCTCCAACTCTACGTGAAGTTCCATAGGCCATAACTCTTCACCTCTACGTGAAGATCTAAACAGCTTCTCGAAAACCCAAATAGCTTCATAAGAGTTGCATCACCAAATGGCTGCGCCTTTACGGCTGCCTACGTACCTTTGCCCAAAAGGATCAAGCCAACCGTAGTTCATTTAAATGAGCTTCAGCAAGCTCAAATAATGGTACCTGTATCTGCAGCAGTGAACCTGTCAGACTGAGTCATATGAACCTCTTCCCGACCATCATGGAGGACAACGGCCTTCAACTTCAGCTTGTCGATATCATAAGCTTGAGATTCATGCTTCTTCAACCACGAGCGTGGTCTCACCTTGGTTCCTATGGCGGCAAATAACTCGACATCCTCAACAATGTCGTCAACCTGTTCAACATCACCTTTGGTATCATGAACTCCACCCGGTGTCACCTCCGCTGAAGTATCCTTTGATGCCGAACCAACTGGAGATGATGGAGTAGCATCAACCTCCACTCGCTGCAATCTTCCCTTGGTCTTCGTCCTCTCCACCTGCTGAGAGACGATGGACTTCAATACTGAAGTCTCTCCAAAAGTGACATTCCTGCTCATCACGATCTTCTTGTCTTCGGGGTCCCACAACCTGTAGCTGTTTCCCTTGACACCTAAATAGACAAACCTCTTTGCCCGCGGATTCACCTTGCCACTCTTGGCACTGAAGTAGGCCAGACTTCCAAACTCCCGCAGCACACCATGACCTTGAGCAGATTTCCCAGACCAAATATCCAATGGAGCTTTACCTCCTATTACAGTCGATCGATTCTTGAGATGGCTAGCATACTCAGTCGCCTCAGTCCAAAGCGACTTGTCCAATCCCGCATTAGACAATAACTTCCGAACCTCCTCCAGCAAGGGACGAATTACTTCCTTAGCCAACCCATTTGTACCTGTTGAGAAGTGAGTAGCAATCCCTATGTTCTGGCCAAACTGTAGGAATCGGTCAATGTCTTTTCCAACATTACCAATATGAAGCTCCTTTATCTTCCTACCTATCTGCCTCTCCATTTTTCCTCTCCACTTCCTCAACACATCTAGGACTTCACCCCTTTGTCTCATAGGATATATCCACAACTGCCTAGATGAACAATCAATGAAAGAGACAAAGTACCTGTGACCTCCAAGCGATGCCGTCTTAGCAGGTCCCCATACACTCACGTGAACACAATCAAGAAGACCTTCATTGTGGTGAGCATTGGTGCTGAATCTCACCGTCTTCTTGTCCAGAACGCTGTGTCCACCTTCCAACTTGCAGGTAGCAGCACCTTCCATAGATTCCTTCTTTGCAGGAGCTTGCAAAGACCTTCCATCTTCGTGTCCGACCTTTCCCTGCCTGTCCTCCGGGCCAACATCATCTGAAGAATTTGAAGTCTCCACCTGATCTGTAATCGTACTACCCTTCAAGTAGTAGAGATTGCCTCGGCGGACGCCCTTCATCACCACCATCGAGCCCTTGATCATCCTGAGATCGCCATCTCGAACAGATATCACCATGCCCGATGCTTCCAAAATTCCCACGGAGATTAGATTTCTCTTCAACTGAGGTACATACCTCACTCCTTTCAGCTCCCTTTCCATCCCATCAAACATCCTGATTCGGATTGTACATACACCCTCCACGCTACATGGGTGATCGTCGCCCATAACGACCGAACACCCCTCCAGCTGCTCAAAGTTGGAAAACCAGCCCCGATTAGGGCACGCATGGTATGTTGTACTTGTATCCAGAATCCACTCATCTTTCCATGAGTTACCAATAATGGGAGAACTGACTGAAAACGAGAAACCTGACGAGTCTGAATCTGCTCCATCTGCCTGTGAACTGCTCCTCTGAGTATTCACCACCTTTGATAGATTTGCTTCAGCCTTCGACTCCTTTCCCTTCCCCTTGAACTTTGGACAGTCCACTTTCCAGTGCCCTATCTCTCGGCAGAGAATGCACTGATCCTTCCTCAGATCCCTATAGCCCGACTTGGACTTCGATCTTCCTCTCACCTCCTTACCCTTCTTTGATGAACCTCTGCTTCTTACTTCCAAAACCTCCGCCACTGAGCTCGACTGAGAAGGATGCATCTCCTTCTTCCTTGTCTCATAACTCATCAGTGCAGACGATATTTCATCATAAACTAAGGTTTGCCTTCCATTTATGAATGTCATAGTGAATGTCTCATACTCCTCCAGTGGGAGTGAGTTCAGGAGAATGACTGACTTGTCTTCCTCACTTACAGTGACATCCACATTCAGCAAGTCTGTAAGAAGCTTCGTATATCGGTTGATGTGCTCGTTTACTGTGCTTCCCTTCTGCATCCTGAACTGATACAGTTTACTCTTCAGCTGCAACCTAGACTCCACACTCTTTGTCAGGTACTTCTTCTCAAGAGTATTCCACAGTTTCTTCGTTGACGTCTCATGTTGTACAAGATATTTGATGTCTTGTGACAAGCATGAACGTATCAAGCCACATGCCGACCTATTCATCTTCGCCCACTCTTCCTCAGTAGTAGTGGTCTTCTTCTTCTCCAATAGGAGCGTGTCCTCGAGGTTCTGTGCATTCAGTGCATCCATAACCTCACACCTCCACATCCCGAAATTATTAGTTCCATTGAACTTAACAACTTCGATCCTTGAGTGATTCATTGTTTTAACGGAAGTAGTTTCTTCTGCCATTGAGGTCTTCTTTTGATTCTCTATTTATGCGGAAGAATAATCCAATTGAAAATAGATCTTTACTCAGATAAAAAAGAGATTTTTACCTGCCTCTTGAAACCCTAGATCGAGTTTCTCACCGGATCTATTCCAATCACTGATTCAACAAGCCCTCCTTGTGTCCTCCTGAGATCGACACACGATCTCCTTGAACACCAATACCTCTGACCTGAGATCGACACACGATCTCCACCTGATCAGATCTGGAGCCCTTCGAATTCTCAGAATCCCAAGCGTAGCCTGAAGCTCTGATACCACTTGTTGTGCACACCGACAACAACCTATAGAGGATCCCACAACCTCCAGCACAAGAACAAACCCAAAACAGATCCAAGAAGAACAACCAATCGCAAAAACACACGATCTAACGAGGTTCGGCCAACGTGCCTACGTCCTCGGGGCAATCAGAGAGAGATTTAATTTACTTGGAAGAAAATTACACTTGTTGGCAGCCTCTTTGAATGCAAGAGAGCTCCAACAGTTCCTTCTCCAGGATCTTCTACAAGATTACTAACCCTAGAAAACACTAGCAGCCCCTTAAATACAACAGGTTTCCGAACTACAGATTTCAGCCCAAACCCGACTGTCGGTCGACCGGGACGGTCGACCGACCCTTCCACCGGTCGACCGGCCGGTCGACCGATTCTAACCGAGAGTTAGGGTACAGTCAGTCGGTCGACCGGCCGGTCGACCGAGATTCACTTGTGCACGTTGTGCACGTCCGGTCGACCGAGAACCTGTTCTGCTGCTGCTACTTGTTTTCTGCTGCTGTTTTCCTTCGTCTTCGTCGTCGACTTCCTCGGCGATCACTCGACGATCCTAATCAACTTCCCCATCAGTAAACTCTCTCTTTCCAACACATATCTCATTAAGTGGTACCTTGGTTTGTCATTGAAGTTAGTGGCCATAAAATGTGAAAAAGGGGTCACATACACAATGATTATTGTTTGAGGAGGCCTTAGTTTGAGATATCTCATTGCTCTAAACAAAGATGTTTGGCCTTGTAAAAGTGCCTCTTTTTCTAACATGTCAAGCTTTAAGTACAAGATAAAGTAGGTATGTTCATGCCCATCATCTCCACCAAGAAATATTTCAAGGGTGATGTCTCACTTTAGGATATGGTTAGAATACAACTTCTTTTCACCTTCACCTTATTTACACTTCACTAAAAGATCACAGGTTTGATGATTTCCTACAGGTTATGAAAAGTTGTCTCCCCCTAGGCATTTATATAAAGGGGTTCGGGTCGGCTCCTTCGGGCGAGGACCGTGATGATTTTTTTGTTATGAGCTGTTCATCACAGTTGATGGACGACTCAGAGCAGGAGAGAGAAAAGAAAATACGTTTTGCAGTGAGGCTCACAAAACGTGTTTTTATTTTCTTTTTCTCTCTTCTGTTCGGACCGTCCATCAGCTGTGATGAACGACTTATAGCGCGAAGAACCATTACATGATCCTTTACACGAAGGAGCCAAACCCAGCCCTACATAAAGGATCAAAGGTAGCACAATTCATGAATATGTTTGCTTTGCTTTTTTTTTTGTAACACCCTGTAGGAAATCAGCACAGAGAAAGATGTCAACTTTGAACAAAAATCACTGTGGGGGCAAACAAAAGTCACAAGAGTTTCTTTGAGAATCGCATTTAAGAAAAGTTATTTAGTAGGGCATTGTACGTCTTGACCATCTCATTTATTTGACATTATGTTATTGCCGTGATATGTACGCAACTAATAAACAAATTATAAATCACTTTTTATCATTGACACATGATTAGTTAATGTAATTAGTGGGCACCTAACACCGCAATTTATGAAACTTTATGATATGTGGGAGAACTTGAATTAGGGTTGCTTTTCTTGTTCCTTTCATACTAAGATTAGTCTAAAAAGGGGATTAGTGCGACAATGATGATGTTTTTGAAACAAAAGAGCCATATCTTATGTTCTTAAATTAACAAAAGTTTTGATACTCATATGAATCAAATTTCAGGTGAATTGAAAGTTTCAAATCTCACCATCTCATGATTTAAAATAAATTTTTTATAGCGATCTTAGAAGCTAGTTTTTTTTTTTTTTTTTTTTTTTTTGCTTGATTTGTGGATTAGAAAGTCTCAATTCACATGAAATTTGTTCCAGATGAGTTTTAGAATATGTAGCTCGTAATCAATGATTTGAATAATGGATATAAATGAATTATGGTGTACTTTCATAAGTGTATGTATATAAACTCTTATTGCTATACTATATATGTATGAAAATCTTTCCCGTGTATAATTTAGGATAATCTAACAAGCTAGTTTAGCACCGGCTTGGGAATTAAATCACATATGAATTTCTCCCCATCCGTTTCGTGCTAAGAGAGACAAGTCTTCTTAATTTATTGACTTTCTGAATTAAATTTATAATCTCTCCCGTCACAAATTTATAATCTCTCCCGTCACAAGTAAGGGCTTTTTTGTTTGACGAAATAATCCAAGGAAATGAACCATAGCACCTGGCACAGTAGAGCCAAATCGTCATTTTCACAAATCGCGTTTGGTTCAGTTATTAGAGAAATTTATAATCATTGTGCGGGCCCCCACAAACAATACCATTTTTGTGAGGCAGAAGTTTCCTAAGTTTGAGCTGTGAAAAAGAGTGAGAAACTCACTGTTCATGGGTCCCATAAAAAAATGTGTTCTCAGGCAAAAACTGGGTGATGAGACGCTGATGCAGAAATCCCGATTTTGGTTTCGACTCCAAACGCGCCATAAGCGTCTCTACCAACTGTTCAAGTTCCTCAATTTTCAATATTCAACTAATCGAGACAATCAACCGAACTCATTTAAGTGCATTGATCATAGATAAACTCCATGTAGCTTGCTATGCAATCCTAGAAATGTGAGGTTCCTTGGGCCTACAAACTAAAGGAAAGAGATGGAGGGATGGGGCTCATGAATGGGGATGGAGGATGCCACTTTTAGTTGGGTAGTAGTCATCCTTATGTCTTGTGAGCCATTTGCTTTCTTCATCAAAAAAAAAAAAACCCTTCGTTTCCTTCGAGGGCAAGGTAATCAAAAGCATGCACGCAACTTTGATAGCGAGGAGTAAAATATTATTGAGTTGGAAAATAATTTCGTTCAGCTCGGTTTTGTCTGAGAGGATGAGGAAGATTGAGTTCTGTTTTTGAGAGCAGGAAATAGATCCTTTATCATCATTAAAAAATCCTTGCAGAGTGAAAAGATTTTATTTTAATTTTCACATTAACGTTTTCTGGATCCGGTAACCTAATTTCCTTCACTGGGTTTCAATAGGCTTATGTGCGCGCGAGCACCCCTGCCCACACAACCCATCATAAAAGAGACTCCATATATAAGCACTAAAGAGTTCTTTTTCTATCTAATGTGAGACTAAAAGAACTGTGTTTAATTTTGAAATACTCTCCAAATACTACCAAGGGTACTACATATAGTGAATAAAACTATCCTAATTTATTTAAAAAAAAAAAAGATTTGGTGAATTTTGACGATTATAGTTCACCAAGGGATGTCACTTGTGTCTATTTTGTTGGTTTGAGAGATAATAATTATTACTAAAATTCACGCATAACATAAATATAAGTTCATTTATATATCTCTATATGAGATAATATGCCTAACTAATTTTTAAAAAAAATAATTTTAGTTTCAAACGTTAATAGCCTCATCGTTTATCCTCTCCCCAACATTAGATTCATGTGCATAATTGTAGATGGTAAGCTTTCTCTAATCCATTTAAGTAAAAAATAATCTCGTATCAGACTAAATGCAAAGTCTCCAAACAATAGGAAAAGAAAATAAAGTTATTAATATTGGCAAATATTTGCAAAGTAGGTTCTAGTTACATGGTAGTGCAATTTAGCTCTAATGATACAGTCTTATGTGGTTATATAAAAAATAATGCTAATCAGACTTATAGATTGTCACTCTCAACATCGGTGGTGAATCTGAACCCCCGAGCCACCACATGCAGGGCGGCCGAATCCAAATCACCACCATCCAAATATGGATATAAACCCAAATCACCACCACCCAAGCACCGGCGATTGAACCCAAATCATGCACCAACATGGGTGTGACCTCACCACCCGTCGCCGCCACTTGCTTTGCTGCCGGCTCCCCGTCCTCCATGGAGATAGAGAATGAGTGAGAGAGAGAGAGAGAGGGAGGACTCAGAAAAAGAAGGAAGAGGCAGGGTTTGCTAATTAGTAAGGGTATAAATTTGATCATTTTTAAAGAATTAAAAGATATTTAAGTAATTATGGTGATTCAAAAAATACTTTTAGAAATACGAAAGATTGAGTGAGTAAATATGAGAAAATGAAATGACCCCCCCTCGTCTTTTCTCTACAAGATTAAAAAAAGAAGAAGCAAAAGAAGAAGAATAAACAAAGTGAAGAATAATAAATCAAAGAAAGGCACGACGAGCCCCAGCTGTATTTTTACCTATAGGAAGAGGAGAGGAAGTCGAGGAAGTAGACGATGACAAGGAGACAAGAATCCAAAGATTTTTCTGAAGCAGCAGAAGCACGGTCGACCGGCCCGATCGACCGTTGGGAAGCAGCCGCAGCAGCACGGTCGACCGGCCCGGTCGACCGTTGTGCACCAACGTGCACAAGGCTGTAGCGGTCGACCGCCCGGTCGACCGACTGAAAGTGCCTAACTCTCAGTTAGGCACGGTCGACCGTGCCTAGGGTCGGTCGACCGGTGCCTAGGGTCGACCGACAGACGGGTTCGGGCTGTTTCAGGAAATTTGCTGAATTGAAATTCAGCCCAAATTGGAAACTGATTCCTAGCGTTTCCTTGTGTATATGAGAGAGGCAGAGCTCTCTTCATAATGTAAGGCTTATAATACTTGTACTGATTATCAAATCAATGAAATCTCTCTTCCTTACCCCGATGACGTAGGTGAAATTGACCGAACCTCGTTAAATCTAGTGTTTGTGTTCTTCTCATTGCTTGTTTGTTATTTGCTGTTGGTGGTACTGCTATTTTGCATCTGGGATCTAGGGTTTCCTCTACGTGGTTATTGTTTCAGCGCACAACAAGTGGTATCAGAGCATCCCAGGTTCGTCGTGGGATTATCTGGAGATTCGAAGGGCATCGGTTGCTGATTTGGTAGAGATAGTGTGACGATCTCAGATCAGCGTTGGGACTGTTCGTGGGATTGTGTGTCGATCTCAGAACAACGCGTGAAGTGCTCAAGGAATCCTTGGAGGAGTAGATCTAGTCAGAAACTCATCTAGGGTTTCGTGAGAAGGTAAAGATCTGATCTTTATCAAAATTGTTTATCTATCTCCTTTGGTTCTCCACATTACATAGAGAATCTAGTCAGAGAGATGGCAGAAGAAAGTACATCAGTGAGGACCATGAATCCTCATCCGAGGATTGACGTGGTGAAGTTTAATGGCACTAACAATTTTGGCATGTGGAGGTGCCCTGAATGCATCTAAGCTCAAAGATACTCTACGTCTGGAGAAGAAGCGAAACGCAACCACTGAAGAAGAGTGGGAGAAGATGAACCGATCTGCGTGTGGCTTAATCAGATCGTGTCT
>JAVJIF010001606.1:0-77320 GCA_038442645.1 Agave tequilana
GCTGAAGATAATCATAGAGAGAAAGAGGATAAAATCAAATAAATATCAGTTAATTCTGATTTAACTAGATCTATTTAGTTAGAGGAAGATGATCCCAAATTCAATGGTTAAATTCAGTTTTTGGTGAATAAAGTGGTTAATCTAAAAATCAACCGAGGATACCGTCAAATATAGAGTTTAAATCCAAATGGATAAATGGATAGAGAGAAGATCAATGGATGAGATGAAGCAAATTTGACTCAGATTCTGACTAGATATATTTTAGTATTTGAATCATAACTTTCGCTATCAAAATTCAAATCTAATGCTTCAAGATGGTCCAGAAAGAAGATTAAAGGGCTACAACTCTTAGTTTGATCACTATTTCAAATTCCATCATTTGATAAGTTATATTCAGCAATCAACACGCCAACAAGCTGCAGATCAGAACTGATATCCACATCAAATCAAGTTTGGAGATAAGGGAGGATTCAAATTCAGAAATATCTAACTTTCCTTATCTTCATACTCCTCTAACCTCTGCATTTCTCCTATAAATATCTGCAATCGCAAAGGCAAAGGGGAACAATCAAGCAGAGATATATTTTAGGCCAGTTTTTCATTCTTTTTAGTGTAGGTTTTTATTTTCTTTTTATGTAATTTTTTATTTCTTTGTAAGCATAGGTTAGACTGAGATTATTCAAGTAAGTAAGAGAGAGAGACTTATGTTAGAGTGACACCGAGTAACATCTTCCTTTCTTTCATCGTTTCTACAAGTAATAAAGATACATCTTCATACTTTTCTTATTTATATGTTCTTCTTCTATTTCTACTTTCCTCTTTTGGTTTTGATGAATGTCCAAGTGAACCTAGAAGTATCAATATAACTATATTTTTGTGTGAGTGCCACCGATATTTCATGATGATGTTCTCCTCCTCAAGATTCCGTATCATTTCATTCTTGTTCGTCTTGTTGATATAATGCGAATGGGGACTGAGCTCAATCTTATGGGTTATGCGTTGATCACCTCCGAAGCAAGGTAAAATGTGCAAGGGTTCCAGGTAAGTCATCAATCAGAGGATGGTAAGTATTTCTTATAGCTTTTCTTTCTTTCTTTTAATTTTTTAGTGTAAATCACCAACACCACAATCTTCCAAATCTTTTCACCTTTTTCAATTTCTTTGTACATATTCATTTCTATTTTCTCATCTGCTCAATCTATCACTTTCTTCCTAACTTGATTGTAATTTATTTCTTTTTCTTTTAAGAACTAAAATAAGATCTTTAAACTATTCTTTGTAACCTAAAGCGAACTTATTAAAAAGCTTCCATCACTAGTCCCTCCTTGTGGATCACGACCCGCGTAGTCACTTTCTATTGCGGTAGCATTGAGTACCTTGCACTCTTTATTCTTAAGTTTTGAAATTCTGTATTTTGTGTACAGGTTCAACATCAATCAAGCTAGACGAACCAAAGGGAATCCGTAAAAGTGGGTTGTAAAGAAGCATGTATCTCATATTGATGAGGTTCATATGACTCGATCAATTAGGTTTGTTGCTGCAAAGAAGAGAGTTGGTTGACCTCTATGGAGCTAATTTTAATAAACTATGAGAGGCTTGATCTCTTGGCAGAGGGTACTAGGCAGCCGTGATGGCGCAGCCGTTTTGAGATATAGCCCGTATGAATCTATTTGGTGTATTTGGGTTCTCAAGAATTGGCAACAGAAGCTGATTTGGACTTCATGTAGAGGTGAAGAGTTGGACTTCACGTAGAGGTAAAGTGTTGTGATCTCAATGAACATTTGATCTTCCGATGAGAAGATAGTTTAGCTTGCATGAGGGAACGTGCATCCAGTTTGTTGAGCCGAAGTTGGTTATATGGTGTGCTCTACTCAGATTTGGTTGGACCATCTTGAAGACATTTGGACTGGAATGTCAGTCAGTTGGAGAGCCAGTGTTGGCTCATGTTGGGTTCTTCTGAGGTCATTTGGAATGGTGTTCCATTCAGTTGCTGAGTTGTAGACACAGTCGTTGGTCGGCTAATATGTGTTGATTCTCTTTGTGGAGTGTTGGGAATGCGTGTATGGTGCATTCTATTTAGATGGCTGAGCTGAAATTTGGAATCTGTACAATTGATATTGGAGTATGGAGAGAGTTGCCTCGAGGATGACAAACTCATTTGGATCCGGTGTGATCATTTGAAATCAATTGTAAGTGTGCTACAGATTCGTTTTAGGAACTGATTGGTACGTTCGATTTCGCCGAGATCGTGTGTCGATTTCGCCGAGATCGTTTGTCGATTTCGTCCGGAGCGCTCAAGCCGAGATCGTGTGTCGATTTCACTAGGAGTTTATTGGAGTTCGGTTCAGATTTGAAAAATTTTCACCAATGTGGAGAATGTAAAGAGAGCAAAAATAGGGGATAAAGTTTTTTAACTCTATGACAGGACTTCGGTCGACCAGGCGGTCGACCGACATTGACAATGCTTGGATTGGTTGACTGCTCGGTCGACCGATGTTGTACGAGGAAGGAGAACCCAGTTGGGTCAGTCGACTGACATTTCCAGTAAGTCCTACAATGACAGAGGGCGTTGAGTGGTAGACCGGGCGGTCGACTGCGCACTTGGAATGGTCGATTGGCGCGATCGACCGACAATCGTGTCAAAACTGTTTATGGACCCGACGTGAAACTGTTTTGAAGGTTTCTTCTTCTCCTCTCCCTATAAATAGAGGATGTGAACCCATTTTAGGGTAAAGAAAGATTTTCGGAGTGTGTTCTTGTGAGAACCAATTGTAATCCTCTTGTAATCTTATTTAAATCATCAATAGATCTCTCTCTTCTACCTCAAAGACGTAGGCATCTTGCTAAACCTCGTAAATCTTGATCTCTTTCTTTATGTGTGTGTTTGTAATCTAGGGTTTGTGTTCTTGGCATGCTCCAGCGCCACTAATGACTTGGTATTCTTTTAAGCAAGTTTAGTTTAATTCATGAGGATACACTTGATATTTTATGTACAATAAAGGTTAAACATATGCATAATTAAATTTTGGACGATTCAATCAAAATGGAACTCAAATAAAATTTGATTTGAGGAAGAATTATGTAACTATAATTTGTATTTAAATTCTATATACATATAGATAAAGCATCAAGTTCGCAAGGACAAATGTTCTCAATGAAGGCTGAAGATATTTTGGGCTCTGAATGGTTTGGAGAGGAAGAGTTGAAAGCAAAACCATGTAAGTTTTGCTCCATCTTTTTCGTTTTTCATGAGTCTGTATCTCTTCATAGAAGAAGATGGATTTTTACAAAAAGACCACCAGCTGACTTTTTAGTGAATTATGCACATTCCTGTGTTGTTGAGGCCATCAGCCCTAACCATGGCAAGACAAAGAAGGTGATTTTGTGAGATATATTATAAAGTGATAATTTTTTTGAAGTGTGAACTACATTTGTCATCTCATATTATGTGATATAAAGTCTTTCATATAATTTCTATATGCTGCTTTGAAACTGCCAACAACTTCTCTAATACTCTGTTAATAACTTAATCATGTTCTATTAATAAAATTTGTCAGCAATAGTGAGCGGAGTTGAGATATCATGTTCTATTAATAAAATTACAGTTTAATATGTGCTCTCACGCATGAGAGTTGTTACAAGCCACTTTCTTTCAAATACATTACTATTTTCTTTGCCAAGGTCTTGTTTAGATTTGGTTTTTTCCGAGCAAGGCATGACTAGTGGCTTGACTTCGAGCATAAAATATGTGAATTACAAGAATCCATTTTCTTTCAAATACAGTTTTCACTTCTTCAATGCAAAACGTGAATTGGCAGAAACTACACAAAGTCTCTTTCATTTATTTACTATTTTCCTCTCATCCCAGAGCCTGCAACCCACCACTCTCTCTTTTCTTTTAATTTTTCATTTCATTTTCTCAGCCCAATTCAGAACCAATGCCCATATTACCCTCTATAATTTAACTCTTCTTCTTCCTCTTTCCAACCCTAGAGGAAACCCATTGCCACCATCTCTCTCTTTCTCTTTCTTCTCCCCTGCCAATGATCGCCATTGTCACTGCCCCTAGCCGCCTCCATCTCTCTGCTCCTCTCTGTTCCTGATCTCTTTTCGCTCTCTACTCCATCGAGAGCTCTCTCTGCTATTGCTCTCTCCTGATTTTTTTCTCTCCCAATATCTCTCTCCCGATCAAGAGAGAACAGAGATAGTAAAAGAGAGATTACATCAGACGACAATGAAATGCCTTAGATACAACCACGAACGACGGTGACCAGATCCAACAACGAACACGGTCACGATGCCCCAGATCTAACCATAAACGATGGCAATGATGAAGAGATCTACGAACGACGACGACGACGACGCCCTAGAATGACCACGAACGACGACGATGATGCTTGAGGTCGATCGAGAACCAACGAAATTCTTTTTCTTTTTCTTTTTATATAACAAACATTGTGTCCGCGAGAAGTCTGGCGCCATGTTGACCGTATCCCGCAAGTCAGCGACGTTGACTCATGTCGGACAAAGTCAATAAGCGTCTGACACTTGTTGTGCATGTGTCATGCGTGTGTCCGTATCCGATCATGTTGGACATGGACATTTGCCTGAATTTGGCGTGTCCATGCTTCATAACTTCTCAGTAGCTCCAAACACTACATGAAGGGCTCTAAAAACCCAGTTGTCTTTATTCCTCAGGTTCTTGTTTGTGATTTCAAGGGAGGAAGACGTCCCCACTACTGGATCGACTGAGGCGGCGCAGCGGATATGAACCACATGATCTATTAAGATAACATGAAGAAAAAAAGAAGAAGATATTCCAAAGTAGATAGAAAACCAACACATAATGTAGCATAGTTCCACCAATCAAATAGATCGTGTGTACGTCCACGGGAGAAGGGGAGAAATTTTGTTAAAATTTGGGGGAGTACAATAATAATTACTTACACCTTACGCTGAGAAGTTACAAGCCCTTGATGGCCGTCAAGAACAGTGAACCCTTGTGGCTAAGTTTCTCTCACGATTTTCTCATCTAGATGAATTACACCCTTAGGAATTACAAATTCATAAGATTCTCTTGGAATACATTAAAGGCCACCCCTAAGGGTCATTTATAGACCATATAACTCTCCTAATCCTAAACAAACTCCTTCAATCAGAATAAACAAAACTTGAATCCAACTCGGACTCAAAACACTTTCAATCAAAATAAAGGAAACTTGAATCCAACTCGGACTCAAAATAGATCCAGAAAAAGAAACTGCCAAATCTGACATAATCAACCTTCACGATGTATTTACGTCATAATCCTAATAATCTCCTCCTTAATTTGAATATGTCCAAGTCCGAGAATAACCATCATGTTCCATGTGCTCCCATTCACGCACAATTGAACAAACTGTAAATCACCTGGGGGGTGAATAGGTGATGGCTAATCTAATGGTCACTTAATAACAAATAATGCGGAATTAAAAACTTATTATGACCTAAACAACTATTTAAACTAAACACCACGTATAACACAAGAGTGTAGCCAAATTCCCCGTGAAGGGCTCTGGACTAACTCCTCTAGATTCCCCTAGATAAGGGTTGAGTTGCCGCGTTGGCTCTCTTGGTTAAATACAAGTATTAGCAAACAAACCCAAGCATATACAATATGAGCACACAATATATCAAGCATATAAGATAAAGACAATATAAGTATGCAAGATATAAACAAGGAGATAGAGAGAGAGAGAGAGAGTGAGCAATCGCAAACACAAGGGATTTGTTTCGAGGTTCGAGCACACTTGCTCTACATCCCCGCCTTCGACACACGAAGGATTTCCACTATAATCGATCCCAATGGATCACCCGGTGCCGCAACACCTACAAGCTCTCGGACTCCCTAGTCCGTACACATCGCAAGCCCACGGCTCGCCGAGGCCGCACCTCAAACCAACAAGTTCGCACCCGAACTCGAAACACTGCGGACACACACGTCCGCCTCCTCAAAGTACAAAGAACAAGTCTTTGGTGATCACAACACTTGATCACCTAAAAACAATCTCACTACAACACTCCGATAGGATGAATAGCAATGGATAGCTCAAGCGTATGTGTGAGAAAACAAGGAAAGAAATGGTGGAAGAAAACTCAAAGAATCTCTTTTAACACTCTTGATATAAACTCTCTTTTGATTTGAAAATGAAGCTCTAAAAACTTGTGGATATAACCACTGAAAAGAATGGGAAAAACTAGCCTAAAACTATTCTTCAAATCTTAGAGAAAACAGTCTTCAAAAGCCCCATTTTATAGAGTCTGAAAACATAGCCGTTGTGGTCTGACAGAGCTGTCGGACGACCGCCCGGTCGTCCGGCCAACGGTCATATTTCAGACCGTTGTGCCATCGGTCGACCGGCCGGCCGACCGAGGCCAGGATACGGAGAGCAAGTCTCTCTGTCCAGTCGGCCGCCCGGGGCCTTTCCAGAGAGCAGAGCTCTCTGGACGGTCGACCGTCTCGGTCGACCGGCCTCCTGCCAGAACTGGCGTGCACGTCTGTGCACGTCGGTCGACCGGCTCGGTCGACCGGCTGAAGCCAGAACTGTAAAGGGATTAAAACTTGGTCTTTTTGGCTCACATAAAATCCAATAAAATCACTGAAAATCTACAAAAATAGTTTTACCAATATACTTAGATAAACAAACATGCTTGCACAAAATCAAGGCATGTTACAAATGATTTGGACTATTTTTGTAACTTGAAAATATTTGGCTCAAATG
This sequence comes from Agave tequilana, assembly GCA_038442645.1. Taxonomy (NCBI): domain Eukaryota; kingdom Viridiplantae; phylum Streptophyta; class Magnoliopsida; order Asparagales; family Asparagaceae; genus Agave; species Agave tequilana. The sequence continues at coordinate 6,762 of JAVJIF010001606.1, forward strand.
AAAACAGTATTTTCCAAAACTTGATTTTTTCAAAACTTGTTTTTCCAAAACTTCACCAAATACAAAAACAAGATATTTAAACAACTTTTAAAGCATATGGTGCATGGGTATGATCCACTACACAAACATGGTGAAATATCTATATTTTTGACATTAAGCTCTAAACATGGTTTTGGATAAAACATGTAAACTTGAAAACCAAAAACCAAACGGTATTTTTCTAAAGTAAAAGTTCTTTTCTAAAACAACTAAATCAAGAGTGTGTGTGCATATGATTCTTGAGCAATCCACCAACTATTCTATCCTTTACATTTTATCTAAAAACAAAATCTTACTAAAACAAACCTAGACACAAGTCTTCATCTTCTTGAAGTCTTCTCTTGAAGCCTTCTTGACTTGGTCCAAACAACGTGCTAACTCCAAAATATGGCTTTAAATCCTTTGTTGAAGCTATGCACCTACTAAGATCTTGATCATGAATCTGTCACTAATTAAACACAAGATCATTAGTACTATAACTACATGAGTTGATCATCATCAAAACTAGAGTGATGGGCCTTCGGGCCAACAATCTCCCCCTTTTTGATGATGACAAAACTCATGAAGTTATATATGCATGGATTAAAGTAAAGTTTCAAAGAAGCTCCCCTTAACTCATGCATCTCAAATAAACAAATAGATATGCAATAAAGCTCATAAACATGTATGCAAATGTATGGAGATAAACATGCTAACAAGCATAAAACAAATCAAATTCTTTTTCTCCTATTCGCAAAACAAAACATATATGCATAAACAATCCTTTTTCACAAAACATGCATATAAATCCAAAATCTTTCTCCCCCTTTTTGTCAATCATCAACAAAGGGGTAAAAACACAATCAACAAATTTTTCTCCCCCTTTTTGTCATAAACAAAGAGATCAATAAGGGTCAAAACAAATAAGTCAATAAAAGGTTATATGCGATATACATTCATGAAGAGGAAGACGGTTAAGTAACTTCCCTACACATATACATTACATGAAAGAGGGATGACAAGCCCTAATTCACATAATGTATTATGTAATGCATAAGAGGAGATGTGAAGCTCCCCTACACACGTGTATCACATAAAGAAGAGTTGTCAAGCTCCTCAATACAAGATACACTCAACACGAATCTATATGTAGAAGAGATGTTAAGCTCCCCTTGCATATAGGCAATACAAATCAAAACATTTTAATTTTCAAACTTTTGAATTTTTCTTAAACAAATTTTAAGATATCTTAGTAAATCAAATTTTAAGATACCAAATGTAAAATAAACAAATTGTAAATAAACATTACAAATTTTTAATTTTTCAAATAGATCAAAACATATTGATATCAATGTGAATTTATAACAAATTTGAAGCATTTTGATACCAATTGAAAAACATGCATAAGCTTATTAAAGGTCAATTGAGATATCAATTGAAAATAAAGTTTTAACTTAAGCTTAGCATAAACTTTGTGTTGTGCTTTAAATATGTAAATCAATTGTAAAGCAAGCACATGAAAATCATATATATGTATGAGAATTGATATTACCAATTGAAGATTAGAGCATACATATATAGAAAACAAAATATGAGTATATACAAAAATAGAGTCAAATTGATACCAATTGAAACGATTCAATGATACCAATTAAAATAATACTAGGATCATGTGTATATCTCATAAACCATTGAAGAATAAATAACTAGCTAAATTAATTTTTGAGAAACTAGTTAAAGATCCTTCAAAAACATCAAAACAAATCATATGTAATTCATGAATCATACCAAATACAAGAATTGACACTCGATTTATGAAGCTCAAAAATATGTTCATGAACCAAAGTCATGACAAACAAATAAAGTGTGAGTGAACAAGAATCATGTATATAGCATTTTCATGAAAATATTCATTTTTCATTAAAAACAATAAACTTCTAGGTATATGTATGATTTATCTAAATCTAACAATATGCATACATATCCCAAACATAAAACGAGTCTATTAATAGTATTTGCATGAAGGCAAGAGACTCAAAAAGGATATACATGTATATTTATTAGATTTGAATAAAAAATACATGTACATGAAGTAAAAACATGGAAATAGGCAAAACAAGTATAAATGAGAGAATCATCAAAACTAGTTTATACATGTGCATATAGTGGGTACAAATAAGCATGAAGTGCAAACATATATGAATCAATTTGTTCTCACTATTTGTGCATGTATAAATACAAGTTTTAATGGAATCTACATCTAAACATGAATTTACCACATGAAGCACAAAAACAATTAAAACATGAACATGCTCAAAATATCACATATGAAATAGGCATGTATAGTCTAGTTATAAGCATGTAAATAAATTAGGAGTTTAGAAATAGTTACCAACTAAGGAACTATGTTCCAAATCTCCAACATGGTGGTTGTCCCACCAAACCTCCTTGATAGCGGTGCATCAAATGTGTGTCCATCAAGTCCATGTGCATCCACCATCAAGGCACCATTTCTCTCACGTCGTGTGAGAGCCCTCACCTACATCAAAAACACACGGTGGGAGTTTTGGTACCCATTTTCTTTGAGTCCACGGGGGTTAGCATTTAATGGAACCCAAACATTTTATTTTTAGCAAAATTTAAATAATGCAACTTGTCAAAACAAAACTTTGCTAAATGGTCTTTGCGGCCACAATGTGTACATTTGTACACCTTAGAATGCATATTGGTGTGGGTGTGGTCATGACGTGCAACATATGCATGATGATGATGTGCATGAATATGTGGAGTTTGTTTCTTAGAAAACAAAGACTCCAATTTCTTATGGTTGAATGCACATGAGCTCAAGGTGGAGCTCAAATAACTAATCTTATTTTTCAAAACATTTATCTCACTATCATCAATGGTGGCATGTAAAGCATGGTGAGATTGTGAAACAATTTTCTTTTTCTTTTGAGAAACATTTTCTTTTTCTTTTTCAAAAATTTTCTTTTCAAAGATTTATTTTCTTGAAAAACAACTTCCTTTTGTTTTTCTACCAAAATAATTTCATTTTTCAAAGACATATTTCCTTCACATAAATCATTCAATTTTAAAAGTAAGGAAACATTCTCATTTTTCAAATCTATATTTTCTTTTTCTAAGCATGCAATGTTACTTCTAATTGAATCATGTTCTATATGCATGCAATCAAAATTCTTTTTCAAATTTTTATTATCTTTCTTAAGCATGTCATATTTTCAAGAAGGAGTTGACAAAAGATGCTAAGCTCATCATATGACATGTTATTTTCATCTACCTCGGATTCGGTAGTTACCTCAAGGGGGTTATCCCCTTGGACCATATAGCACATGTTGGAGGTGTCGCTTCCAACATCCGAATCGCTCCCGGCATAATATATATCCTTTTCGCCAAGGGAGGTGATGATGTTCCATGCTACAAAAGCTGAATCAACATTAGAAACCTAGATAAATATTCATCATTTAGGGTTGACTTTAAAGCATGAAGGGCTTTGCATTAGCCTCAAAATTCTTGCCATTTAAACAATATGAATCATTAGTTGTGGCAAGATAAACATGAATACCTAAGGCCTTGAGGTACAAAGACATCTTAACCTTCCAAATTTGGATGTTAAGAATGTCAAAGGTGGGTGGTGACATGAAGTCCATGGTGTGTGTACAAATATCGTGATTAGCCTAAAAATGAGGATCTTTAACTCTAGGTTGTAAGACCCAAATCAGAGTACCAAGCTCTGATACCAATTGTAAATCACCTAGAGGGGGGGTGAATAGGTGATGGCTAATCTAATGGTCACTTAATGACAAATAATGCGGAATTAAAAACTTATTATGACCTAAACAAACTATTTGAACTAAACACCACGTATAACACAAGAGTGTAGCCGAATTCCCCGTGAAGGGCTCTGGACTAACTCCTCTAGATTCCCCTAGATAAGGGTTGAGGTGCCGCGTTGGCTCTCTTGGTTAAATACAAGTGTTAGCAAACAAACCCAAGCATATACAATATGAGCAGACAATATATCAAGCATATAAGATAAAGACAATATAAGTATGCAAGATATAAACAAGGAGATAGAGAGAGAGAGAGAGAGAGAGAGAGAGTGAGCAATCGCAAACACAAGGGATTTGTTTCGAGGTTCGAGCACACTTGCTCTACATCCCCGCCTTCGACACACGAAGGATTTCCACTATAATCGATCCTAATGGATCACCCGGTGCCGCAACACCTACAAGCTCTCGGACTCCCTAGTCCGTACACACTGCAAGCCCACCGGCTCGCCGAGGCTGCACCTCAAACCAACAAGTTCGCACCCGAACTCGAAACACCGCGGACACACACGTCCGCCTCCTCAAAGTACAAAGAACAAGTTTTTGGTGATCACAACACTTGATCACCTAAAAACAATCTCACTACAACACTCCTATAGGATGAATAGCAATGGATAGCTCAAGTGTATGTGTGAGAAAACAAGGAAAGAAATGGTGGAAGAAAACTCAAAGAATCTCTTTTAACACTCTTGATAAAAACTCTCTTTTGATTTGGAAATGAAGCTCTAAAAACTTGTGGATATAACCACCGAAAAGAATGGGAAAAACTAGTCTAAAACTATTCTTCAAATCTTAGAGAAAACAGTCCCCAAAAGCCCCATTTTATAGAGTCTGAAAAACTAGCCGTTGGGGTCTGACAGAGCTGTCGGACGACCGCCCGGTCGTCCGGCCAACGGTCATATTTCAGACCGTTGTGCCATCGGTCGACCGGCCAGCCGACCGAGGCCAGGATACAGAGAGCAAGTCTCTCTGTCCGGTCGGCCGCCCGGCCGCCCGGGGCCTTTCCAGAGAGCAGAGCTCTCTGGACGGTCGACCGTCTCGGTCGACCGGCCACCTGCCAGAACTGGCGTGCACGTCTGTGCACGTCGGTCGACCGGCTCGGTCGACGGCTGAAGCCAGAACTGTAAAGGGATTAAAACTTGGTCTTTTTGGCTCACATAAAATCCCATAAAATCACAGAAAATCTACAAAAATAGTTTTACCAATATACTTAGATAAACAAACATGCTTGCACAAAATCAAGGCATGTTACAAATGATTTGGACTATTTTTGTAACTTGAAAATATTTGGCTCAAATGAAAACAGTATTTTCCAAAACTTGATTTTTCCAAAACTTGTTTTTCTAAAACTTCACCAAATACAAAAACAAGATATTTAACAACTTTTAAAGCATATGGTGCATGGATATGATCCACTACACAAACATGGTGAAATATCTATCTTTTTGACATTAAGCTCTAAACATGGTTTTGGATAAAACATGTAAACTTGAAAACCAAAAACCAAACGGTATTTTTCTAAAGTAAAAATTCTTTTCTAAAACAACTAAATCAAGAGTGTGTGTATATGATTCTTGAGCAATCCACCAACTATTCTATCCTTTACATTTTATCTAAAAACAAAATCTTACTAAAACAAACCTAGACACAAGTCTTCATCTTCTTGAAGTCTTCTCTTGAAGCCTTCTTGACTTGGTCCAAACAACGTGCTAGCTCCAAAATATGGCTTTAAATCCTTTGTGGAAGCTATGCACCTACTAAGATCTTGATCATGAATCTGTCACTAATTAAACACAAGATCATTAGTACTATAACTATAAGAGTTGATCATCATCAAAACTAGAGTGATCGGCCTTCGGGCCAACACAAACTTGACTTCATCTCCATCTCACTACCTCTTCTATATAACCCCCTTATGGGATTCACATCTTGATTGAGTCGAATAAGTTTGGCCCAACCTAAACTTTATTACCCAATGATCTCTTTGATCTACACAAGATCTATGAGAATTTGCTCTACCATAGGAGTAACGATCTGGACAACCTTGTTACGTGCCTAGTCCCAATCTTCCTTCGGGGTACAATTGAACATCCAAGCTCGAATCCATTGTAGTCTCCGATTATTCCACAACCACCACTTTTGAAGCCGAGGATAACTGTAATCCACTAACAATAACCTCTGAATTCCGTAACATATACACATTATCGATACGTTCGGCTTGAAATATCACATGGGCCTCTTTGGAAACTTCCATAAGATCACTTTTTGATCTGAAATAGAATCCTTCTCTATGTAGGGCTCCAAGAGAAATGAGATTGTATCTTGATTCGGGAACATGACAAACTTCTTGAAAAGTAGTGATGCATCCATCATAAGACTGAAACTGGATTGTTCCGTCACGCCCTGCTTCCCAAAATAAGTAGAAACGGAGTCGCGACGAGAGTCGGCGACGTATATACGCAAGGAGAAGCTCCCACGTATACACGCTAAGCCTAAAGTAGCATGAACAACCTATACGATCACTACGATAAATCAATATCACTATAATATGACATATAAATATCTAACACAATGATAGCAAATGAATAAAGAAATAAAATAAGCAATGAGTCCAATAATCAGAAATCAAGGAAATGATGTAATAAAAGAAAGTAGGAATATCAGAATCAAATAGGGAGAAACTCCAGACTTCTCACAACATATCCAGTCTCAATCGAACACCTGATCAATAATATAAAACATCCAGTACCTGAACGTGCAAATCTAGGGTCATCGAGAAGCGACCTAATGAGTGTGCAAGAAAAAAAAAAAAAGGTGCTCGCACATATAAACAGTGTGTACATAATGATAAATAGTACTAGAATAAGACAGATATAACATATGAAATATGAACAGAGAGCAATAAAGTCAATCAATACAAAAATTAAATGTCAAATCAGGTCAGGTGTCTATCACAGTCTATATATATCATGTAGGAAGAATAAGTCATGCTAGGGTCCAGTGTACAATCAGGTGCCTATTATAACATGTATATATCTATGTTCAGTCTGTAATATCAATATAATATTTCAGTTTTGTTATCAATTATATCAACGAACACTAATTGTCACATGTAATAGAAGCATTCCATACTACGCCTATCACATGTGTCAATTGAAATCCTATGTTATTGAAATCAATAGAAGAAACATTGTTCATACTTTAGGTGAGTTTCGTACATACCCGGAACCACGATCCAATCACCTGGAACTAAACTAGGTCCTACCACTAGGTAGTCAATAACAATAACAATATGAATAATACGGGATGTCAATCATCCCTGGAACGCTGTAGTGAAACCGTATCTCGACTGCGTAACCTGTATCCTAGGTCCACCCAAAATACAGACGTTATCTCCTCCATCAATTTTTCTAATCCTAATCCCGGTATAAGTTATCTATTATATTATTATTTTATAACAATCAATATTCATGTTATTTCGATTACTAGAACAATACAGTGACAATAACAATATCAATGAAGTAACAATAACAATGTGGACAATAGTATCGTATAAACGGTAGAACAATAGAGCAATGCATATGTTACGGTCTGACAATATTTTCTCTGTAACTTTCAATAACATGAATTAATACAATAACGAATCTGAATACTGCTCAATAGATAGTCTCATTTAGAACTGATTAATATCTCATCCATATGCACTAGGATATAATAGTAACTGATCTATAATCCAACAGTCTCAATACAATTATCGTGAACATCAAGTATCAATCCATGAAAAAGTATATGATACAGTAAACCACTGTCTCAATGAATTAATAATCAGATATCTCATTCATGTCAGTCTATTATAGTCTTTTATATTATCAGTATATCCATTTTCTAGTCATCAATATATAAGAGTCTCATATAAACAATAAGCTATATCTAATCATATCCTCACCATCAAATAACAGTAAGATCATCGATCAAGATCATCATATGTTCTCACTTTTATGAAGATAAATCACAATGTCTATATATTGAGATAACAATCCAACTGTATACAAGTTTAAACCACTAATTCTGACCAATCCAATCAAACACATATTTCTCAACTCAAGGTCAACTCCATCCTAATCGAGTCTACTGACAAGTCCAAGTCTAAGATCCCATCTTTTATAAAGCTACACCATTTTAAATAAATTCTCAATATACATTTAAATTCTCATCTAAGTTATCATCAAATAAATGAAGATTAAGTCCGATAATGGTTCCCATAAAATCCATTTACTTAAGTACAATCACCAGCTAATCATTCTCCAGATCGATAATATCCCGTTCAAATCCCTCATATCTAGATATGTAACAAACTAAATAATAACAATTTAGATATTAATCTCAGTGACAAATATCAAATCCCACATCTAACATCGAGGATATCTCTGATTTAACACCACTAAAATAATCTACACTTTCCCAATACAATAATTCATTTTAAATAAATATTTACAAATTAGTAGAGTCTATTATTCTAGCTAATCTGATCTGCTCTCAAAATCTCAAGTTAAACTTTATCCCAATAAAATCCATTCGTAGGGCTAGGTATCAATTACTGAACCACTAACTCCAAAAAGATCCAATCGACAATATATCAAATACATTCGAGTATCAAAATATCACTACACAAGTACAGATATTAATGAAGTGAGCATGGTCATGAACAAAATAATGCAGAATAATACAAACATTCACATGAAACAATAAAATAACCCGCTGAAATTGAAATAGACCAATAAACAAACACTCATATGAAATAATGCAGTTTTGGATCTGATTCGCCATCTGGTCTTCACTGCACGAACCGGTACGGATCTCCAAATCATCTTGTGGGTCGGTCTTTGAATCGCCAGTGTGTTGGGTCCATAACGAATAGCAATCTGAATCTTCTGCTACCGAATTTGAATCACATGAATGGGTCCATAACCGCTGCAACACGCAACCGAATACTCATAATACACTAGTACATACACAAACACATACTCATGCATACACCCAAGCATATATTATACATACATACAATTATATACATACCCATACATATTCATGCATACACTATATATATAAATACACACACACACACACACATACCCATACATATTAATGCATACACTATATATATAAATACACACACATACATGAATTAAAACACACACACAATTACTCACCTATACCCATTCACATACAAATAATTATCATTCACACACACACACGTAATTAAACTCACGCACGCATATGCACTAGACACCTCACGCATACACAAGGCACATGCAACAGAGGGGGAGAGAGATCAACTTACAAATGTAGATAATTTAACACACACATGAAACATAAATATAACACTCCCACACTCATCACCTACACAAATTAACATAGAAAAAGTATGAACACAGGTGAAGATGAGGGACTCACGGCCGTGGTGAAGTGGGTAATGGCCGACGACGGCGGCGAAAGCCGCAGAGGGGGTTGATGGCTCGCCTGCGGAGAGGAGGAGTCAGTCAGTTGCTTGAGGAGTTCCGACAGTTGCCGCAGAGTGGTCGAAGCTCACCGGAGAGAGGAAAAGGTCGCAGGCTACCATGGGGGTTGGGTGCTGGAGATGATAACGGAAAGGGGCTACTGTTGGGCTCAGTGCATGGCCATGATTGTAAGAGGGCAGCCAAGGGGAGGCTACCATGTGTGATGTTGGTCTGGTGGGATGGTAGCCTGGAGAGGGCTGATGAGGCTTGGTCTGGTCATGTCCAGGGAGGAGAGTGAGGTCAAGGTGTCGGGATTTCATTGGTGATTGTTGCGGTCATGACCAAGGTTGGGGGATGTTCGCTTGGTGCTCTTCTTTACTATAGGTTACTGGTGCAGCATGGGAGGGAAAGGAGCAGCCAAGGGGGTTTGGGGAGATGGGGGTGTGGTGATTTGCTGTGGGGGTCTGTAGGAGGGGAGAGGTTATACACGGTTAAGGGAAGAGCTCGGCCTAGAGGTGGATGCCTGGGCTGCCGTGGCTTAAGGGGGAAGGCCATGGCTTGGTTGGTGTGGCAGCCTGGGCTGAGAGGATGATGAGGTGCACCGTGGGAGCTGCTCACGACCAAGGTGAAGGGGTGGAGGCCCAAGGATGGCAACAGCATGGGCTTGGGGTGCAGTTGTGTTGTCGGGCAAGTGACGGTCGAGGAGGTGATCTCAGCCTGCCGAGGAGCAAGGCATGGAGATGGTGAGCCAGGAGAGGTTCCATGGTCGGATTTCAACACCAGAGAAGGTGGAGGATAGCTGGGGAGGGAGAGGTGGTCCGGGGTGTGCTCCGGGGGTCTTGAGCTGTGGGTTTGCGGTTTGTGGGGAGATCTCGGCTGGGGTTGAGGTGAGAGGAGAGGAAAGGAGATTGGGTTTTGTTAGGATAAGGATAATATAGGATTAGTTAGTTATGATTAGGATTAGTAGTCTGGATTAGAATTTGAATTATGATTTGGTTTGTTAGGATAAGGATTGGGTTTGAATCTTGGGTGTTGGGTATGAGTTAATGGGGATGGATCATAGGCTTGGGTTTAACATACGGTAAAGGGTATAGGAAAATAAAAAAATAGAGAATAAAAATAAGAATAATAATATCAATAATAATAATACATAATAATGTAAAATAACCATGCTAACAATAATACACTAATAATAATGATGATCAATAATAATACCAATATATAATAATAATGCTAATTACAATCAATAATAATATAAATAACATGAATAGTAATAGTAATAGTAATAGTTACAATTATGAGAACAAAATAATACTACTAATATTAATTAACAACACCAATGATGATAATAATAGTAACGATAATTCATAATAATAGTTAATAATAACAATAACAGTTACTACTAATATTAATAATTAATATTAGTAATATATAAAGGCAAATAGTTAGTTAATATCTCAAAATATTTTGTATCAATAATAATAGGTCATGAATCAAGATAAATTATAATAAAAATTAATTAAAGCAAAAAATAAATACTTGAAAAAAAATAAGATTACAGTATTATTTACAAGGGATATTACATGTTCCTTCGCCAATCACCTTGCTTGTAGCAGAATTCCCATGAAAACTTCTCCCCCTTGAATCGAAGTGTATGAAAAGAACATCTTCCTATTAGAACTGATATGCTGTGAACATCTAGAATCTATGACCCATCTATCTTTGTTACCAACTGGTCTATCTGTAACAGATAGAACGTCGCACTGTTCTTCATCTCCTTCAACTAGTTCAGTGATATTAGCATCTGGTTGTTTTTTCTTTTGAATCCAACGCTCAAATCTAATATACCCCTTCTTGTGACAATAGTTGCACGTCAAATTCTTGTGTTTTGAGTTACTCGTGGAACTTTCATTATTACTCTTCTCCTTTGAATAATAAACTTGCCCGGAATCATCATGATGAGACTCATTCGTCAACTGGGTGTCAATTTTGTCCTTATTGAGTAGATGCTCCTTGACCTTGATTGTTGACTTGCCTCCATAGATGATTGCTTCCCTAAAGCTCTCATATGAAGAAGGTAAAGAACACAGTAATAGAAGTGATTGATTCTCATCTTCTATCTTAATCTCTATCTTATCTAGATCATTGATAATAGAGAAAAATCTGCAATGTGAGACTTGATAGGTGAATTTTCATGCACGTGGAGAAGAAAGAGATCCTGCTTCAGAATTAACCGATTCGCCAACGACTTCTTCAGATAGTGGTCCTTAAGTCGCTTTCACAGCGAGGAAACTGTTTTCTCCGTAGAAAACTCATCCAACACTTCTTCCACCAAGCAAAACTGAATTATTGTCAAGACTTTCTTATCTAACTTCTACCAAGTTTTTTTCTTCATGTCTTGAGGCTTTTTCTCTCTCCCGAGTAGTGCTTTCTTCAACCCGCTCTTGGTAAGGATGGGTCATCCTAATCTACCACCTGCTGAAAGTGATGACGCTATCAAACTTCTGAATATCGAACTTATTCGCAGACATCTTCACGTTGATCTTACTCTGATACCAATTGTTGTTAAGTAATCTGTATGCACTGATACCAATTGATGTGATTTCAGGGAGGAAGACGCCCCCACGACCGGATCGACTGGGGTTGCGCAGCGGATACGAATCACATGATCTATTAAAGCAACTTGAAAAAGATAAGAAGAAGATATTCTAAAATAGATAGAAAACTAACACACAATATAATGTGGTTTCACCGATCAAACAGATCGTGTGTTCGTCCACGGGAGAAGGAGAAGAAACTTTATTAAAATTTTGGGGAGTACAATAAGAATTACTTACACCTCATGCTGAAAAGTTATAAGACCTTGATGGCCGCCAAGAATAGTGAATCCTTGTAACTAAATTTCTCTCACGAATCTCTCACCTAGATGAATCACACCCTTAGGAATTACAAATTCTTAGGATTCTCTTGGAATACATTGAAGGCCACCCCTAAGGGGTTATTTATAGACCATAGAACTCTCCTAATTCTAAACAAACTCCTTCAATCAGAATAAAGAAAACTTGAATCCAACTCGGATTCAAAACAGATTCAGAAAAGAAAACTGCCAAATCTAACATTAATCAACTTTCACGATGTATTCACCTCGTAATCCTAACAGTTCTAACTCCCATGGTTGCATCTCAGTTTAGTACCATTTTTAAGCAAGTCAGACAATGTAAATGAGCTTGGGTTGGGCATATTCTGAAACCTCTGAAAAAAAATGACAGAGGGAAAAGAAAAGATATAAAATTAGAAAATAAAATAGTAGATGTAATTATTTTGTCAAGACGAAAGACAAAAAGGCAAAAAGTTATACATTGAAAGCATATCTGCATCCTTCTCCTTCTTCTTCAATGTCATGAAAAGGAGCTCAGAAGATCATAAAACACGACAGTATAACCAACATCCAGAGAAGCCAAACAGTGGTGCATCCCTGATAAGACTTCTTCTTTGCAACACCATGGTGCTAAATATTTCTTTATTCAAGTTTTTATTGGTATAGTAGAATGATTTTAATGTTCAACAGTAACAATTGCTGGATTGCTCTTGCAATCATTTTCCTATTGGTATTATTCTGCAGTAATTGGTTAGATTTTGCAGGACTGCTGGTGCCTGACGTTCCCTTGGAGGAGACCTGAGATTTTAAGTAATGGAGCTGCTAAACTAAACACAACTTTCTGGTTAGGGATGAAAGTGAGGAAGTAGTAATAGTTCTTTTTAGAACTTGAGAATTAGTTAGTGAGTTTTCTGGTGTTTAAAAGTTGTTAGGAAGTGTGGTTTAAAAATGTTATGTCTTTTCTGATGTTTGGATGGTAATATGAAAGTGAAAGTGGAAAAGTTGACAACAAAATTTGCCGTAAAATAATATTAAAATAAAAATTAATTTAAAAAAATAAAAATTAGATTGTAATTAGAATGCAAGTGAGATTTACATAATCACAAAATTAACTGTTTTGAATTACAAGTTATTATAAATGAGATTTACATGACCACAAAATTAACTGTAGCACCCTGAAAGTGAGAAAATAGTTGTATAAAAGAAAAAAGAGACAAAGAAAAGAGATTTTTTTTTATTTTTTTTTTCTTTGAACAGATAGAGAGACGAGAAATTCTATTTCCCCAATTTTTTACTTCCGTCCACTTCCTTCCAACCAAAACCCCTCATTAATACTGAACTAGTGTGTCTCTTTCCTCTGTCTATTCTTTTCCAGTTTGCCTTCTTTTTGTATGCATTGTTGCAAGATTAGAAAGTATAAAATTGAGAATATGGTTCCAGGTTTCTTAATTGTGAATTATTTGATATAATACCTCACTATTAAGAGCATATTCTTGTTCTACCATGCCCAAAATTCAACATAATTAATCATGTTTATGATATTAGAATTTTTTGTAATAAATAACTGAGCTCAATTCGACTGTTAATTAATACAATTATCCTTTTTTTTATTTTGAAATATAGGTTGTAGCTGGACTTGACCCTAGGGTTCCCACTGTCCCACTCCCACCCCTTTAATATAATTATCTTTGAAAGCTCTTGAGCTTGGCACATTTTTAGAGAAAACAAAACACAAAAGGTTATGATGAGAAGGGAATAGTTGACTAACTCGTGCCAAGGATTTTTTTTGAACTTAAATATATTTGGTGCATTGCCCCTATTTGTCCGATCTTGAGCTGCATCACTAGCCTAGAAGGAATTTTGAAGGTTCCCCTTTGGGTCTTAAGTTGCATGATCATATTGTAGGATGATGTGAAACGGAATGGATAACAATCACTTTCAAATCAATAGTACTGGGAACTAAGATTTTGAAAGAGAAATGGAAACAAAAGATTAGGGTTTTAGAAAAGAAATGAGAGAGTTGGATAAATTTAGGCTTCGCATCACTCACACCACGGGGCTTCAGGCTTCACACCCCTTACACCACTGGCTCTTACACCACTGGTTTCACATTCTAATCTTAAGAACTCAAAATTCATGAAATTTAACTGAATTTTTTTTTACTTCATCATTGTCTACTAATAAGAGAAGTCTGGGGCATATTTATAGACTTTACAAAAGTTCAGTTCTCAGATATAATCGATTTTATACTAAAAAAACACAATAAAGAAACAACTATACTCAAAATAAATTAAGGTATAAAAACAGTTAGCAAACTGAGTGATGTCCTCATCATTTCTCCCGGGTTGGAGAAATTCGACCTTGTCGAATGAGGGTTCCCCTCACGAAGCATCTCAATTGAGCCATAATAGTGGTCGAAGAATCAACATTAGTGCATCACATCGAGAGCACGATAATATAGGTAAAGGTAGTCTCCGTGACAGGTCGGCTGTAAAAAATGGTAGATCGGCACAGATAGTAGATAGAGGTGAGTCATCCCTACTGAAGACGAAGCTGATACTAGGATCTCATGGGATGTCCAACTCGTCAGTCATGAGAGCAAGCCTCCTCAAAACTCTAAGAGAACCTATGTGCCAAGCGTGTGACTTTATCACAATCTTACGGTAACTCGTAACAATCCTCTCATTGTTAACTGCAAACTCCTGCAACATACTATACAGATAAACAGAAAATTTATAGTTTTAACCGTAATATGCTAACTTTCCAGTGATATCGTCATCATGTACAACATGCCAATGCAATGCAGTAGGTACTATAGGCATAACTCTTAACGATGAGAAAAAGAGATATATGGGATGCCTAAGATGATATACATCGGGCCCCGCAAATGATAAAATGGATTCAAAGATAAACTCTAACCAACCAGTAAAAGCAGAAGTATTAGAAATTACATATTTGATCATAGCAAAAAACCTAGATGACTCGCTAGGAAATGATTAATAAGAATGACCATAAAAGCATAATTAGTACGAGGGAACTCAAATGACTCACTAGATGTAACGATGTTAGAATCAACTGTCACATGTTCTATCTCATCCTCTACTAAAGGTGTGGCAAATGAATACTAGAAATCTGACTAGAGGCACTAGACTCCACTAATTCAGTCGCAAAATCACTAGTATCATGAACATGACAACTGTTAATGGTATATTAGACACGACTATCGCATCTACTACTTCACTAGTACCATCAGAAGACACGTGGCCTCATCAATAATCAACGTACTGGAATCAACTAATGCATCCTCGATAATGCAAGTAATCTCAGAAAGAATATTGACATTCTTAACAACTTTCGAATCATCAACATTATTACTAGGCATAATTCTAACATGTTGACTCTTCGAGGAGTACCGATAATCATAATGTTTATATCCCTTACACTTAAAACACCATGCCTTGATATTGATAACCTTTTGAAACACAGGTCTATCTTTAAGGCAACATCAAAAGTTGTAGGTCACCTAGAGGGGGGTGAATAGGTAACTTGCTAATATAATGATGAATAATGCGGAATTAAACTATTTATGCAAACTAAAAATTATTATGCTAAACACGCCAAGTATAACACAAGAGTGTAGTTGAATTCCCAGTGAAGGGCTCTGAACTATCCCCTAAAGATTCCTCTAAATTAAGAGTTGAGGTGTCACTATGGCTCTCTTGGTTGAATACAAGTGTGAGCAAACAATCCCAAGCATATATCAATAAGGCACAAGATATATCATACTTGTGTTAAACCAAGAGAGCTTCATATAGCACCTCAACTCTTATTTAAAAGAATCTAGAGGAGTTAGTCCAGAGCCCTTCACGGGGAATTCGACTACACTCTTTAGTTATATATAGTTGATTGCACAAAACAGAGTACAGAGAATATGAAAAGTATATGTGATTGGTTTAAACTCTGAATCTTTGCAATATATCCGCGGTAGCTAGGGCTAAAGCGGGTCGAACCTCAGGGAGAGATGCGATAGAAGCATTTCGGTACTATTGTCTTCTTTATTATCTTCTTTGTTGTTAGAACTTAGAAAGAGAAAAGATGGATTGCATATAGATAAAGGATTAAACTAAAAGAAAGGTTCACAACTTACTAATAATCAACCACCATACATGCTAATGCTAGATAGATAATTACTTCACTTTAAATCCTAAACATGATATTCTACCACAAAATCAAGTAAGATACATAGGAGGAAAACTAGGATACGGGTTGAAATGGCACTAACCAAGATGTAACATTACAATATCAAGATTGCCAGTCAAGTATAAAGTAAGAAATATCATTAGAAAGTACAAACAAATCTTTAACCCTAACACTTATTAAAGTTGAACATTAAAATATCAAGATATTTATCAAGTATAGATTAAGAAGAATAATAAAAAAGTGTTTAAACTAGTTTCTTATCCTAATGAGTCTTCAAGAATAAAGATTGGAGTAGGCATGTATATGATCTAATCTGGTTATCTACTAGACATTAGATGTGATGGTGGTGACGTCTTAGCAAGCCATGAGAAAAATCTAGCTACTCATGGTAAACATGTCAAATAAAAGAAAGTAAGAAATAAAAAATAAGAAAAAGCAAAAATAAAGTAAATAATAAAAGAAATATGAAAAGAAAGAAAGCACCTTGTATTGATCTGTCACCTCGAATTACAATGGCTTCTCCTTCTCACAAATAGAACTAAAATACAAAAGAAATTTGGAAAAGAGACTAAGAGAAAAATCCTAAGTTATGATCTCTGATGTGGAGATGCCTCATAATGAGAGATTTCAGCTCTTTAAATAGGCCTCAAATCTAATCACAATAGGATACAAATTAGAAGGTTTCATAATTCAATAAGGAATTCAGTCCTGCAGCAAATTGGCGTGTTGTTTGCTGAATATGACTTATCTGATGGCTGAATTAGACAGAGTAATAAACATAAGAATTGTAGTCCTTCCAATCTTCTTTCTGTAGCATCTTAAATCATAAGATTTGAAGATCTGTAGAAAACGTTATGATCCGATTACTAAAAGGTGTACAGACAGAATCCGAGCCTGAATTGATTTTGAACTCCATTTAATTTGAATTATCCTCCTTTTCCCTTTTAGGATTAGCTTTATCCCCTTCATCTTCTAGGACTTTATCTCCTGAATTTGAACTTGAATAGGAGATGAAGATTAATCCTTTCCTCCTTTGGATTCAATTTAATCCAACTTTGAATAGGATTAGGGATAAAATGAAGCTTCTTTTATCTTTATCCTCTCATTTAAGTAACTACACACCATAATCAAAAAAGGGGTTAATAGCATTAATTAATAAAGGAATGATCAAGGATATATGTGTAAAAGTGATGATAAAAATGCAATTTTGGAGTACAATCACACCCCCACACTTATCTTTTGATCGTCCTCGAGCAAAACCAAATGTTAGAAACTAATTTAATCTAACCTAACTCACTTTGGTAGGAATCACGATTGCACTTAGCACGTGCAACAAGCCGTTAAACATCTAGGCTACCCTAGGGACGAGTGTTGTCTCGTGAGGGTTTTCAGTGAATTACACCCTCAAAATTCATAAAGAAAAAAAATGTTAGTATTTTTGAAATTCAATTTTGAAAGAGAACAATATTTGAAGTATCTTTGAGGAAATCAAGTAATCTATAAGTCTTAGGATCACCAAATTATTCATTCCTATACTTAGTCTCGATGCAAATATTTATCATTAATTTAGGTTAGAATTAAAACTGAATTTCTCACTTAGTCTTTTATTTTACTCATATGCACCTTTGTGAAAGCGAAATTTTTACTTGGGATTCTTAAACTTCAACTCTTATAACTTGTATATAAATTTCTTTTTTTTTTTTTTTTGCAGAAGTTCGAAGTATTACCACTTCGTTGCCCTTTAAGCACTTCTTTTCTTTTTTTCTTTTTTTTTCTTCTTCTTTTTTTTTAAATATGTATAACTCATCTAATTTTCTTTTGTGTAAGTAATAAGACTTCTTGAGGCCCTAATACCTAACTAATTGATTATTAGATGTGTTAATACATATAATATATTTATATATATATATATATATATTTTAAACTTACCTAATTACCTTTCGCGTAAGTACCAAGGCTTTCTTAGGCCAAAGTACCTAGCTAATCAATAATTAGATTTGTTTATTTTATATATTTTTTTCTAAGATACAAGAGTCTTTGTTTTGAATCCAAGTGTGTATGTGTTTAAAGCATGCATATTTCATCAAGGTAAAGATATCAAGACTAAATTACTTTTTCATTTTTTTCCTCCTAAACTTAAAAATAAAACAAATACTCTTATTTTGACCAAGTGTTAAGAAATTCTAATTATGATTTTCCTATTCCTTAAAATTAACTTAATTACTTACAGAAATAAATCAAAATATTGTTTTCTTTTCAAAAAGTTTTTTTTTAAAAAAATGTTAGTATCTACCTATGTTAGTATGTTAGTAAACCCTCCCCACACTTATCTCATGCATTGTCCTCAATGTATGAATGAATGCATGTATGCATGAAAAAGAAGAAAGGAAAGGCAAAATATGACCTCAAGGTGGTGGTTCCGGTGGTGGCCGGATTGGGCCAAGCATTGCTACCCAATCTAAATATTGTGGATCATCAAGGAACTCACCTTTTATGACCTCTTTCTTATGCACAATGTTATTATCCCCCAAATGAATAGGATCATGCACGACGCTAACATTGAAACTATCTAGGTTGTATGACCAATTTTGGAATACCATCTTAGAGTCATCATTATTTATACCTTGGTCCAACAATAAAATTTGACTTGATGAAGTGAATGATTTAGGCTTAAGAATAATAGGATTGGGAACCAATACCAGCTCGGGAAAATCAAATTTAGGTTCGAGAGTCAAGTTTGGTTCAAAGTGGGCTCCAGATCAAAGAACTTAAGTTCATGATCCATCAAATGAATGTGACTGCCCAAAATAGATGATCCAATTTCATAATATACAGGTACTGGAATTAATGTTGGCTCGAAAATTGGGTCCAAATTGGGTAAAGACACCGGAGTCAACATAGATTCAAAGTTTGAAATTAGATCACAAAGTTGAGGATCGGGTTTGCATTCACAATCTAGTTCAATCTCATTAAAATTAAAACTTGTCAATTTGTCCAAGGGTTGGGATTGATCAAGTTCACGTTGGTGCGATGAAATTGAATCTTGATCAAGATCTTCAACACACCATGATTCGTCGGTTTCGTCAATTTGGTTAGTTAGTTCAAGGATGTTTGAAAGTCTAGAAATTTGCTCATTCATTAAACTTTGCAAATGATCTATTTTTCTTCTAACCTATCGAATGGATCATTTGAGGACTGAATCATGGATTCTATACTCTTTTCCAAGTAGGTAGGTTCTTCTATTGGTGGTGTGGGAAAAGAAGTATATGAAGATGATGGTTGGAAAGGTGGTTGACAATATGGCTCAGGGGTATTGAATCCCCATTCACTCGGTGAAGAGTGGTGATGATTATTCCAATTTGTTTCATGAAATTGAGGTTGGGGCATATGTTGATTTGGATAAGACCAACTAGGCATGCTTGGTTGATTAAAATTGGTAATATCCGATTCAAAAGAGGTCGGGGTGTAACATGGATTATCATTAAAATTGAAAAAATTGTTATAATAAGCCATATCACATAAGGAAAAAAAAGAGAAAAAAATAAATAAAAAAATCTATCCCAAGTTAGAAAACAATATATACCGTTCTCTCCCCGGCAACGGCGCCAAAATTTGATTGAACAAAACAGAGTACAGAGAATATGAAAAGTATATGTGATTGGTTTAAACTCTGAATCTTTGCAATATATCCGCGGTAGCTAGGGCTAAAGCGGGTCGAACCTCAGGGAGAGATGCAATAGAAGCTTTTCGGTACTATTGTCTTCTTTATTATCTTCTCTGTTATTAGAACTTAGAAAGAGAAAAGATGGATTGCATATAGATAAATGATTAAACTAAAAGAAAGGTTCACAACTTACTAATAATCAACCACCATACATGCTAATGTTAGATAGATAATTACTTCACTTTAAATCCTAAACATGATATTCTACCACAAAATCAAGTAAGATACATAGGAGAAAAACTAGGATACGGGTTGAAATAGCACTAACCAAGATGTAACATTACAATATCAAGATTGTCAGTCAAGTATAAAGTAAGAAAGATCATTAGAAAGTACAAACAAATCTTTAACCCTAACACTTATTAAAGTTGAACATTAAAATATCAAGATATTTATCAAGTATAGATTAAGAAGAACAATAAAAAAGTGTTTAAACTAGTTTCTTATCCTAATGAGTCTTCAAGAATAAAGATTAGTGTAGGCATGTATATGATCTAATCTGGTTATCTACTAGACATTAGATGTGATGGTGGTGATGTCTTAGCAAGCCATGAGAAAAATCTAGCTACTCATGGTAAACATGTCAAATAAAAGAAAGTAAGAAATAAAAAATAAGAAAAAGCAAAAATAAAGTAACTAATAAAAGAAATATGAAAAGAAAGAAAGCAACTTGTATTGATCTGTCACCTCGAATTACAATGGCTTCTCCTTCTCACAAATAGAACTAAAATACAAAAGAAATTTGGAAAAGAGACTAAAAGAAAAATCCTAAGTTATGATCTCTGATGTGGAGATGCCTCATAATGAGAGATTTCAGCTCTTTAAATAGGCCTCAAATCTAATCAAATAGGATACAAATTAGAAGGTTTCATAATTCAATAAGGAATTCAGTCCTGCAGCAAGTTGGCGTGTTGTTTGCTGCATATGACTTATCTGATGGCTGAATTAGACAGAGTAATAAATATAAGAATTGTAGTCCTTCCAATATTCTTTCTGTAGCATCTTAAATCATCAGATTTGAAGATCTGTAGCAAAAGTTATGATCTGATTACTAAAAGGTGTACAGCCAAAATCCGAGCCTGAATTGATTTTGAACTCCATTTAATTTGAATTATCCTCCTTTTCCCTTTTAGGATTAGCTTTATCCCCTTCATCTTCTAGGACTTTATCTCCTGAATTTGAACTTGAATAGGAGATGGAGATTAATCCTTTCCTCCTTTGGATTCAATTTAATCCAACTTTGAATAGGATTAGGGATAAAATGAAGCTTCTTGTATCTTTATCCTCTCATTTAAGTAACTTGATTGCTAAAACAAATGAAACAACCAATGAAGTTAAGAATGTACCGTGTAGCTTGTGGCTAACGGGTCGAGTCCACGAGGAGGGATGCGATAGAAGCGTTTCGGTGAAGTAAATAGAAACAAAGACGTGTGTTAGTTTTTAAGAAAAAGAGAATGGAAGGAAAAGAGATGAAAAAGAGAAATTTCAACTTTCAGAAAAGGATTTGGAGAAAGTGATTTGTAAAAAGCTTTAAGAGTTGTGATGTTGTTTTATAATATGAAATCAAATCTGGGCTTACTATCTTCCTACTCACTTGTTCATTCTTCTCTTAAAATATTAAGTCCCTCGGGTTCATTTGCAAGACTTAAAGTTGATTCTTTTTAGAGAGCTTTGAGTAAAGCACATAAGATGTAGAGGGGTTGAGTTCTTTATCTTCAAGAAAGAGTTGGAATCAGATATTAAAACATAAAGCGCGAAGAAGCAAGAATGAATTAAAAATGATTCACAAGAAGATCAAGAGAGAATAGTGAATTCAACTATCTATGCCCATCCTCATGTGCCTTCAAGAACACTTTCAAAAAGAAAGGCTTGTAAGGGAGGCATGCATATGAGTCATCGGGACTTTTTCTTTAAAAAATAGAGGAGAAGAAAACAAGAGAAAGGAGATAGCTAGCCCAGAAAACCCTTTAGTTATTCATGGAAAACGACAAAGCAAAAATAAACATGCGCAACATACCGAAACACGAGTGGAGAAAAGATGGCTTGCTCTTGAATTGCTGTCACTTCAATCTTTGATTACAAGCTCTCAGTCCTCTCTCTCACAAGCTTTTTAAACTGAACTACAAAGTAAACAACAGAGTTACAACTTATGTTCTAACTAACAATGAACCTAGATCCTAAGAAAATAAAAGC
Organism: Agave tequilana; assembly: GCA_038442645.1. Classification (NCBI taxonomy): domain Eukaryota; kingdom Viridiplantae; phylum Streptophyta; class Magnoliopsida; order Asparagales; family Asparagaceae; genus Agave; species Agave tequilana. Next base: position 29,121 of record JAVJIF010001606.1, read on the forward strand.
AAAGTTTAATCCTAGTCTTCGCTGCCTTTTTCTCTGCTGAAGGAGGTATTTATAGCCAAAAACCCAACAACCAAGATCCCGGGGAGGTCGGGGGAGCAAACGCTCCCCCTAACTCCCCAAGATTGCCGCAAAAACGCGGCTTTTGCCGCGTTTTTGCGGCATTGGTGTGGCCAGGTGGCCACACCAAAAGGGGGGAGCTTCCTGGCGTGAAGGGCTTCTCGCATATATGGTTGATTTTCTTGTTTCTTCTTCAACCACTGACTGAATCAACATTTGATTTTCTTGGCTCCGATTCCTCGATTCAAGGAGGGATTTTCTCAACTCCTTGATAGCCCAGATTTCTTCACTTCGAGTTTAATCTGAATTATTTCAGAATAAAGTGGGCTTTTGGGCTTGTTCCTCATTTATTTCTTTGAGCATTTGGGCCTACATTTAGCAAAGAAAAAGACAATTATTAATATCATTTATTAGCAAACAAGTATGGTAAAGTGACAACATAAATGCAATGTATGTGACAAATCACACCCCCACACTTATCTTTTGCTCGCCCTCGAGCAAAACATTAGACTAACTTGAATCAATTATTAGACCACTTTCGCAGGTCACTCGATTGCACTGAGCATGTGCAACAAGCCGTTGAACCTCTAGGTCACCCCTAGAGGACGAGTTTTGTCTCGTGAGGGTTTTCAGCGGATTACACCCACAAAATCCAAAAAGGAAAAAGGTTAGTATTTTCGAAAAGCATTTTTTTTCTTTTTTTTTCTTTTTTTTCTCTTTTTTTTTCTTTTTTTTTTTTTGGAAGGCGAAAATATTTGAAGTATATTTGTGAGAGTTTAAGTAATCTATAAGTTATAGGAATATCAAATTTTTCATTCCTAAACTTAGTCTCCATTCAAAAACATGTTGTTAATTAAAGTAAGGAGTCAAACTGTACTTCTCATCTAGTCTATTAATTTACCCTGAGTCGTATGCACCATCGTGACTGTGAAGTTTACTAAGGGTTCTTCAACATTAACTCTTATGCCTCATATTTATTTATTTTATTGTGAACTTTTATTCTTCCATTTCATTAGGCTTTCTAATCTGCCCATGTAACGAGCTTTCAGTCGGTGACACCCAAACCAGACGTTTTTAGGGCACCAGGTGAGAAAACACCCTAAGGACCTAAACACCCGAGCAGATAAGGCCACGAAACCAAGGTTTTTATTTACACTATGTAACCCTTTTAGGCGTGAATACTTATGCTTCATGAGGCACAAGTACCCAGCTTAATCAGAGGATACACATTATTTATACGAGGTACCCCTTTTAGGCGTGAATACTTATGCTTCATGAGGCATAAGTACCCAGCTTAATCAGAGAATACCTTTTTTTTTTTTTCAAACTTGTCTAATTATCTTTTGCATAAATACTAAGGCTTGCTTAGGCCAAAGCACCTAGCTACTCAATAATTAGACTCTTTTTTTTTTTTTTATAAGGCATAAGAGTCTCTGTTTTCAAACCCTAAGTGTGTGAGTGTATTTTGTGTGCATATGTCATCAAGGTAAATATCAAGACTAAATTACTTTCCCAGATTTTCTTCCTAACCCTAAAAATCAAACAAGTTATCTTATTTTGACCAAGTGAAAGAAATCCTAATTATGATTCTCCTATTCCTTAAAATTGACTTAAATACTTACAAAAAATATATCAAAATATTGTCTACCCTTTTTCAAATTTTTTTTTTTATATATCCATTTTTTTCTCTTTTTTTTTTCTTTTTTTTCTTTTTTTTATCAGCTATGTTAGAACCCTCCCCCACACTTATCTCATGCAGTGTCCCCAATGTATGAAAGAAATGTATAATTGCATGAAATAAAATGGAAAGGAGGAAAGTTACTGATACACTGGGTCAAAAAGACCCATTATCGTTACCGTTTCATCTACCGGCACCGATTCCAAGAAAGGTTTAAGGCGTTGACCATTTACCTTAAAGTCATTTCCATTCTTGGGGTCACTGATCTCAACTGCGCCATGTGGAAACACGGTCTTTACAACGAATGGCCCAGTCCATCGTGATTTCAATTTTCCTGGGAAAGATGAAGCCTAGAATTGTAGAGTAAGACTTTTTGACCAGGGACAAAGGTTTTTCTTATGATGTGCTTGTCCTGGAAAATCTTCACTCTATCTTTAGTGATCCTAGCATTTTCATAGGCCTCATTTCTCAATTCCTCCAATTCGAAAATTTGTAATTTCCGAAGGTCACCGGCCTTAGTCAAATCGAAATTCAACTGCTTGATTGCCCATAAGGCTCGGTGTTCTAACTCAACGGGCAAGTGACAAGGTTTGCCATAGACTAACCTATAGGGAGACATTCCTAAAATCGTCTTGAAAGCGGTCCTGTAGGCCCATAGAGCATCTACAAGTTTTAAGGACCAATCTTTCCGGTTTTGGTTCACAGTTTTCTCCAATATAAGTTTGACTTGTCTATTTGAAACCTCAACTTGCCCACTGGTTTGAGGATGATATGGTGTGGACAACTTGTGAGTTATGGCATACTTGAAAAAACACCTAGAGGGGGGTGAATAGGTGTAAGTGCTAATCTAAGAAACTTAATGCAAACTAAGTGCGCTAAATGCGGAAGCTAATGCAAATTATGCACAAACTAATACAATACAACAAGTGTAGCCGAATTCCCCTTGCGAGGCTCTGGACTAACTCCCCTTGATTCCCCTTGAAATGGGTTGAGGTGCTATGTGAAGCTCTTGTTGGATGAGTATAAGTTAGGCACACACACACAAGCAATCCAAGCAATATGAAATACACACAATCAAGCCAAGCATATAATAGATATGACAATAAGAAATGCAAGGCACAACACAAGCAATATATGATATGAATGAATCAATGCTCAACACAAGCAAGTATGATATGATGATGAGTATGATGCTTTGCACAATTATAAGAGAGAGAGTTAGAGAGACAATGGATCAAAACGCAAACACCAAGATTTGTTTCGAGGTTCGAGCACCTTGCTCTACATCCCCGCCTACACCACCGTGTAGGATTTCCACTATCTCAACTCCCACCGAGGGAACCTCTACCAAAGAGGATTTCTTACAACTCTAGGAGTACCGAACTCCTCTCTCAAACAACAACCTCCACCGAGGCCCAACAACCAACAACAACAACAACAACCACCTCTACCGAAGAGGTTTACAACCAAACTCAATCACCTCTACCGAAGAGGGATCCAAACCAACAACCCAATACAACAATCTCCACCTCTACCAAAGAGGGAGCAACTCAAGAAATCAAGAGTTTACAACAAGTGGTATATTTCAACCACAAACCTCTTTCCTTTTTCTTTTTCACAAAACAAGATCCTAAATAGTTTAGGATAGAAGATATAGCTCAAGTGTGGAATCAAAGTGTTTTTGGAAACAAGCAACAAAGAAAAACTACTTGGGAAATCTCTTGTATATGATAGAAAATGAAATACCAAATCAAAATCCCAAAACCTAGTTTTCTTTGATTTTCCAAAAACCCAAAACAAATAAAGATGAGAAGTTTTAAAGCCCCAAAAACTCTTTTTAAAACTCTTTTAAACACTTCAGAAAACTAGAAATTTTTCTCTTAAAAAACTTGGCTAAAATCCCCAAAGAGATGGGGTTTATATAGCCCTTATACAAAACTAGCCGTTAGGCTGAGTTGGCAGTCTGACAGACTGCCGGTCGACCGGTCCGGTCGACCGCCAACGGTCAGAATTATGACCGTTGGGCAACAGCGGTCGACCGGCCCGGTCGACCGATAAAACCCGAGAGCAGAGCTCTCAACTCGGTCGACCGTCCCGGTCGACCTTGTCTGTGCCTAACAGACGTGCACGTCTGTGCACGTCGGTCGACCGGAACGGTCGACCGGCCCTTGGTGCGGTCGACCGTCACGGTCGACCGACCAGCCTGTCAGCACAAAACAAGGTCAGGAAATTTTGGAAAAATATTTTATAAAAACCTTTTATCATTTCTGAAAATTCCATAAAACTTGTTTTATCATTTTATGTTGAAACATAAATATGTGATAAAATTTCAAGACAATATATCAACATATCAATTCATTTTTGTGTCTTGCCAATTTTATCAAAAACAAAACCTTGTATTTTGTCAAACTTGATTTTTCCAAAACATGAATAGAGATATCAAAATAAGTTTGTTTACCAAGTTAAAGCATGTATGTATAAATAGAAAACATCTACTATACATATAACATATGTAAACTTGTTTTGAGCAACTATTCATAAAAACCAAATATCAAATCATAAAACGTGTGTGTTTTGTGTTCACTTGAGCATATCAACTAAACTAAGCTTTACAAATGGATCTAAAACTCTATCTAAACTAGGATACCTAAGTCTTCTTGACGATCTTCATCTTCAAGTAGACTTGCTCCAAAACTCCGTGATTCTCCAAGTGCAAAGGTATGATCTTTAAGCTTTGGCACCGGAATCATCATGAATAGCTTCTGATCATCTTGTTGAAGCTAATCACCAACTAATATCCTGTTAATGATATGAAACTTAGAAGCACAAGAATATTAGTAAACATAACTACATGAGTGTTGATCATCATCAAAACTAGAGTGGAAGGCCATTGGGCCAACAATCTCCCCCTTTTTGATGATGACAAAACTCATGGAGTTATATATGCATGGATTAAAGATAAGCTTCAAGGAAGCTCCCCCTTAACTCATGCATAAACAAATAAACATAAATATGCAATTAGTATTAAACATGAAACATGCGTATGCATAAACAATAAATGGTTCTAGATATCAAATGGAATATTCAAAACAAAATAAGCTCTAGATACCAATTACAAAGCAAACTCTATATATCAATTAAACTTAATATTCTTGACAAACTCTATATATCAATTAAACTTAATATTCTTGAGATTAAAACATAATATATGCATATAAAACATAAGCATTTATATAAAACTCAAATACTTCTCCCCCTTTTTGTCAATCATCAACAAAGGGGTAATCAAAACCATAAATAAAACGAGGGGTAAAAATCTTTCTTCCCCTTTATGTCAAACAAAACAATAAAAGACAATGTTCTCCCCCTTTTTGTCTAAAACAAAAACAAAGTCAATAAGGGGTGACTTTAAAAACATGATATCAATTGAAAATATGTCAATGAAGAATCTTGATACCAAAGAAAATAAATAAGGATAATAAGTGTTATATGCTATATACATCCATGAAGAGGAAGACGCTAAGTTAGCTTCCCTACACATATGCATTACATGAAGGAGGGAAGTTAAGCCCTAATTCACATAACACACATTATGTAATGAATAAGAGGAGATGTGAAGCTCCCCCTACACACGTATATCATATAAAGAAGAGTTGTCGAGCTCCTCAATTTATAATATACTCAACATGAATCTATATGTAAGAGAGATGTTAAGCTCTCCTTGCATATAGGAAATACAAATCAAAACTTTGAATATATTCTTTAAACAACATTTTGAGATTCCAATTGTAATTAAACATAACAAATTACCAATTGTAAAATAACATAGAGACATTGATACCAATAGTAAGAATTGTTCATTTTAAAAACATATAATTTGATGTTGATATCATATGTTTAAAATAACAACTTTTAATCATAAAGAGTGGGAGTACAAATACCAATTGAAATACAAAATCAAATTTTCTCCCCCTTTATGAAATACAAACTAAGGTCATGCATAGTCTTGATAACAATTTAAAAGTAATCAATTTAAACAAAATTGAAACTCAAGGTGTTGGGTCACGCTAGAGCTTGAGTAAACAAAAAAAAAAACTAAAATTTGTGATTTTTTTTTTTTGAACACAAATAAAACATATATGTATGAAAATTTAGATACCAATAGAAATTGATACCATTGAAATTGAAGCATACATACATAAACAAATATATGAGTATACCAAAAATGTCAAAATTGATACCAATTGAAAGAGTTCAATGATACCAATTGAATCAACAATAATAATCAAGTGTATATCTCATATCTACCACCCAATCAAGGTACAAGTTTAAATGATTTTCATATTAAGTTCACATGACCATGATCTCCCATCCAACCGCCCTTGAAAGGTAGGGGTTTTCAAGATAGATTTGAAAATGTAGTTTTGTTTGAAAATCACTACCAAAATGAAGAACACCGCAACTAGTTAAATGGAAAACTTGTTAACTAGCACGAAATCCTTCAAGTAAGGAATAAAACAAAATTGAAATTCACATGATAATCATCACTCTAACCAATAAAGTATAACTCAGGAGAAACAAAACATGAGCAATAGATATGAGTGTACAAATGAAACATGAAGATCACAATCATGAAAATTAGGCAATAACCTCAATTATTCCTTAAAAACATGAAAACATGAAAAATCATCAAAACTCATTTAATCTTCAAGGCATATGTATGTCTAATACAAACTAAAGTATACATACATATCCAAAACATAACGAGTCCACAAGAATATATGCATGAAGGCACGTGGCTCAAAAAGAATACTCATGTATAAGATTAGTTTGAAGTAGAAAGACATATACATGAAGTTAAACATAAATACATGAAATATGAAAAACTAAATTTTCATCACAACAAATTTCATTTCAAGGTATATGTATGATTTGTCAACACAAGAAGTATACATACATATCCCTTAAACACACTTTGAGTCCATAATATAGATTTGCATGAAAGGCAGATGACTCAAGGGGTATACATGTATATCTTAAAGTTTGGCAATACAAACATATACATGAAGTGAAACACACAATCATAAAACAAATCCAAAAATGGAATACAAGTTTGAAATGTATGAATCATCAAAACTAGACTATACTGGCACATCTAATGGGTTCAAATAAGCAATCAAGCTCAACATATATAGATTTATTTGTAGCCCACTCTATGTACAAGTATATAACTAGTCTTAATGAAAACTAACACTTAAACATATATTCAAAACATGAAGCATCAAAACAAACATAAAAGTCATCATGATAAAACTAAAACATGATTATTATGTAAATTCACATGTATTAGATTCATGATGTACATTATAGCTAAACAAAAGGTGAGAACACTAAGTATGGGTTCACATAAGCATGTGTGTCTCAAATACTATACATGTATGTCAAGGATCTAATAAACATGGAATGAACATACTAATCCATAGACATCAAAATATGCCATAAACAAATGAATATGAAAGCATGGAGTTTAGGAATCGTTACCAAAACCTCAAGGCAACTCTCCTTGTCTCCAAAACTTGGTGGTCCTCTCCACCATCTCTTCCCTTGAAAGTGATGCATCCAATTGATTTCCTTTAAGTCCGGAACGCATATACTCCAAGGTGCTATCACTCTCACGTCATGTGAGAGCCCACACCTACATTAAACAAAGGAGGGGTGGTCTTTGGTACCCACATCTTGTTGGGTCCATGGGGGTTAGTCCCTTCCCTAACCCAAACAAATTTCTTTGCTAAATTTGAAACATTTAATCTATCATAACAAAATTTAGCAAGGTGGCCCTTACGTCCACAATGTATACATGTGTACACATGAGCATACATATGGTGATGGGTGTGTCCGTGAGGAGCATGTGTATGCCGTGAAGGGTGTGCATGCATAAAGGATGGAACTTGTTTCTTTCGAACCAAGGTTTCCAACCGAGTGTGGTTCAAGGCACATTGGCTCATAGTGGAGCCCAAACAATCAACCTTCTTCTTAAGCAAACAAATATCATCATTAATCTTAGAAGAAGAAGTGTGGCATGCAATAGGTGAAGTGTGTGATACTACCCTAGCATGGCAAACATGTGCATCAATCTTATTTTGCAAAACAATGTTTTTCTTTAAACAAACATCTAGATCATTTGAAATAGAAATAATTTTATTTTTCAAATCAACATTCTCTTTTAAAACAAAATCAACTTTTGAAGACAAATTTTCATTTTTCTTCAAAAGAACATGGCAATAATTTTTAGATTTTGAAAATTCATTTTCTTTAAGTGCAAGTTCTAATTGAGATCTCAATGAATCCCTTTCATTATAGACCTCAACTTTCTCTTGCAAAACATTGTTAAGTCTAGCATGCAAACTTATATTTTCTTTTTCAAGGCCTAGACTTTTCTTTTTCAACACGTTATATTTTTCTATTAACTTTTTACACACAATAGATAGTTCTTCATTTAAGGCATGGGGATCAACATAATCATTTGAAGAACTAGCACAATCATTACTATCTAGGTTGGATTCCGAATGTACCTCAAGGGAGTCATTCCCTTGGACCATGAAGCATTGTGGATCGGATTCTCCACTAGATTCTTCTTCTTGAATTTGAACTTGAAGCTCCGAGGTGGTGGTGGTTGTCAATTTGTTCCACACTGCAAAGGCGGAATCAAAGTTAGAAACACATAAGAGATAATCTTTAGGAAGAGTGCTTCTAATGGCCTCTAGGGCTTGTGCATTGGCCCCTATATGATTACCATCACCAAGATAACATCTCTTGGTGGCGGCAAGGAAGACATGCAAACCTAGGGTCTTTAGGTACATGGACATCCTATACTTCCAAACATCAACGTTGGAAGGGTCAAAGCTAGGAGGGGTCATGAAGTCCATGGTAAAATATATATGAATATGCAAACAAACAAATGCAAATGAGATTAGCAAGCAAATGGATCACTCCTAGGATGTTAAGCCTAAGTATCAGGAGCACTAGCTCTGATACCAATTGAAAAAACACCTAGAGGGGGGGTGAATAGGTGTAAGTGCTAATCTAAGAAACTTAATGCAAACTAAGTGCGCTAAATGCGGAAGCTAATGCAAATTATGCACAAACTAATACAATACAACAAGTGTAGCCGAATTCCCCTTGCGAGGCTCTGGACTAACTCCCCTTGATTCCCCTTAAAATGGGTTGAGGTGCTATGTGAAGCTCTTGTTGGATGAGTATAAGTTAGGCACACACACACAAGCAATCCAAGCAATATGAAATACACACAATCAAGCCAAGCATATAATAGATATGACAATAAGAAATGCAAGGCACAACACAAGCAATATATGATATGAATGAATCAATGCTCAACACAAGCAAGTATGATATGATGATGAGTATGATGCTTTGCACAATTATAAGTGAGAGAGTTAGAGAGACAATGGATCAAAACGCAAACACCAAGATTTGTTTCGAGGTTCGAGCACCTTGCTCTACATCCCCGCCTACACCACCGTGTAGGATTTCCACTATCTCAACTCCCACCGAGGGAACCTCTACCAAAGAGGATTTCTTACAACTCTAGGAGTACCGAACTCCTCTCTCAAACAACAACCTCCACCGAGGCCCAACAACCAACAACAACAACAACCACCTCTACCGAAGAGGTTTACAACCAAACTCAATTACCTCTACCGAAGAGGGATCCAAACCAACAACCCAATACAACAATCTCCACCTCTACCAAAGAGGGAGCAACTCAAGAAATCAAGGGTTTACAACAAGTGGTATATTTCAACCACAAACCTCTTTCCTTTTTCTTTTTCCACAAAACAAGATCCTAAATAGTTTAGGATAGAAGATATAGCTCAAGTGTGGAATCAAAGTGTTTTTGGAAACAAGCAACAAAGAAAAACTACTTGGGAAATCTCTTGTATATGATAGAAAATGAAATACCAAATCAAAATCCCAAACCTAGTTTTCTTTGATTTTCCAAAAACCCAAAACAAATAAAGATGAGAAGTTTTAAAGCCCAAAAACTCTTTTTAAAACTCTTTTAAACACTTCAGAAAACTGGAAATTTTTCTCTTAAAAAACTTGGCTAAAATCCCCAAAGAGATGGGTTTATATAGCCCTTATACAAAACTAGCCGTTAGGCTGAGTTGGCAGTCTGACAGACTGCCGGTCGACCGGTCCGGTCGACCGCCAACGGTCAGAATTATGACCGTTGGGCAACAGCGGTCGACCGGCCCGGTCAACCGATAAAACCCGAGAGCAGAGCTCTCAACTCGGTCGACCGTCCCGGTCGACCGTGTCTGTGCCTAACAGACGTGCACGTCTGTGCACGTCGGTCGACCGGAACGGTCGACCGGCCCTTGGTGCGGTCGACCGTCACGGTCGACCGACCAGCCTGTCAGCACAAAACAAGGTCAGGAAATTTTAGAAAAATATTTTATAAAACCTTTTATCATTTCTGAAAATTTCATAAAACTTGTTTTATCATTTTATGTTGAAACATAAATATGTGATAAAAATTTCAAGACAATATATCATATATCAATTCATTTTTGTGTCTTGCCAATTTTATCAAAAACAAAACCTTGTATTTTGTCAAACTTGATTTTTCCAAAACATGAATAGAGATATCAAAATAAGTTTGTTTACCAAGTTAAAGCATGTATGTATAAATAGAAAACATCTACTATACATATAACATATGTAAACTTGTTTTGATTAACTATTCATAAAAACCAAATATCAAATCATAAAACGTGTGTGTTTTGTGTTCACTTGAGCATATCAACTAAACTAAGCTTTACAAATGGATCTAAAACTCTATCTAAACTAGGATACCTAAGTCTTCTTGACGATCTTCATCTTCAAGTAGACTTGCTCCAAAACTCCGTGATTCTCCAAGTACAAAGGTATGATCTTTAAGCTTTGGCACCGGAATCATCATGAATAGCTTCTGGTCATCTTGTTGAAGCTAATCACCAACTAATATCCTGTTAATGATCTGAAACTTAGAAGCACAAGAATATTAGTAAACATAACTACATGAGTGTTGATCATCATCAAAACTAGAGTGGAAGGCCATTGGGCCAACAATACTTTCGCATAAGGGCTTCAAAAGATCTATTGCAAAAGTGGGTGCCATTATCACTGATGATAGCACGAGGGGTTCCGAAGCGGGAAAAAATGTTCTCTCTCAGAAACTTTATGACAACTTTGTTATCATTAGTTTTACACGGAATGGCTTCTACCCACTTAGACACGTAGTCCACAGCAACCAATATGTATTGGTTCCCAAATGAGTTAGGAAATGGACCCATAAAGTCGATGCCCCAAACATCGAAGAGTTCTATTTCTAGAATTGGGTTGAGGGGTATCATATTTCGATGTGAGATCCTACCTACCATTTGGCATCTAGGGCACGTCTTGCAATAATCATAGGCATCCTTGAACAGAGTGGGCCAATAAAACCCGCTTTGTAGCACCTTTTCAGCAGTCTTGCGGGGACCAAAGTGTCCACCGCATGCAAGTTCGTGACAGAAGGACAGAACACTCCTAATCTCCTCATCGGGAATGCATCTCCTGATAATTTGGTCGGAACAGTACTTGAAAAGATACGGTTCCTCCCAAAAGAAATACCGGACTTGGGATAAGAACCGGTGAACTTCATTTTTGGACCAATGAGACGGAGTTTGGTTTGTGACTAAGTAATTCACTATATCAGCAAACCAAGGTTCCCTAGAGATAGCTAAGAGATGTTCATCAGGAAAATCCTCATTGATGGGTAATTCGTTGCATGGAGAATTGGGAATCCGTGAGAGATGGTCAGCAACGACATTTTCTACACCTTTCTTATCTCGAATTTCGAGATCAAATTCTTGAAGAAGGGGGATCCAACGAATGAGTCGGGCCTTGGCATCCTTCTTCATCATTAGATACCTAAGTGCAGAATGATCGGTGAAGATGGTAGTTTTGGACCCTAGTAGGTAGGGGCGAAACTTCTCTAAGGCAAACACTACTGCCAAGAATTCCTTCTCGGTCGTAGTGTAGTTCAGTTGAGCGTCATTGAGAGTCCTACTAGAGTAGTAGATCACATGCTGCTTGTTATCAATACGTTGTCCTAGGACAGCGCCTATGGCAAAATCAGAAGCATCGCACATAATCTCAAACGGCTTAGACCAATCCCGGGCAGATATGATTGGTGCAGAAATCAGCTCTCTCTTAAGCTTCTCCCAAGAAGTGATGCAGTCAGCATCGAAAGTGAAGGACACATCCTTAGCTAACAGATTAGTCAAGGGCCTAGCAATTTTGCTAAAATCCTTGATAAATCTACGGTAGAAACCAGCGTGTCCTAGGAAGGATCTAATGTCCTTAACGCATTTGGGCATGGGAAGCTTAGCAATAACCTCGATTTTGGCTCTATCCACTTCTATTCCTTTCTTGGATATTTCATGACCCAAGACAATTCCATGTTTCACCATGAAGTGGCATTTCTCCCAGTTTAGTGTCAAATGTTTTTCAGCACAACGTTGGAGGACGAGTTCAAGATGGTGGAGACATTGAGTGAATGAATCTCCGTAGATGGAGAAATCATCCATGAAGATTTCTAAGAAGCGCTCTACCATGTCAGAGAAAAGACTCAACATGCAACGTTGAAATGTTGCTGGGGCATTGCATAAACCGAATGGCATTCGACGTAAGCAAATGTCCCAAATGGACAGGTAAACGTGGTCTTTTCTTGGTCCTCAGGAGCGATAGGGATCTGGTTATAGCCCGAGTAACCGTCCAAGAAGCAGTAGTACTCATGACCCGCTAATCGTTCAAGCATCTGATCAATGAAGGGAAGTGGAAAGTGGTCCTTACGAGTTGCAGCATTCAGTTTCCTATAGTCAATGCAAACTCGAATCTTCGTGGGAAGTCGAGTTTGAACCAACTCTTTGTTCTCGTTTTCCACTACGGTGAAACCAGATTTCTTTGGGACCGCGTGGACAGGACTGACCCATTGGCTATCCGAAATGGGATAAATTATCCCATTGTCTAAGAGTTTTATGATTTCAGCATGAACAGCCTCTTGCATAATAGGGTTTAACCTACGCTGCGGGTCTCTCTTGGGTGTGGCGTCTTCATTGAGATGGATGCGGTGTTGAACGATGGTTGGACTTAATCCCTTAATATCAGTCATAGTCCACCCGATGGCTTCCTTATGTTTCCTTAGAATATCTTTCAAATCTTTTTCTTCCCTGTCATTTAAATGAGAGGCAATGATGATGGGAAAGGTCTCTTGTTCGCCTAGATAGGCGTACTTGAGATGCGCAGGAAGGGCTTTCAATTCTAAGGAAGAGGCAGGCTCACTAGAAGGACTAGTCAAATCTGTTGGCTCCATTGTAGGTGAAATTGGGTTTGAAGCCCAATTTACGACAGAGTCTACCACCTGATCGAGATTAAAGTCATCAGACTCTAACTCGAAGTCAATCTCCATTTCTGATTCCAATTCTTCTCCGTGTTCACTTGTCAAGTTCTCAATTTGGTTCACTTCAAAAGTTTGGTCCTCGATGTCACGGGGTTGTTTTCCTAGATGTAAGACATTGACTTCTTTAGTCATGTCTCCAAAGGTTAACCTCATAGACCCATTCCTACAATTGATGATGGCATTAGCAGTGGCCAGGAATGGTCGACCTAGGATGACCGGAGTTTGAGCCCTACGATTGGAGTTGGACACAGGTTGTGTCTCCAAAACTATGAAATCGACAGGGTATATGAACTCTCCTACCCGAATCAGGACATCGTTAATTTCCCCTTTTGGAACTTTAACAGAACGGTCAGCCAGTTGGATGGTGACTCGAGTTGGACTAAGGTCACCCAACCCGAGTTGTTGATAAACAGAGAATGGAAGCAAGTTGATACTTGCTCCCAAGTCAAGAAGTGCCCGACTAATCTCGGCTTGTCCTATTGTGCAGGCAATGGTAGGGCTATCTGGATCTTTGTACTTGACAGGGATAGGACCCGAAAATAGCTCACTAATATTAGTGGCTAGGAAGACTTTCTTAGGAACATTAGTCTTTCTCTTCTTGGTGCACATGTCCTTAAGAAACTTAGCATAGGAAGGAACTTGTTGGATGGCATCAAGAAGTGGCACATTTATCTTCACTTGGTTAAACATCTCGATTATCTTGTCCATGTGCGGGTTTTGCTTATTATTTTTCAGCCTATTTGGAAATGGTACTATAGGCTGGTGCACCTGGCTGGCTGACTTGTCTTTTTCAGACTCGTCCGAATTGGAAGAAATTGGGTTGGATGAGGTGGAAGCTTGATTGTGGTTGTGCTGAATAGGATTGGTGGGTGTCGACACTCGGTTATCAACTTTCTTTCCTGACCTCAATGTATGCACAGCATTACATTGATTGAATGAAGGATCCTCAGCCAAATGAGCTTGTTGGGAATTCCTCGGATTGGTGACTGGCTGACTAGGCAGGGTACCCTTTTGTCTCTCATGTTGTGGGTTGGCCAGTTGACTCATTTGAACTTCTAGCCTCTGAATGGTTTGCATGAGAGATTCTTGGTTTTTCATATATCTCTCCATGTTTCTCTCAAAGTCAGTCATTCTTCTTTCCAATTGAGGATTCTGGAAGGAGGATTGTGGAGCTTGGTTAGGAAAGTTCTGTTGATAATTTGGAAAGCTTGGTGGATGGTTGGGAGAATTATTATGGAAATTGGAGAAGTTGGGTTGATGATTGGAAGAATTGTTACCATGTTGGAAGTGGTTAGCATGATTGAATCGTGAATGGTCATTGTTGTTCTGGCTCCATGAGAAATTAGGGTGATTTCTCCAGCCGGGATTGTACGTTGGTGCGTAAGGATTGTTGTTCGGCCTTGAAAAAGCCGCATTCATCGGTTCGTGATAGGATTGCTGAGCCTGAAACACTGGGCATTCCTCGAATACATGGTTCATGGCTTGACAGTAAGTGCAGCCCGGGGGTGGAAATTGGTTCGGGCTGACTTGATTGACTGGACTTGGTTCTTTCGTCTCTAGAGCTTCCAGTCTTCTAGCTAAATTAGCTAACTTAGCCTCATTAGCGATGGACGATTCTATGGAGTGGAGACCTCCTTTTGAAGAGATGGAGTTAGGATTCTTATGGGTCTCACTCGCAGATTCCCATTGGATTGTTTTCTCAGCTAAATTTTCATACAGATCCCATCCCTCATCTTCATCTTTCTGCAAGAAACCCCCTTGGCACATACTTTCTAAGAGGGTTTTGGTGGAGTAGTCTAAACCGTCATAGAGAATTTGGCATTGTCGCCATTTCTCTATTCCATGATGTGGACATTGGACAAGGAGGTCCTTAAAGCGTTCAAAGTACCTCCAGAACGGTTCACTAGGTTCTTGCTTAAATTGCATGATCGTCTTCCTAATGAGAGCAGTTTTATGGATAGGATAGAATTTCTTCAAGAAGACCTTGATGAAACCATCCCAAGATGTGATGGAACCGGCTGCTAAGCTATAGAGCCACTTTTTCGCTAGGTCCTTAAGTGCAAACGGGATAAATCTCAACCTAATAGCATCGTCTACAAGGTGTGGGATTTTCATCATAAGACATACTTCCTCAAATTCTCTTATGAAGAAGTAGGCATCTTCGGACTCTAGACCATGAAATTTGGGGAGTGTGTTGATGAATTGAGGCTTGAGCTCGAAATTGTATTCACCAACCGATGGAAGTGAAATGCACGATGGAAGTGAGGTCCTAATGGGGTAGAACCTATCCTGCAGTGATGTGGATTGAGCCATTACCGGATCTGGCCTTGGTTCAAACTTAGGTGGTGATGTGTTCCTAGTCAACCTAGATGAATTGGGGTCTCTCGACCACACTTGCATACACAAACACAATCACAATCACAACAAGTTCAAATAGCAGTCAACAATAATAATCAACCAAGCCTAGTCTAAGGTATCCTTGACCTAGACAACTCCTAACTGGTTGATTGTCCACAAGAGGTAGAATGTAGACCCTGACCACAAGCTAATCAGCCAGGTCAGGGCAAGATTGGTGGGAGGTTTTCCGTCAAAAGACGTTCTTTAATTAAGTAACCACCAATCTTCGGGCTTTCGGCCCTCAATCCCTTTCCTTGACACTGATTTTACAGGAGTCAATTTCCAACACTTTTCCTCTTTAAGATAATCTCCTATCGAGTTCGAGATGTCCCTAAGGCCAACGTCTATCAAATTTTAATTAGGCTTAGGTTGTGCGTGCTTGGAGATGGTTTGTGGGCTAAGGAAGGGTAATGACTTCCCCACCTTATCTTGATTTGGGTTTTGCCCTTAGAATTGATTCGTGCAAGTGTGCAAGATATAGGAAAGTAGCATTCAAAAGCAAAATCACCCAAGAATGTTTCCTAAACTATATGCTATGCATACATACCTTGTCTCCAGCTCTCTTCAACAGTAAAGTAAAAGAATTGAAAAGACTTGTGCCTAGAATGCAAATGTCTAATCAATTTTTAACTTTCAACGAATCTTTTACTGTTGACTTAAAAACAGGGATGTTGGATAGAAACACTAGCACAAATATGACATATAAAAACTAGAGTTTTTGCGAGCAATATGTCCTGCAAAACAAAGTTTTTAGTAGTCCCAAAAAAATTTCAGATTTGCAAAGCAATTTCTTGAAATTCTGTTTCCTACTTTCGAGAGTAGGGGCACAGAATTTTCAAGTCTTCTTGGCAAAGCTTGAATGCTAGATCTTGATCTTCGAGTCCCTGAAACAAACACACAAAAGTTGTTAAAACAACTACACCGTTCCCTCCCCGGCAACGGCGCCAAAAATTGATTGCTAAAACAAATGAAACAACCAATGAAGTTAAGAATGTACCGTGTAGCTTGTGGCTAACGGGTCGAGTCCACGAGGAGGGATGCGATAGAAGCATTTCGGTGAAGTAAATAGAAACAAAGACGTGTGTTAGTTTTTTAAGAAAAAGAGAATGGAAGGAAAAGAGATGAAAAAGAGAAATTTCAACTTTCAGAAAAGGATTTGGAGAAAGTGATTTGTAAAAAGCTTTAAGAGTTATGATGTTGTTTTATAATATGAAATCAAATCTGGGCTTACTATCTTCCTACTCACTTGTTCATTCTTCTCTTAAAATATTAAGTCCCTCGGGTTCATTTGCAAGACTTAAAGTTGATTCTTTTTAGAGAGCTTTGAGTAAAGCACATAAGATGTAGAGGGGTTGAGTTCTTTATCTTCAAGAAAGAGTTGGAATCAGATATTAAAACATAAAGCGCGAAGAAGCAAGAATGAATTAAAAATGATTCACAAGAAGATCAAGAGAGAATAGTGAATTCAACTATCTATGCCCATCCTCATGTGCCTTCAAGAACACTTTCAAAAAGAAAGGCTTGTAAGGGAGGCATGCATATGAGTCATCGGGACTTTTTCTTTAAAAAACAGAGGAGAAGAAAACAAGAGAAAGGAGATAGCTAGCCCAGAAAACCCTTTAGTTATTCATGGAAAACGACAAAGCAAAAATAAACATGCGCAACATACCGAAACACGAGTGGAGAAAAGATGGCTTGCTCTTGAATTGCTGTCACTTCAATCTTTGATTACAAGCTCTCAGTCCTCTCTTTCACAAGCTTTTTAAACTGAACTACAAAGTAAACAACAGAGTTACAACTTGTGTTCTAACTAACAATGAACCTAGATCCTAAGAAAATAAAAGCAAAGTTTAATCCTAGTCTTCGCTGCCTTTTTCTCTGCTGAAGGAGGTATTTATAGCCAAAAACCCAACAACCAAGATCCCGGGGAGGTCGGGGGAGCAAACGCTCCCCCTAACTCCCCAAGATTGCCGCAAAAACACGGCTTTTGCCGCGTTTTTGCGGCATTGGTGTGGCCAGGTGGCCACACCAAAAGGGGGGAGCTTCCTGGGGTGAAGGGCTTCTCGCATATATGGTTGATTTTCTTGTTTCTTCTTCAACCACTGACTGAATCAACATTTGATTTTCTTGGCTCCGATTCCTCGATTCAAGGAGGGATTTTCTCAACTCCTTGATAGCCCATATTTCTTCACTTCCAGTTTAATCTGAATTATTTCAGAATAAAGTGGGCTTTTGGGCTTGTTTCTCATTTATTTCTTTGAGCATTTGGGCCTACATTTAGCAAATAAAAAGACAATTATTAATATCATTTATTAGCAAACAAGTATGGTAAAGTGACAACATAAATGCAATGTATGTGACAAATCATAACTACACACCATAATCAAAAAAGGGGCTAATAGCATTAATTAATAAAGGAATGATCAAGGATATATGTGTAAAAGTGATGATAAAAATGCAATTTTGGAGTACAATCAATAGTGTGTTGCAATTAGTTTTTTATTCCGCATCATTTGTCATTAGATTAGCTAATATACCTATTCACCCCCCTCTAGGTGTATTTTCAGTGGTGAAACTGGAGTTTGCCGGAGTTGAATTTAAAATGCCGAGAAATAGGTAGAATGGAAGAGCTCGTCGGGGGAGAGAGGATGCCGGAGGTGGTGGTCGGAGAGGTGGTGTTCGTGGTAGTTGAGAGGGTGGAGAAGATGATGATGGTGGGTGGAAGTATAGTTGAAGGAGGTGGTTTTGAGGGTGGTCGGAATTGCGTTTCGGAGGCCGCGGAGATGTCAGAACGGAGGAGATTCGGTGAAGGTGGTGGTGGACTTGGTGGTGATGGTGAGGAGGGACATGGAGATAATGATGTTGTTGGTGGTGGTTGTGAAGGAAGAAGAAGGTGGAGAGGATATTGATGATGATGATGGAGGAGTTGCAGAAAGTGAAGGAGGATATGGGGAGTGGGGTGGCCGGAGTTGGGTGAAGCTCACCATGGAGGCGACTGCCAGCATTGGTATGGGCCATGTGGTGGTGTGGTTGCTGGTGTAAAGGAGTAAAAGAAGGATTTTGAGGAAGAATGAAAAGAGAGAGAGAGAGAGAGAGAGAGAGAGAGAGAGAGAGAGAGAGAGAGAGATAGAGAGAGAGTGTGTGTGTGTGCACATAATTTATATGTGGGAAAAGAGAATTGTATCTTAATTTGAGAACTGCGTCAGGGGTGCCCCAATTAATCAGACCCACATCTGATAAAAATAAGCTCAGACGCAGGGATGAGGCCCGTGTCTGGGCTAAACGCTGAGACTCAGTTAGAAAGAGGAGAGAGAGAAGTGGGTGGGAGATGTGAGTGATTGTGATTGATTAGCGGGAATTAAATGTGAGAGAGAGAAGAAGATGATCCCTGTGTTGGGTGTTGGAGAGACTCGTATCGGCTGAGCCTCGCGTCGGGTCTTGGCCAGTCCCGCGTTGGGGAGGAGAGAGAAAAGGTGGGGGAGAGATATTTGGGGGTGTTTCTGTGGAGGAAAAAATTGAGGAAAGAAAAGAAAAGAAAAGAAAAAGAAAAGGAAAGAAGAAAAGAATGAGTGATGGAGAAAAGTTGGAAAGGAGGAAAAGAAAAAGAATTAGCTTCAACAAAGGAGTTTTTGACAGCTAACACATGTAGATTCAAGAGCTCGCGCGTCAAGATCGCATCTAGCACTCGGTTGGAGTCAAATTCTTTGAATCGTATTTGGATCGAGTCAACTAGGAGAAAGAGTTCTACAAGAGGACTTCAGTTTGTGTTTTTATTTAGATCTTGTACAAAGATAGATAGTATTGATATGCTCAAGTTCACACACACACAAGTTCAATATGTTTGGTTTTCGGTTTAATCGGTTTTGGATTTTGGATATACATATATATAATTTTTATGAATAGATAGAATGAAAACAAGTTTACATGGTTTAATGTATATTGAATTTGATCTACATACTTATATGCTTCACATATTTAGAAAAACTTATTTTGATGATCCTATTCATGTGTTTAGAGTTTTAGAATTAACAAAACTTATTTTTGGATTTCATGTCAAAAACATAGATATATCATGTATATGTGTATTGAATACTATCCATACACAATATGCTTAAAAAGAGTTTAAATATCCTATTTTTGTATTCATACAAATTTGGGAAAAATCGAATTTCCTTTAGAAGTTTGGTTTCTGGAAAGTACCGATTTGTTTAAGACCAAATATTTTATATCACAAAAATAGTTCAAATAGTCTGTAATATGTGTTGATTTTTATCACACATATTTGTTATTTAAATATCTTATTAGAACTTATTTTTCTGAAATTTATGAGAATTTATCGGATTTTATTGGAATTAAATTGACCAAGTTTTCAGACCTGAAATAACCCAGCCAGATCAGCTGGCGGTCGACCGGACCGGTCGACCAATGTGCACGAGACGTGCACAAAAGGCCAGCCAAGTAGGTCGGTCGACTGAGCGGTCGACCGACTGAAACTACCCAGGTCTCGGGTAGCGCCGGTCGACCGACAGGCTTGGCCCGGTCGACCGGGCGGTCGACCAGAGGCACAACAGTCAGAAATTTGACCGTTGGCCGGTCGACCGGCCGGTCGACTGGAAGGGCATTTCAGCCTTTTCCTGGCTACAACGGCTAGTCTCTTTGAGAGGCTATAAATAGCCATCTCTTGGGTTGTTTTTAATAAGAATTTCGAGAGCAAATTTTTCCATCTATACAAGTGTTTTAGCAGCAAGTTTTTGAAGAGTTTTTGTGC
The DNA here is from genome assembly GCA_038442645.1 of Agave tequilana. NCBI lineage: Eukaryota > Viridiplantae > Streptophyta > Magnoliopsida > Asparagales > Asparagaceae > Agave > Agave tequilana. The sequence goes on from JAVJIF010001606.1 coordinate 49,527, forward strand.
CAAAAAGATTTATCTTTTATTTGTTTTTAAGGGTTGGAAAAATCAAAGAAAAATAGAGTCTTTGGCAAATTGATTTTGATCTTTGTTTCTATCTTCTTCTAGTATTTTTCTAAGTATTTTTCTTTATGATTTGATTTCCAATCACCTTATTTTCTCACGCTTGAGCTATCATCTCTATCCTATCTGTAGGATCTTGTTTTTGTGAAAAATATTATTTGTGGCCTATTGAGATCACCAAGGGTTGCTTGTGGTCTTTGAGATCACCAAGATTGTAACTTTCTCTTTGCTTTAGTTTATGCCTATCCCTCTAAGTGTAGAGGAGGTTGTGCTTTGGGTTTGTCCCTCTTTGTGTAGAGGTGATTGTGGTTGTTGTTTGGCTTTGTGCCCATCCCTCTTGTGTATAAGTAATTATTGTTTTAGCTTTGTGTCTTACCTCTTGTGTAGAGGTGGTTGTGTTGGAGAGAGGAGTGTGCTCCTAAGTTCGTATTCCTCGGTGGAGGTTCCCTGTGCGGGAGGTCCTGTGTGGACATAGTGAAAATCCTTCTATGTGAAGGCGGGGACGCAAAGCAGTGGCTCGAACCTCGAAACGTATCTTGGTGTTTGCGTTTGATCCACTATTTCTTAACTCTTTCTCTCTCTTATATCTTGCATTGCTTTATATTGTTCACATTATACATGCTAGATATTGTTAGTGTGGGCATGTTCGGCTCCGATCATAATTCTACTCAGATAGTAGATTGTCTGCTCGTGTCTCTGATTATTATTGTGGGCTAGCAAAGCTCCTAAAGAATGATTAATCGCTTGGACGTATATCAGGAAAGGTTGTCCTGACACTGAGCTGTAAGGACAGGTGGTTGCGTGAGGTACCGTTTGATTTTCTCGAACGCTTGTTGGCAAGCGTCATACCAAATTAATGAAACACCCTTTTTCATCAATTTGGTGAAGGGTTGGCATCATCTTGAGAGATTTGAGATAAACCTCCAGATATAAGCTAATTGCCCTTGCAATCCTCTAAGTTCCCTGAGATTCCTTGGAGATTGTATCTCCTGGATAGCGCGAACTTTCTCTGGGTCAAGGTGAATTTCTTTGGATGTAACAACAAATTCTAGAATTTACCGCTTGATCAGGGAAAACCGCGCACGAAAAGTGTATGTTTTGAAATCAATATTTAAAAGTGCATGCTTTGGCTTCCTCAATACTTCCGTTATAGTATAGAGGCTAAAACGAGTCGAATCCACAAGAATGGGAGGCGATAGAAGCTTACACGGTATGTTCATGTGTATATTAAGTATTCTTCAATGTTTGAAAGAATGAAAAGAGAAGAAAATAAAGAATGGAAGAGAAGAGTACAGTGAAAACAAAGAAGTGGGAAACATTGAAGAGAAGGTATTTGTGATTTTTGATATATTTCTAAAATAAAGTAAAAAGATAAAGAAACTCATGGCTACTAACTACTAATGGCTCTACTAACTATGCTAACCTCTTAGTGATAATTGTCTTACATGTATCCTTAGCCATCACTAGTTCTTAGTTCAAGGGCGTTTCAAAGCATGACCCATACGATAACTTTCACATCCAAACTCAACAAACAAGTCCAAGCTACACTTAAACTATCAAAACTAAACAAGAATATGTATGGAGTAAAGTAATGTTCGCTTGTTAGAGAGTTAGGATGTTAGAGTGTTAAAATCCATCATTATGAGCCATCAATGGCTCTTGCAAGAGCAAGACCAAGTAGAGGCTATTAGATTCATGTGGATTATCAAGTAAGAAGTTAGCAAGTTAGTGGTTAGTAGTTAGTTGACATGAGAGAAAATTAACTAAACATGTAAAAAGAGTTAGAAAGAAGAAAATAAAGAGAGGTAAAGAGAGAACCTTTCATAAATTGTCACCTTCTATTACAAGCACTCTTGCTTTTTAATCATGTACCACTCTCTCTCCTATTACAAGATCTAAAAGAAATGAAAAATACAAAGGAAAAAGAAGAAGAACAACTAACTTAAACCACCCTAAGAAGAAGAAACTACTCTAAAACTACACTACAACTAAAGAAAACTCCCCAAAACTTCTCTTCTCATGCTCTGAAAGTCCCAGGGCATTTATAGACAAACTGGGGCACCAAGGTACAGGTACAGGTACGGAGTCGTGCATTAAATCTTGGCGCGCGGCTCCACACAAGAGCCGTGGAAACGCGGCTATGGCCGCGTTTTCGCGACCATAGCTTGGCCACGCGCGTGGCGCCGCCTGCCACGCGCTGTCACTTCGCCCCCTATCTGCTGTACGTTCTGGTTTCTGGATATGGGCGCCCAGTTTTGACATATTCACCCTCCAAAGTCAATGGATATCTTTGTAGGCTTTCAATCACCAATTAAATGGTGATTTTGGGTCTTCTTCTTCATTTCATGTCATGGACTTGAGACATGCAAGAGATATTATTAATAGGATTTAATATTAAATAAATGTGAAGATGTGGTAAGAAATATGCAATTTTAGAGACTAAGCACTAGCTACCCCCAGTAACGATTTGATGGGATTCATTTTTAACTGATGTGCCCGCATGATATCGAATATTGTCTTCAAATCTGTTATGTAATCGCTTTTAGCACGGCTTTTTACTGCAATGTCGTCGACATAGCATTCACTTTTTGGCGTATATGCTTGTGAAAAATTACATTCATAGCTCTCTGGTATGTTGCCCCGCATTCTTTAATCCGAAGGACATGATAGTATAGCAATACACCCCAACGGTGTCCTGAAAGATGCATGCTTTTCATCATCAGGGTACATCTTGATTTGATTGTATCATGAGAATCCATCCATAAAGGACATCCGCTCAAACCCACAGGTGTTGTCGATCATGACATCTGTGATTGGAAGGGAGAATTCATGTTTAGAACAGGCCTTATTTATATCGCAGAAATCAATGCAAACCCGGATCTTCCCATTTTTCTTAGTAATGGGGACGATATTGGCTACCCAATCTAGGTGTTATTCCTCCCTGATAAAATCAGAGTCTATAAGCTTTTTGACTTCTAACTGTATTGCTTCCATTATTTCTGAATGAAACTGTCGTTGCTATTATTTGACTGGTTTCGCATTTGAATTGATGTTGAGGTGATACATAGCCACTTCAGGATCAAGCTCAGGCATATCCTCATAGTTTCAAGCAAAAACATGTATATACTCCCACACAAGAGGTATTAGATCCTCCTTCTCGGTGGGTGATAAGGTTTCGCATATAAAGATGGGCTTAAGATTAGCCTCATCTCCAAGATTGATCTGGGTTACCTTATCTTCTGTGGGTGGTTCACGTTGTTCGAAGCGAATATCCCAGAGAGTGTTTAGGTATTTGATCTAAGGATATATATCCGACAGGATCATTTCTTCATCTCCATCTTTCAAGTAGCTTGTTGAAATCATGTTTACTGAAAGTTCTCTGAAGATGTTGCCGATACTGACATCTGACTCCCCCGATGACGTGCCCAACGAGTGATTATGGTATAATGACTCTTCAGACTCAGAGGCTGATGGGATTGGAGTTGACATATAACCCAACCCCCTGCAAGTTCGATGATAATAATAAGGGGCTTTCTGTAACACCCCGCTCCCAGAATACGTACTTAGTTGCGTATTCATATTTTCTGATCGTATTTTTTGATTTACTTCCTGTATTTGTTTTGCTTTATGGATTATTTATATGATCGTTTTGCCTTGGATCTGGATTCGTGAACTCGGAGTCAGCCCTAGTCTGAACCGGGAACTCGATCCTAGTGTTTTACTCGATTTGATCTTTCTGTTATTCTGATTTGACCGATTTCAGTTTCAAATATCATTTTTCAATATTCTAGATTTTTCATGATTTTCTGGAATTTTCCTGAATTAAGTTGTAAATCTTCAAAACCGGTGTCGACCAGTGCCGCTGACCGATTCCTTGATTTTTAATTTGCAAATGGAGTCAAATTTGGAGAAACCGCTTTCCCATATTTGCTTAGAATAATATTTACTATCTTAATTCATTTTTTTGGAAATTTTCAGAATTTATCAGATTTCTGCGAGATTTGGTGTCAACCGATATTGGCGGCCGATTCCAGGATTTTTAATTTAAAAACTATAAAGAATTTCTTGAAACGAATTTCACCATGATTCTTAGAATAATATTCTTGATTTATGAGAATTTTTGCGGGTCGTTCCGAGATACTTGATTTTTGGACGATTTCGGTATTTTTCCGAAAGTTTTCCGCATCCGCAACTGAATCCCGGGAATCCGCCACTCTAATCATTTTCACTTTTTCTTCCAAGAGAATATCTTCCTTTTTTCATTTTCTTTTCCTTTTTTCCTTTTTCTTTCCTTCCTTTTCTTTCCACCAAATTCTCCATTCTTCCATTACTTTCTACAACTTTCCACCAAAAATATCTTCTCCTTCCACCAAAAATATCTTCTCCAAAATATCCCAACCCACTCAAATCCCTCTCCCATCACCATGGCCGGCCAAGAGACACCTCACCTCTCCATTTTTACAAAAAAACCCCTCCTTAAACTCTTTTACATCACCTTCACAATTCCAATTCCTATATAAACCTTTCCTTCATCTTTCCACTTCATTTTTCTCTTCACCAAACTTTAACCACCACCAACTCCTCCTTCATCTCCACCACAACCACAACCACTATAACTTCTCCAACTCCCTACCTTCATCTTCTTCCTCCTCCATCTTCATGTAAACCACCACAAACTCCAACAACTCCACCAAAATCTAAAACATCCCCTTTACCTTCTCCAAAAATACCACCACCATCAAAATCCTCCACAAAACCATCACCCCACCACCAACTCCAAGGCCGGCCACCCTCCTTGGATTGGGGCCGAGCTCTTCTTCGTCGGCAACGTCTCCGATGATTATTCCGGTAATCGTTCACGATTATTCCGGTAATCATTCTGGTGACAATTGCAACGACAACAACTAAACGTCACCACCACCATCTTTTCTTAACTTTTTTCATCACCATCACCTCTACTATTTTCCACCACCATCTTCACTTCCATCATCACTTTCACCATCTTAACACCACCTCCATCTCCACTACTTCAACCTCCAAACATCACCTTCATCATCACCTCCTTCATCTTCACCAAATAACACCACCACCCCGAAATCACCTTTCCCTTCTCTCTTCCTCTCTGTTGATTGCTAACGCGGATCTTTACCCCGTGTCTAGGCAATTCCTTAACGCGATCCGCGCGTTCCTGTATTGACGCGGCGCGGAGCCCATGCCCGCGTCTGTGTCCTTCTCGTGTCAACACGACGCAGAGCCCATGCCCGCGTCTGTGTTCTTCTTGTGTTAACGCGGCGCAGAACCCACGTCCGCGTCTGCGTTCTCCTCGCGTCCTGACTTGAACGCAGGTTTCGCGTTTATGGCATCTATGCGACGCGAACCCCGCGTCTGCTACTCCCGCGTCTGCTATTCCCGCGTCTGAGACTCCCGCGTCTGCGACCCCTGCGTCTCACTCTCAAACTCGCGTCCCCCTGTACATACTCTCTCTCTCCATGGACTTCTCTCTAGCTCTCACATTCTCTCTCCTCTCTCTTTCTTTCTCTCTCTTGATTTCCTCTTCTCTCTATCACTTTCTCTCTAACGCACTGACATATTGATTTCTTGGATTCCGGAGATCAGGAATTTCACTACGACTTAGGCGAGTGTTCTCGCTTTCTTCTTGACTTTCCCATTTCATCGGTCGACTTGTATTATTCACGATTTATGCTGTTTGGAACTAACACTTTCTTTGATTGTGTTTAATTATTGTTCTATCACTTGACAAGCTTGATATGTTAATACTTGTCATGCTTTTGCTTGATACCTACCATCTACATGTTAATACCTGACACCTGTCTGTATTACTTGACAACTGTTATGTCATCACCTGACACCCGACTTGCTACTTGACACGTGTTCCTTGTTCATGACATGACTTATTACCTGTCACCTGCCAGATCACTTGTCACTATCATGATTAAAACTTGATACTTGTTATGATTAACTCTCTACTCATGATTATCACATTACGGGAATGTAGTACCAGATCTCTTGTTAAGTACTCCAGTTATGCCTGTTATGAACTCCCGTTATGCTTGTTATGACTCCTGTTATGCCTGTTATGTACTCCTGTTATGACAAGTTATGTTCCTACTCATTCCCGTAATCTGATAATTATGTTTAATAAGCCATAAAAAGGATAACTTGCACGGGGAATGGGAGGAAGTGATGGATGCCGGTATGGTGCCTTACTTATAGTAGTGGAATACCAAAATTGACGATTCGTGTTAGGGGGATTTCAGGCCCCCAGAAGATGCGTGTTAGGGAGATTTCAGGCCCCCAAATGGCTGTGTCCCGGGCGGTCAGGAACTACTATAAGTATGAGCTATCAGTTCTTCATCAGCTTCCGAAAACCAATCTCGACTTACTTATATATGAATGTATGTGTGTTGAGATGTACACCAGGACACATACCTAGATATATGAGTCAGGCGAGTAATAATAAAATGCCAAGATAATAACTTGTTATGTTGCTCTACATGCTTGGTTATACCACTTGTCTCGTTACAATTGCATTCATCAAGTTTTACTTCGGATTTCTGGTTTTATGATTATTATACTATACCTGTTCATGTCCTGCTTTCTACTTGTATTCTAACCCGCCTGTCTCCTGCTCTTATCTGATCATCCTATGAGACTTCCCTGCTTGACATCAATTGTGGTATATCTACTTGCTCCTGTATGCTTGTGCCTACGGCACGGTTTTCATGTTTATGATCCAGATTTATCGACACACTTGTGCTTATCTTGGCTCGCCACCTGGCTTTCGCATCACCACTCGCCGGGGAGTTCTGACTCCTCTGGATCCTCATGTCCAGGTTTTGGAGCTTGGAGCGTGTGGATTCTCCCAGTATGCTGATCAGAGTGGCGCAGCGGTAGCGTGGATCTCCAACAGACCGTTCAGAGCTCTATCCTTCCAGGCCCCCTATGTGCCTCTCGAGTTTTCCTTTTGTACACTCGTGAGTGCCTTTTGTACTGTTCATACTTGTACATCTACTTGTATTCTCGCATTTGCGCCTGTCAGTGATGTAATATTCTTGTAATATTTGTCACCTCTGGTGATAACTTTGTAATTGTACTCATATGTTGGAATGTATAATGCACCACTTGCTTCCGTACTCTGATTCTTGCCTGTACTGATGCTTAGCGTATATACATGGGGGTATTTCTGACCTGCGTATATACGTCGCAGTAACGTCTCCGTACCCGCAGGATCGGGGCGTTACACTTTCCCTTTTAGAACGAAGGATCGAAGTAATGTTCTTCTTCCTTTACCGAAGTTCAAGCTAGGACCCCTTGTTAGGTCATACCCCATGTTCTCCATCACTCTGAGTATATTTAGCTCATAATGGGAGAACTGAGGGGGTTCATTCTCGCTTTCTGAGTCTTCGTGAGGCATCAATTCGGACTCGATTCTTCCAAAAAGAATTAATTTTTAGCCTTTGCATCTTGTTGGGACCATGAATAACGATCCTTATGCATTACTGACCCCTTGATACGCTGTAAGGGATGACTTCATTGGTATATGCAATGATGTCAGGGCATCTATTGCCGACCAAGGGTCATCACCTACATTGGTACTATTGTTTGATGGTATGAAATCAGAAGCAAACACAGAAAGGTAAGCCAAATCAAATTCTTCATTAATGTACCACTCGCTTACATCATCGGCGATGTTTTTAACATCGAGCTTATTAGTGCTCGTTACAAGTGGATTTAATTCCCAAAGACATTCTTCTTCTACCTCTGGTTCAGTGTCATCTTCATTACCAGAGTCTGCTTCCTCTGGCTGTGGATTCTCGTTCGCCTCCAGAGAATCTTGGTATAGGAGGGAGTCTATGAAATAGTTCTCTATCCCCTTAAATGGATGCCTTTCGACGATCAACGTTCGGACGTTCCCATATCCGTCAATACACTTCATGACCTGATGGAGAGTGGAGGAGATGATAGAGTTATGATGAATTTACGGTCATCCCAGCAACAAATTGTATGAAGTGTCAGCGTCAATCACATAGCACGTCACTTCAGATCTCAGGTCCCCAATCTGACATTTGAGTTTAGTCTTCCCCATTGGGCGTGTACCATTAGTGTTGAAATCATATATGGTAGTTTGGGTGGCGCTCAATCGGTGGGTGGGGATCCCTAAGTGTTGCATGACCCGTGAGGCATAATGCTCAACGCGGATCCTGGATCTACCTGGATGTGGCTCATTTCAAATGATCTAATGTATCCTGTGAAGTACAGGGGCCTATCATGTTTTTCCTTGACCTGTATGTCGTCCGGCGCGAAGGTGATGCAGGAGACATTTTGAGAGACGTGGAAACAGTCTTCCTTATTTTTCTCCTATGGTCCAGCCGGGATCTAGGCCATGAAGGCCTCAGCATCAGTTAGGGCTTCTCTCAAAGCTTCTCTTGTTGACTTTGATAGTCTCGGAGCTCATAACGGGTGATCCTAGCCGAGATATTGGCTAGTTGAGCCAAGATATCAAAGCGGTAAGGTGCTGAAGTTTCTTCTGCTTTGTCCTTCGGGAGGGCCTGGCGTACCGAAGCTCCTTCTGCTTCTTCGCGGGTTGCTTCGTGGATGGTTTGGTTGGCTCTAAAGTAGGTCCAGGCGGATTTACCACCAACTCGTCGTATTTCTTCAAGTATGACTGTTCCGAACAAGTTTCAGCCATGAGTGGTGCATTCGGCTCTGTGGCAAGGACGATTGTCTCCTCTTAGATTCAGTTAGTGAGGGGACATCGGTTTCTGCTTCCCAGGAAGAGGCACACACCACATTGTAGGGCGAAGCTTTTGCTTTGCCTTTGGACTTCCTGTTGGTAACAGTAGTCCACTCTTGGCCTTCCACAAGGTCGAGATGAACCCACCTAATTATCCCCTGAGGTGTAGGAATAGGCATGAGGCCTTTCTCTTGCTGGTGATGCGGGTCTGTATTGATCATTCTTAGTTCCACTTTCGGGATGGGAACTACTCCGGCTGGTGTCAACGGTTGATCCCCGAACTGAAGAAATGATGTCGTGTTTGCTGTCACTTTCTTCTGTACTGGGCGGAGCTTAAGCACCTCTGCATCAATCAAAGCCTAGAGGATGTCTTTGAAGATGTGACAGCTCTTGAGAGGGTGCCCCAACATCCTATGATATAAGTAATAATTGGGATTGTCGGTCTTACCGACTTCCTCATGATGTCTAGCATCAAGAAGCTTCAATCTGTTGCTCTTATTGAGTAACTTAAATAACGAATTAACATGTTTGTCCTTGAAGGAGTACTGCTTGTTGGCACGTGGATGATTTGAAGAACTATCCCCTCTGGTTGGCTGAGGTTTAACAGGAGATTTCATCTCTGTCGCCAATGTATCTTTCCTTTTTGATTGGAAAGATACTTCTGGCGCGCGCCTTGTCGACTTTTCGGTCTGGGTTTGTTTTCTTCTACCCTAATGCTGGAGAATCTCTTCAGCCTGTTCACCTTACTGGATCAACTGCTTTCAGGTGTGGCTTTCAGCAACTCCTATCTGGGCTAGGAGCGAAGTTTTCAAATTGTGATGGCATGTTTCCACCAGGGTGGCCTGGGTCATACCGCTAGAACATCGGAGCTCCATATTCCAAAATCTATCCATAAATGCTTTGACAAACTCTCCCTTTTGTTGCTTTGTTGCCAGGAGAGTTGGCATGATAACCTTCGAGTCATCTTCGAAGAAACATGTAAGGAAAAACTTATCCAAATCACCCCAGTTCTTGATGGAGTCTTTGGGAGTTTCATGAACCATTCAAAGGCAAGTCCTTTCAGAGTGTCGATGAACAAATGCGTCAAGATGGCATCATTTACTACTATGTTTCCTATCTAAGACTTGAAGTTGTAGATATGTTGGTTCGGTGACCCTTTGTCTTCAAAGGCCTGTAAGGTCGGAGCCTTGAACTTGTGAGGATATAGAATAAGATCCCATTTTGCCGGGTACGGTCGGGCCACTCCTGCTTCTTGGAGGCCTTTTCGATTGGTGAGGGCTTCCAGACGCTACTCTAGTTTATTCATTCTTTTAGAATGAGTACCCCCATTCTCTAAATTGCCTCCCTCTCCAGATGAAGACTTAGACGACTCAGAGTTGGACTGTTCCTCCTCCTCTATATGCACGGAAGATGAGCTCTCCCCTTCCTTTCGCTTGCCTTTAGACTTCTTAGAAGAAGTTTTGGTCTTTGACTTCTTCTTGTCCTCAAGAAATTGTGCAAGCATCTCCTTGAGGGTATCGATAGATTCTTATCGGGCCCGAATCATATAGAATTGTTCCCTCTAGACCTGAGCTTGCTGTTCTAAACACCTGGTCGTCTCCTCGGAGTGTTTGCCATATACGCAAAGGCTTCTTTCTCTACAGAAGAGTTCGAGGTCTGTGATTCCACGATGGCAGAGTGTGATTCACTTACTTTAATGCCCCGGGTTAGGGCACTGTAGTCAACTGGGGCTACCGCACCAGTTCGAGTACGAGTATGCCGGTACACTCCTTCTGGTTCCGTATCAGACTCGTCAGAGCTGACTGCCGGTTGTTTTTTCCTACTTCTGCTTGGCGTAGTGCTTGGACCTGCCATGTTTGCAGTGACTTCGGGTACTCCGTGTCAGAGAAGGTTCCCCTTCTGTGGGAATGACACCTTTTGGCTGATCGGGATGTTGAGGTTAATCGTCTGAATACCGACTTCTTGCTTAGCATTCAGAGAGCATTGTCGTGATGAGCCTTTCATAGCAACAGGATGGAGCGATCTAATTAGCACCCTTTTTTTTTATCAAATAATCTCTCAGTTCTGTCAGAGGGGGATCAAAGAGATTAGCCTCGGGTTTTCGAAAGCTTTTCAGCTTCTGAGAGCCATCTTTGCGTTACAACTCTGAAACGCGGAGCTCACGTTCTGTAGAACGGACGCGGCTTTCGCATTTTGAATTTGAAACACGGGTCTCGTGTCTTTGCTGAGAAGAGACGCGGACCTCGCGTTACTGATTGTCGCATCTAGCTAGCAACACTTGAGAAACGTGGACCTTCTGAGTCCCGCGTTCTGTTGTAGAAACGTGGGACTCACGTCTCTGAGAAGAGGCACGGACCTCACGCTGCTGAACGTCATATTTGAGGGGTGAAGTCTCAAAATCGTAAACCTTTTGGGCCTCGTGTTTTGGTCTCCATATGCGGACCTCACGTGTCTGATGTAACTCAGAAGAGATGCGGGCTTGAGCCTCGCGTTCTATATCTGCTGGACAGATAGTTGTTCCAGCTTCTTGCATCTGTAATTGAGCGCGCTTCGCCTCTGTCGACGTTCGACCTTCAAGTTACGCCGTACGGGTCTTTGGGAACCTGTGGTAACCTAAAGCTGAGAAAGAGGACGGGCGTGAGCTGGCTGACCGTCAACAACGCTGACCTCGCGGTTCTCGTGAGAGACGTTGACGCGGGCCTTACGTGTGATACAACTGGCCATGTTGTTCTCTGCATAGACCACATTCGGGGAAGCCTCCGAAGGGACCCGAGAACGGATCTCTGAGGAGACTTTGCGGTATTGTCGCGCCCTAGGGCTCTTAGAACTAGAAGAGAGGAACTCTTCTTACTTTGCCTGGTCGAATTCTACGACAAGTGATTTGACCATTCTTCCCATGAAGGTGACATCACCTTGCGCCACGAGTTGCTCAACAGTAGAGAAAGTAACCCCTAGCAGAGTCGCCATCTCTTGTTTGGTCTGGGAAAATTTAGAGAATTGTAATAAAGTTTCCTTGAATCAAATGAAAGATTACAACAATCTCAAACAATTCCGGTTATAAGAGAGAGAAGATGTTCAAGCTCCAATCTTCTCTTTGTTTAATGTTGGGTTCTTGATGTAGTGGTGGAAAGTGAATCTTGTTTTTTGTTGACCGGGTGAACGTCACAATCTTCTAGGAATTTCTCTTCGGATTATAGATGGAGTAGCATAGCTCATGTCCAATAAAATCTCAAAGAGACTTGAGGCAAAAATAAACTTGAACTAAGTAAGTTGTTAGAAGAGTTGAACTCTTAAGCATTTCTCAGCTAGAAGTTCTGATCAAGATTCTCCAAAATTGACCCCTCTTCGATAGCGAACTGAGCTATTTATAGGGGTTTCAGGGGTAAAATTGTCCCCTGAAAACCCTCCATATTAGGGGTTAATTCCCTCATTACGTGGGCAGAAATTGACCCAGTAATAAGGGCAGTTATGACCGAGACGCAAAACTTCTTTGTAGTCAGAACGAGGGTTTCGAGCCTTACATCTTGGATGCCGTCTCCGAACCTTAGTAGACGCAGGCTTCATGCTCTGCATCTTGAGGTTGCAGTGATATCGAGACGCGGGCTTCAAACCTCACATCTTGGAGCTGCAGTGATGCAAGGACGCGAACAAAGAGTTCCGTCTTGATTATTACAGTGCAGCTGGGACGCAGGCTTCGGCCCTCGCGTCTTGGTACTACACTGATGTTGAGGCGCAGGCTTCATGCTCTGCGTCTTACCATTACACGAGCGGTTATAATTAGCCTCTCATCTGAAATATAGATTCTATTCTCTGATGACTTGCTTTGATAATTTTTAGACAGTCTACAGTCCCGTCTTCCTCTCAAAAATTCCTTACCAATTCCCTTCCACACAATGGTAGAACTATAAAAATACTTGTGTCTATTTTCCCGACGAAATGACCACAGGTTTGTCACGTTAATAGTAAACCTCTGGCAAGCTATTTTCCTTAATCCCCAATGTCGTTCGTCAAGTTAATATTACACCTCTAACAATTTGTTCTATTTCTCCATCAAAGTCTCATACCAATTCCCTCCCATGGAGTGGTAGGTCCACAAGCTCAATCACTGCTATGTTAACACTCCACCTCTAACAGTGAAAAGTTTCAATACTCCCCAGCGAGTATGAACTTCCACTTGTCGCTCCCTTACATGGAGTCACAAGTCTTCAAAATTATCAAGTTAACACTACACCTCTGACAATCTAAACTTCGCTTGTCAATTCTCCTCAATAGAATGGCAAGTCCTCAAAATTGCTCACATCCCAAATCAACTCTTGTCATGTTAATATTACACCTCTGACAAATTACTGTTAAGTTTAATACCACACCTCTAACAGTGATCAAGTTGCTGCCAAGTTCAATGTTAAACCTCTGACAGTCACTTCCCTCAGTCTTCCATATCAAAACTGAGACGAGCGATGCTAAGTTTAACATCACACCTCTAGCATCTACTTTATTATTAAGTTTAACACTACACCTATAATAATGACTTTTCCTCGAACTTCTGTATCAAAGTCGAGATGATCAATGCTAAGTTCAAAATTACACCTCTAGCATTACCTCCACTGTTAAGTTCAACACTACACCTATGATAGTGGTATCCTCAGTTTTTCCAAACAAAACTGAAATTTCTGGGGAGCTAAGTTAATATTACACCTCTAGCTCACATCTTTGTCAAGTTAATACACCTCTGATAAGATTCAATCCAATCCGTTAAGTTAATATCATACCTCTGACGGTAAAGAAATACTTAGATCCCTTACGGTTCTACTCTTACTTGTTATTCTCATTAATAGAATGGCAGGTCTGTTGGAACATGTTTTGATGAAGACATTTGTGAAGCATTTCATTTGGAGCTCTAGCACAAGATATATCAAGAGTTCTTCATGATCAAGATGTCCCAAAGAGAGTTGATATGATGTGGTTTGTAATTGTGAAATAGCATGTCAAAAGCCTTGATGCACACACACATATCATGTCTATATAGTCGACTTATAACCCCTTATAGTCGACTAATACACTTGGTAGTCGACTAACCCAAACCCCCTAGTCGACTAGTCATGTGTTCAAAAGAAACCCAACTCTCTGTTTGTCCATTAGTCGACTTGACAGACAATATTAGTCGACTAATAGACCTTGTAGTCGCCTAATCCTATGCCCCTAGTCGACTAATCACTGGTCCAGTCGACTTATAAGAAGCTGCAGTCGACTTGATTCAGTTATCCAGAAACCTGTCACTCGAACTATTCATGACCTAGTCGACTTATACCCAAACCTAGTCGACTACTCTTTGAAAAATTGCCTTGTATAGTCGACTAACTCAAAGGCAAGTCGACTATAGGCAGTTTCTGACTGTTGGACAGTTTCTGTTATCTGGTCTTTTGTGCAACGTTTTCTGTAATACCCCGTTCCCGGAATACGTATTTATTTGCGTATTCAGTTTTTCGATCGTATTTTTTGATTTACTTCTTATATCTGACCGATTTTAATTTTAAATATCATTTTCCAACGTATTATATTTTCTATGATTTTCTGGAATTTTCCGGAATTAAAAGGAAATTCTTCAAAACCGGTGTCGACTAGTGCCGCTGATCGATTCCCGAATTTTTATCTTACAAACTGTTTAGAATTTCTAGAAGATTCTTTAGACATTTCTTCTTAGAATTATGTTTATTACTTAAATACTTTTTCTGAAGATTTTACGAATTTATGGATATTCCACCGGAGTCGGTAGAAGACTGATTCCAGTATTTTTATTTCACAAACAGTTAGGAATTTCAAGATGGCCCTTTAGGCATTATTCCTTAGAATCATATTTTCTACCTACATTCTTTTTCTGAGGATTTTATGAATTTATGAAAATTCCAACGGAGTCGGTATTTTACTGATTCCGGGGTTTTTAGTTTTAAAACTATAAAGTATTTCTTAAAACGGATTTCACTATGTTTCTTAATATAATATTCTTGATTTTTGATATTTATTTCGGGTCGTTCCGAGATACTTGATTTCGGGACGTATCCGGTATTTTCCCGAAAGATTTCCGCATCCATGACTTCAACCCGGGAATCCGTGGTTTTAATATTTTTATTTTCCGAGTTAGAGAAAATATCTTCTCTTTTCTCATTTCTTTTCCTTTTTCCTTTTCCTTATTTCCTTTAACTTCCTCCACAAGCCAAACCCAAAATATCTAAACTTCCACACCCTTCCATTAATCCTCCACCACATATTTTCTCCACCTCATCATCTCCATGGCAAGATTTGATTGGCTAGGGGAGACACCTCACCTCCCCTATTTTACACAAAACCCCCTTTCTTCTCCAATATTACATCTCCTTAACAAAATCAAATCCTATATAATCTTTCCTATACATTTTTATTTCTTTTTTCTTCACTTCCACAAAGATATTAGCCTTCACAAATTCCCTCATCAACTCAACTTCATCATCTCCATCTCAACCAAGTAACCACTTTGGATTGGGGATCGTCTACTTCTTCATCGGAGATATCGTCGTGGACCAAGTTAACGACCACGATCTTTCCGGACTCGTAAAGCCCCAAATAACCATTCGAGGTGAGTATTTTTACTCACCAAGACTCGTAAAATTCCTTGTATACTTGTGTTGCCAAATCATGTCCCTTTATGTCATCAAAATCATATTTTTAGACATCAAAATCAACCACACCAAAAATCTGATTTTTAGACCTAACAGCAGCATATTTCAGAAGTCCGGTCGACCGGTAGTCGACCGGCAGTCGACCGATGTGCACGAACGTGCACAGTTTTGAGTAGGCGGTCGACCGGTTCACCAACCAGTCGACCGCTAGGAACCCTGGAGCTCACGGCCCTGTATCGGTCGACCGGCAGTCGACCGACAGGCGACCGTTAGTTGTGTCTCCGGTCGACCGGCAGTCGACCGGAAGTCGACCGACCAAACCTGGAGGTCACGGCCTTGTATCGGTCGACCGGACGTCGACCGTTAGTTGGTGACTGTCCCGTATCGGTCGACCGGCCATTTAACCCAGTCGACCGATAGTCTGGTTTTGGGCCAAAATTGTTGATTCTTATTCTTTCTGAAATTAGATCCTAACCTTGATACATGGGTGATGTATTATCCTTGCTAAATACTTCATAACTGGTATTTCATGACTTGTTCATTAACATTATCAACCGCTTGTCAATTCTTTAGACTTGTCAGTTTTATGTTTCCTTTTAACACATGTATATCACCTGACTTGCTATACCCTCTGGCTAGACCATGACTCACCTTGAATAATTATCAATCTCTTTGTATACGTGTTACCTGATATACATCACCACTTGTCATGCTATCACTTTACATCCAGCATGATATATTTGACTTGTGATTATCTCTTTTACGGGAATATTGACTTGTTATTCAGTTTCATGATCAGTGACCTGTTTTCCTACTTTACATGCAGTGACCTGACTATATAGTACTGGTGTACTCCTAAATTCCTGATCATGTTCATTTTCTATTATTTCCCATAAAGTGATAATTAGCTAATAAATCTTAAAAAGGACAACTTGTATGGGTATGGGAGGAAGTGATGGATGCCGGAATGATATCTTGCTTATAGTATGGGAATGACATATATTGGCGGTACTGTTATGATTACTGTTATGATTACTATTAGGGGGACTTCGAGCCTCCAAAGCCGGTCCCAGGTGGTGGGAACCGTTGGACCACTAAACTGGTCCCCGGTGCATGTGAACAAAGCCGGTCCCAGGTGGTGGGAACCGTTGGGCCAGAAGACTGGTCCCCGGTGCATGAGTACCATTATAAGAAGCTCTATCAGTTCTCCATCTGCTTCCGTTAACAACCCTCGGATAACTTATATATGGATGTATGTGTGTTGGGGTGCACACCTGGACACATACCGAGATATATGGGTCAGACGAGTAATAATAATAATAGACATCGCCTATTGATTTCTGTTGTGTTTCCTATTATAGTTTCCGTTATGTGTATCCTTTACTCGTGTTATGGACCCCTGATCATTATTGTTATGCATTCCTGTTTTGACTATGATACGATTTGCAACTCTGATTCTATACGCTTGGATTTATGTGGCATGAGACAAGGGTATATATATGAGGGTTTCCTTGTTTGGATTATTCCTTCGATGTACTAGTCTCATGTGACCGTGACTTAATCGTATACAATCAGTCTTGCTTATATTCAGCTTTACTTGGGACTTCCTGATTTATGATTATGCTATACCTGTCCGTGTATATCACACTTGTGTTCTAACCCCCTATTCTTATCTCTTTGCCACTTGGCATGTAGCCTGTTCATTGTTGGGAGGTCCTGACTCCCTTGGATTTGTATGTTCAGGTTAGAAGCTGGATCGAAGTGGAGCTGTCCACTGTAGATCGAGTTTTCCTTGAGAACAGGCTGATTTGTCCCAGCTTCTTCCGTGCTAGTCTCCTCTTTTGAATCACGGGATCTTCACCCTACTTGTGAGCATCTTGTATTTATCCTGTGTATTTTACTTTTGGACTTGCTATGATAAAAGACACATGTAATGTGTATATGTTTATTATACTGTGATGACTTTGTACATGTACTTTTGTGTTGGCATATGGAAGAATACCACGCTCTGTGTCGTACTCTGATTACTTATTGTACTTTTATGCTTAGCGTATATACGTGGGGGCTTCTTCTGACCTACGTATATACGTCGCAGTGACGTCCCCGTATCCGTGAAATCGGGGCGTTACAGGTTGTAACGCCCCGATCCCAATGATACGGGGACGTCACTGCGACGCATATACGTAGGTCAATGGTGCACCCACGTACATACGCTAAGCATAAGTACAACAAGTATCAGAGTATAACACACAGCGTGATATAATCATATGCCAACATACAAATAGAAGTACAGAGTTATACAAGTTATGATATACAAAATCACTATACAAGTGTCTATTATCACAACTCAAGTCCAAAACGATACAAGATACTACCAAAAATACAAAATGCTCACGTATGGATGGAGATCCGTGAACCAAAAGGAAGTGCCGGGCAAGGTAGATCTAGAGCTGGTCAGCCTGCTCTCCTAGATAAGCCAAGTCCTCAGTGGAAGGCTCCACTTCGTTCCAGGCCCCCGAATCTGAATATGCAAATCCAAAGGGTCAAGACATAATACAATAATAAAAGATAGCCAAGTGACATAGGGATCATGAATATAGAGAATAAAGAAGTAGTACTAAGCAACACTGCATGACAAGTGATGTAAACTGAATAAGATAAAGACGTATGAAATAAGTGTACAATGAACGTCTTATTATTATTACTTGTCTTACTGTGATATCTAGCTATGTGACCCAGCGTCCCAGAGCACATAGATCCATATCCGAGTATGACAAGGTTGTTATTGGAAACAGCGGTTGTATCGACGAACTATGTTTACAGTGGGTCCCGTGCATGCCCGGGACCACGGCCCAATATTGTTCCGTTGCTTGAAGACGGAACCAGCCGCAAGGCCTAACATGAGGGTCTTATGTATGCCCTTGTCATGACAATAGAACAGGAAGGGAGGAAGCACTCCCCTCGGTCCCCTGGAGTACCGCAGGTAAGACCGGAAACATGGTGCACATCCTAATACCACTGTAAACACGAACACATATCGATATTCCGCGTATTTCCCCCTGACCCAGTGTATGTTGGTGTATTTTATGCAAATGTCGGATATATCATGCTTGGTGTTTTGGGGATAGCATGAGTAAGTGGTGATACTTCACATTTAACAGGTCATGGAATAGTAATGTGTAACATGAGCCATGAAGCATGATAAAGCAAGATCCATCAGTTAACCAGTCATACAGTACAGGTATAATGCATAAACAGGCCTAAACATGTATACATATAACAGGTTAAGATCAGAATTTAAAAAGGATAAGAATCAGAAAACTGTCCCAGAATTAGCCTAACGGTCGACCTCCGGTCGACTTCCGGTCGACTGGTGGCATAACTGGCGGTCGAGTCCCGGCCGACTGCCGGTCGACTGGGAAGGAGCCGTGAGCTCCAGGTTTTGGCCGGTCGACTGGCAGTCGACTGGTCCACCCAATTTTCTAAAGCCGGTCGAGTATGCGGTCGACTGCCGGTCGGCCGCCAGCTCAAATTCGTGCATGTTGTGCACATCGGCAGGGTCCCGGTCGACTGCCGGTCGACCGGTCCTCGGGAAATTTCTGCTGTTAAGGCAGAAAATCAGAATTCTGTTGGGGTTCGTTTGGGCAGTCTAAAATTGGATTTTTTATAGAATGGGGTGACCTGATCTATCCACCTGAGCACAAAATAAGCTGGGCTAGTCTTGGTAAGCAAGCATATTGCATGAAAGGGTTGGATTTGGGCTTTGGTGACCTAAAAATAGGATTTTTACTTAACAAGTGTCCTAGAATTTCTATTACAATTATAATAGTAGATATCTAGGTCTTGGTGAGAATGTACTCACCTAGATGGGCTTGATGGAAGCTTGAGGGGGATCCCAAGTTGGAGATGGTAGCCTCACTCCAAAAATTGCTACTTGGGATGGGGGAATGAGCTCCTAGAGTTGCCTTGAGCTTGGAGGTTGAAGATGAGTTCCTTGATGAAACCCTAGTTGAATCCTTGTAGATCTTGAGGTGGAGATGAAGGATTTTGGGTTCTCCTTGGAGCTAGGGTTAGGGTTTGAGGAAGAGGGAAATTTGGAGAACTTCTCTTTTGTAGAAATGGGGAAGAAAAGGATCAAATTGTAAAGGGGATACTTTATATAGGTTTTGTGATTTTGAAAAGGGGTTGGAATTAAATGGGAAGTGAGGGGTTTCTTTGCATAAATGTGGGGGTGAGGTGTCCCTAGGATGGCCACTTGGCCGGCTAAGGGAAGGGAGAGAGAATGAGTGGGGGTTAGGTGAGTGTGAGTGGAAAGATGAGGTGGCATTTGAGGTGGAAAAGGATTTGAAATTTTTGGAAAAATGCCCAAAATTCAAGTATTTTGGATTGGTCTGGAAATTTTACCAAAAATCAAGAAAAATATTTGAAGACCAATGGTGAAATTCGTTTGAAGAATTACTGCATAGATTTTTAATTAAAAATCCCGGAATCAGTTATTTACCGACTCCGAAGGAATTTTCATAAATTTATAAAAATCTCAGAAAAAGAGTATAAGTAGGAAATATGATTCTAAGCAATAAAGCCTAAAGGACTTTCTAGAAATTCCTAACAGTTTGGAAGATAAAAATTCGGAAATCGGTCAGTGATACTGGCCGACACCGGTTTTTGAAGAAATTCATTTTAATTTCAGAAAATTCCAGAAAATTACATAAAATCTAAAATATTAGGAAATGAAGTTTGAAACGAGAATCGGTCAAATACGGATGGTAAAACGGAAGATACGGCCGAAAGGCTGAATACGTAACTAAGCACGTATTCCGGGAAAAGGGGTATTACAATCTACCCACCTTACAAAAATTTCGTCCTCGAAATTTCATAAGGTGAAAGATAACAGAAAAGCTATAGATAGACATGGATACAAGGAATGATAACGGAAAAGGCAAGGAGAAGGGAAGAGTCTTACCAAATCAAGATGTGAAAAGATGGGGATAAAGCTCCCGGATAACGTCCTCTCGCTCCCAAGTGGCCTCTCCTGGTGCATGCCTGCTCCAAGACACCAACACCAATGGAATAGCCCTGCTCTTCAGTGTCTTGACACTCCTGTCCAGAATGGCCAACGGCTGCTCTTGGTATGATAAATCTGGTTGAAGCTCCAGCTCGGAATGATCCAGAACATGGCTGTCATCCCTGACATACCTCCTCAACTGAGACACGTGGAAGACATTATGCACCCCGTCCAAAGATGGCGGCAACGCCAATCTATAGGACACATCTCCCACACGATCCAGGATCTCGAACGGGCCAATATACCTCGGGCTAAGCTTTCCACGAGCACCGAACCGGATAACTCCCTTGGTAGGTGATGTCTTCAAGAACACATGATCTCCGGTCTGGAACTCCAATGGCCTCCTTAAAGTGTCAGCCCAACTCTTCTGCCTACTCTGAGCAGCCCTAAGATGATCTCTGATAACCCTGACCTTCTCTGTAGTCTGAATCAGCATCTCCGGCCCCAATAAACTCCTCTCACCGACCTCATCCCAGCAAATCGGTGATCGGCACTTCCTACCATACAGTGCCTCAAAGGGTGCCATCTTAATACTGGTCTGATAGCTGTTGTTATATGAAAACTCAGCCAAGTGCAGATGGTCCTCCCAAGATCCTCCGAAGTCCAACATGCAAGCCCTCAACATATCTTCCAGGATCTGAATGGTCCTCTCAGATTGTCCGTCTGTCTGCGGATGATAGGAAGTACTGAACTTCAGACGAGTTCCCAGACTTGCTTGGAGACTCTCCCAGAAATGAGATCTGAATCTGGTGTCTCTATCTGATACAATACTCACAGGAACTCCATGCAGACGAACCACCTCCTTCATATACTTATCTGCCAGAACCTCTGTCGACTGACCCACCCTGAATGGTATAAAGTGAGCTGACTTGGTGAGGCGATCAACAATCACCCACACCGCATTATTACCTTTAGGACTCCGAGGCAATGCCGTCACAAAGTCCATGGTGATGTGCTCCCACTTCCATTCAGGTATCGGCAAAGGTTGAAGAAGTCCAGCTGATCTCTGATGCTCGATCTTAATCTGCTGGCAAACCAAGCACCTGGCAACAAACTGGGCTATCTCTCTCTTCATGGCATTCCACCAAAAGTGCTTCTTCAGGTCCTGGTACATCTTGTTCCCTCCTGGATGTATAGAATAGGCAGAACTGTATGCTTCCTCCAAAATCTTCTGTCTGACTTCTCCCTGGGGAACACAAAGTCTACTACCATAATACAAAGCACCATCCGGACGAATACAAATATCTGTCCTCAGTCCAGCCTCCACCTGAGTCCTGAATGTCTGCAATCTTGGATCCTCCTTCTGAGCTTCCTTGATCTCCTCTATCAATGAGGACTGGATCTGTAAAGCCATGAGCTGCCCTGCTTTATCACCTCCCTGCACCAACATCAAATCCAATCTGATGAACTCCTGGATCAACTCTCTCTGCTGAGTAAGGTGGACTAGCACTCGGTTCTCTGGCCTCCTGCTCAGTGCATCTGGAACGGTATTGACTTTGCCGGGATGATACTGCAAGTCAATATCGTAGTCCGCCATAAGCTCCAACCACCTCCTCTGCCTCATATTCAACTCCTTCTGCGAGAATATATACTTGAGGCTCTTGTGGTCTGTGTATATCAACACTTTGTCTCCCAGGAGGTAGTGTCTCCAGATCTTCAATGCAAACACCACAGCCGCCAACTCCAAGTCATGAGTTGGGTAATTCCTCTCATGAGGCTTCAACTGCCTAGATGCATATGCTATCACATGATCATGTTGCATAAGCACACATCCCAGGCCTTTACCCGATGCATCACAGAAAATGACCATCCCCCCTCTACCTGAAGGAGTCCTCAAGATCGGAGCTGTGATAAGCTTCTGCTTCAACTGCTCAAATGCCGCATCACAATCTTCTGTCCATATGAATCTCTCCCCTTTTCTGGTAAGCCTGGTCAACGGAGCTGCAAGTCTAGAGAAGTCCTGGACAAAGCGCCTGTAATATCCGGCTAGTCCAAGAAAGCTCTTTATCTCAGTCACCGTCTTCGGAACTGGCCAATTCTGCACTGCCTGGACCTTACTAGGATCAACTGAGATTCCTTCTGCTGAAACTATATGTCCAAGGAAAGCTATGCTGTCCAACCAGAACTCACACTTGCTCCTTTTGGCATGAAGCTGCTCCTGCTGAAGAGTCTGCAACACGGTCCTCAAGTGCTCTGCATGCTCCTTATAACTCTTGGAATAGATCAGGATGTCGTCTATAAATACAACCACAAACTGATCCAGGTAAGGAGAGAACACTCGGTTCATCAAGTCCATAAACACAGCAGGGGCATTGGTAACTCCGAAAGGCATCACTAGGAACTCGTAGTGGCCATATCGGGTCCTGAATGCCGTCTTCGGAACATCTTCCTTCTTCACCCTCAGCTGATGGTAACCCGACTGTAAATCCAACTTAGAAAATACACGGGCTCCATGAAGCTGATCAAACAAGTCATCAATCCTGGGTAAGGGATACTTGTTCTTGATGGTGACCTTGTTTAACTCCCTGTAGTCAATGCAAAGCCTCTTACCACCATCCTTCTTATTCGCCAATAGCACTGGAGCTCCCCATGGTGAAGTGCTAGGCCGAATCAATCCTTTGTCCGAATACTCCTGCAGCTGCTTCTTCAGGATCTCCAACTCCGTCGGTGCCATCCTGTATGGTGCCTTAGATATAGGAGCTGTCCCTGGAATTGTATCAATGGAGAACTCCACTATCCTCTCCGGTGGAAGACCTGAAATCTCAGCAAAGACTTCTGGAAATTCATCCCACACTGGCACCCCCTTCTGAACCTCCGAAGTGGTCATCTGAGTCTTCTTCTCAGCAGTCTTCACCTCTCCACTAAACTGGAACTCCGGCTGATGCGGGATCCTGAAAGTGATCTTCCTTCCTCTACAGTCAATCACCGCATGGTACTGACTGAGCCAGGTCATGCCTAAGATTACGTCGTACCCTTTGGTGTCTAGTACGATCATATCTATAGCCAAGATCTTCCCACAAAGCTCCACTGGACAGTCAGCACAAATTCTAGAAGATACAACTACCCCATTCCCAGTACTTATCTCCCACTTGTGGTCTAAAGCCTTAACAGGTATGGAATGAACAGCCACAAAATGGTCGGAGATGTAACAGTGGGATGCACCTGAATCGAAGAGTGCGAGAACAGGTATGGAATGAACTCTAATAGTACCTGTAATCACCTCCTCTGAAGCTCCAGCCTCCTCAGCTGTCAGGTGGTAGGCCTGACCTCTACCGCGCCCTGCTGCTGGCCTGGCTCCTCTCTGCACTGGGCGAGTAACCAGTGGTGGAGGAAGGGGAAGAGCTCTCCTCATCACTGGACCCTGCTGCCTCTGCCCAACTGGCCCCGGTAGTGCCCTCTGCACATTCTGCCCCTGAGGTGCCGGCAAGGTTTGGTTGGCAAACCCCATTCTCCTATGCGGACAGGTCTCCACGGCATGGTCTCTTGCTCCACATATCAAGCACAATCCGTTTGCCCTCCGGCAATTCTGCTGAGTGTGTCCTGGCTTCTGGCAGAAGTGGCAGATAAGACCTGGTCGAGCCACCTGGTAGGGCACTGCTCTGAAAGGTTGCCTGGCCTGGACCTTCGCTGCTCTGGATGGTCCTCCTCTGCCCACCGGTACAAACGGCCTCTTCATGGCCTGGTTCTCCTGCTTCTTCTGAAACCCACGCTCCACCTCTCGAGCGATGGTGAGAACCTCAGCATATGTCTTCAGTTGCTGGGGCATCAGAAACATCTGGATTTCCATCTGTAAACCCTGCTGAAACCTGCTTGCCCTCTTCTCTTCATCTGACACCATGTAAGGGGCAAAGCGACTCAACCTGAGAAATTCTGCAGCATACTCATCTACGGATCTATCCCCCTGCTGAAGCCTGATGAACTGCTCCTCCATGTCCTTCTGAGCAGTGGCGGGAAAGAACCTGCTATAAAAGCTCTTGGAGAACGTATCCCAAGAGATAGGTCCCTTCAAGCGAGCCTCCTCTGCAAGCCACCAAGTCCGGGCGATGTCTTTCAGCTGGATCTTTGCTACCTCCACTTGGTTCTCCTTGGGCACCCTGGCGGCGTTCAGTAAATCAGTAGTGTCCACCAACCACTGTTCAGCCTCCAGAGGTCTCTCGACTCCCGTGAATACGGCTGGTTGCAGCCGCCGGAAATCAGACACGTTCCCAGGCTTCTGCTCCTTCGGAGCTGCCAACTCCTGCCTGAGGAGCTCGGTCTGTTCACGCTGATTCTCCATCTGCTGCTGCTGGTTTCCCAGCATAGTCTGGATGATCCTCAGGACATCAGCACCCTCTCCTCCGACGGGTCCATTCGGGACTTGCCCGACATTGTTGCGACCCGAACGTCTCTCCATACCGAAAGGGATAAGATCTGGAATTGGAAACAAGGGAAAGGAGTTTAGGATACGAAAGAATGAATCAAGGACGAAGTCGAGAAGGACTATTAACTTTGTACATTGTAGTTGGCATTCGCAAATCACTAGAATTTGCCACTTGGTTGTACTTTTAGGTTTGAGAGCCTAGGCTCTGATACCAACCTGTAACGCCCCGATCCCAATGATACGGGGACGTCACTGCGACGCATATACGTAGGTCAATGGTGCACCCACGTACATACGCTAAGCATAAGTACAACAAGTATCAGAGTATAACACACAGCGTGATATAATCATATGCCAACATACAAAATAGAAGTACAGAGTTATACAAGTTATGATATACAAAATCACTATACAAGTGTCTATTATCACAACTCAAGTCCAAAACGATACAAGATACTACCAAAAATACAAAATGCTCACGTATGGATGGAGATCCGTGAACCAAAAGGAAGTGCCGGGCAAGGTAGATCTAGAGCTGGTCAGCCTGCTCTCCTAGATAAGCCAAGTCCTCAGTGGAAGGCTCCACTTCGTTCCAGGCCCCCGAATCTGAATATGCAAATCCAAAGGGTCAAGACATAATACAATAATAAAAGATAGCCAAGTGACATAGGGATCATGAATATAGAGAATAAAGAAGTAGTACTAAGCAACACTGCATGACAAGTGATGTAAACTGAATAAGATAAAGACGTATGAAATAAGTGTACAATGAACGTCTTATTATTATTACTTGTCTTACTGTGATATCTAGCTATGTGACCCAGCGTCCCAGAGCACATAGATCCATATCCGAGTATGACAAGGTTGTTATTGGAAACAGCGGTTGTATCGACGAACTATGTTTACAGTGGGTCCCGTGCATGCCCGGGACCACGGCCCAATATTGTTCCGTTGCTTGAAGACGGAACCAGCCGCAAGGCCTAACATGAGGGTCTTATGTATGCCCTTGTCATGACAATAGAACAGGAAGGGAGGAAGCACTCCCCTCGGTCCCCTGGAGTACCGCAGGTAAGACCGGAAACATGGTGCACATCCTAATACCACTGTAAACACGAACACATATCGATATTCCGCGTATTTCCCCCTGACCCAGTGTATGTTGGTGTATTTTATGCAAATGTCGGATATATCATGCTTGGTGTTTTGGGGATAGCATGAGTAAGTGGTGATACTTCACATTTAACAGGTCATGGAATAGTAATGTGTAACATGAGCCATGAAGCATGATAAAGCAAGATCCATCAGTTAACCAGTCATACAGTACAGGTATAATGCATAAACAGGCCTAAACATGTATACATATAACAGGTTAAGATCAGAATTTAAAAAGGATAAGAATCAGAAAACTGTCCCAGAATTAGCCTAACGGTCGACCTCCGGTCGACTTCCGGTCGACTGGTGGCATAACTGGCGGTCGAGTCCCGGCCGACTGCCGGTCGACTGGGAAGGAGCCGTGAGCTCCAGGTTTTGGCCGGTCGACTGGCAGTCGACTGGTCCACCCAATTTTCTAAAGCCGGTCGAGTATGCGGTCGACTGCCGGTCGGCCGCCAGCTCAAATTCGTGCATGTTGTGCACATCGGCAGGGTCCCGGTCGACTGCCGGTCGACCGGTCCTCGGGAAATTTCTGCTGTTAAGGCAGAAAATCAGAATTCTGTTGGGGTTCGTTTGGGCAGTCTAAAAATTGGATTTTTTATAGAATGGGGTGACCTGATCTATCCACCTGAGCACAAAATAAGCTGGGCTAGTCTTGGTAAGCAAGCATATTGCATGAAAGGGTTGGATTTGGGCTTTGGTGACCTAAAAATAGGATTTTTACTTAACAAGTGTCCTAGAATTTCTATTACAATTATAATAGTAGATATCTAGGTCTTGGTGAGAATGTACTCACCTAGATGGGCTTGATGGAAGCTTGAGGGGGATCCCAAGTTGGAGATGGTAGCCTCACTCCAAAAATTGCTACTTGGGATGGGGGAATGAGCTCCTAGAGTTGCCTTGAGCTTGGAGGTTGAAGATGAGTTCCTTGATGAAACCCTAGTTGAATCCTTGTAGATCTTGAGGTGGAGATGAAGGATTTTGGGTTCTCCTTGGAGCTAGGGTTAGGGTTTGAGGAAGAGGGAAATTTGGAGAACTTCTCTTTTGTAGAAATGGGGAAGAAAAGGATCAAATTGTAAAGGGGATACTTTATATAGGTTTTGTGATTTTGAAAAGGGGTTGGAATTAAATGGGAAGTGAGGGGTTTCTTTGCATAAATGTGGGGGTGAGGTGTCCCTAGGATGGCCACTTGGCCGGCTAAGGGAAGGGAGAGAGAATGAGTGGGGGTTAGGTGAGTGTGAGTGGAAAGATGAGGTGGCATTTGAGGTGGAAAAGGATTTGAAATTTTTGGAAAAATGCCCAAAATTCAAGTATTTTGGATTGGTCTGGAAATTTTACCAAAAATCAAGAAAAATATTTGAAGACCAATGGTGAAATTCGTTTGAAGAATTACTGCATAGATTTTTAATTAAAAATCCCGGAATCAGTTATTTACCGACTCCGAAGGAATTTTCATAAATTTATAAAAATCTCAGAAAAAGAGTATAAGTAGGAAATATGATTCTAAGCAATAAAGCCTAAAGGACTTTCTAGAAATTCCTAACAGTTTGGAAGATAAAAATTCGGAAATCGGTCAGTGATACTGGCCGACACCGGTTTTTGAAGAAATTCATTTTAATTTCAGAAAATTCCAGAAAATTACATAAAATCTAAAATATTAGGAAATGAAGTTTGAAACGAGAATCGGTCAAATACGGATGGTAAAACGGAAGATACGGCCGAAAGGCTGAATACGTAACTAAGCACGTATTC
>JAVJIF010001607.1:0-73096 GCA_038442645.1 Agave tequilana
TGTAATGCCTCGTTTCCGGAATACGTACTTGTTGCGTAATCAGCTTTTCAACCGTATTTTCCGAATTACCTTCCGTATTTATCCGATTTCAATTTCAAATATCATTTTCCAATTTATAGATTTTATGTGATTTTCTGGAATTTTCTAGAATTAAAATGAATTTCTTCAAAACCGTGTCGACTAGCGCCGCTGATCAATTTTCTGATTTGTATTTTCCAAACTGTTAGGAATTTTCAGAAAGTCCTTTAGACTTATTAATTAGAATCCTATTTCTTAAATAAAGCCTTTTTCTGAGGATTTTAGGATTTTGTGAAAATTCCCACGGAGTCGGTAATTACTGATACCGGGATTTTTATAATTAAAACTATAAGGTATTTCTCAGAAAGGACTTCATTTTAAGTCTTTTTATATTATTATAGATTTTTGGTGAAAATTTGGAGTCGTTCCGAGATATTTGATTTCGGGACGTATCCGTATTTCCGAAATGTTTTCCGTACTTTCGACTTTGTCCCGGGAACCCACGGTTTAATTTCATAATTTTCTGAGTTAGGGAAAATATCCTTTCAATTTAATTTTCCTTCTTTCTTTTTTCTATTTTCTCTTCCTTCTTCATTAAGCCAAAAGAGTTTTGAATTTCCAAATCCCAATTATTTCCACCTCTCCACTTTCCACACTCTTCCACATTAATTGCTTCATTAATGACCCTCCACCTCACCTCCAAATGGCTTCATTTGATTGGCCAAGGAAGCCACCTCATCTCCACTTGGCTTCATTTGATTGGTCAAGAAAATATCTCATTTACACATTTGCACAAAAGCCCCTCTCTTTCTTAAAATTCCATCCCCTTTACAAATTCAAAATCCTATTTAAACCAAACCCTTTACATTTTCATCTTTTACTTCATTCCTCAAGAATTCCAACCTTAGCAAAATCTCTCTCAAAGCAAACCCTAGGTCTCCTCCATCTCAAGAACCGCAACTTGGATTTTGGGATCGTCCGAGTTATCGCCGAGAATCAAGTTGGTATTTCGGCTCGTCCGGAACTCGTAGAAACTCCAAACGACCGTTTCGAGGTGAGTATCTTACTCACCAAGACTAGTAATATTCTTAGCATACTTGTATTGATAGATCATGTCACTTTATGTTATAAAAATCCTATTTTTATCCATTCAAAACAACCACCACAAAATCTGGATTTTTAGTCAGACCACAGCCTATTTCAGAACATCGGTCGACCGCCCTATGGGGGCAGTCGACCGATATGCACAAACGTGCACAGAATTGGCTAGCGGTCGACCGGTCCATAGACCAGTCGACCGGCTAGGAGACCTGGAGCTCACCTGGAGCTCCAGATTCGGTACGGTCGACCGGCAGTCGACCGATACCCTACCGCCCTTGCAAAGCCCAGTCGACCGGCAGTCGACCGGTCGATTCTGGAGCTCACGCACTTTGGCCAGTCGACCGGCAGTCGACTGGCAACCCTACGCCTTCACAAACCCCGGTCGACCGGCACTCGACCGGAGGTCGACCGCCAATTCAAAACTGTGCCAGACTTTCTGTTTTCTTTCTGTTTTAAATTTTGATCGTTCATTGATACATGTATGATATGCTAGTATTGTTTATGCTTCCTAATTGATACCACATGACATGTTACCATGTATCTTCATGTTAGACTTGTTAATTAAAATGTATATCTCCACTTTATCATGCTATCACTTGTACCAAGCATGATTGATTTGACCTTTACATAAAATAGACCAACTTATATTGGGTCCGGGGGAAACCATGCGGATATCGATTGTGTTCGTGTTTACAGTGGTTTTAGGAAGTGTTGTACAACCCATGTTCCAGTCTGACCTGCGGTACACCAGGGGACTGAGGGGAGAGCTTGCTCCCTGTATTGCTGGTACCATATTGATAAGGGCATACATAAGTCCCTTTTATTGAGGCCTAGCGGCTGGTTCCGTTACAAGCACGGAACATTATTGGGCCGTTATCCCGGGCATGCACGGGATCCACTGTAAACATAGTTCATCGATACAACCGCTGATTTCCAATAACCCCCTTGCTTTATTGGGATATGGATCTATGTGCACTGGGACGCTGGACCACATAGCTAGATATCACGATGAAACAAGTAATAATAATAAGACATTAATTGTAGATGTATTGTTTTAGGACTTTGGATTTCCATGCTTTATCCTTTATATTGCTATATCTTATTTACTCGTATCCATTAGCCATTTGGCCATATCTCGTTTTGTTATATGTCTTGATTCTGTGGATTTGCATATTCAGATTCCGAGACTTGGAACGAAGTGGATCCATCCACTGAGGACCAAGAGTACTTCAGTGAGCAGGCCGACCAGCTCTAGTTCCTCCAGTGCCGTACTCTTCATTTTTGGCTCACGCGTCTTCCTTTCTTACGTGAGCATCTTGTATACATTTGTATATCTTCTTTTGGACTTGGTTGTGAAACAAAACACTGTAAAGTGTATCAGTTCATAACTTGTACTTGTACTTTATTGTTGGCATATATGAATATACCACGCTTGTGTTATACTCTGATCCTGTATTGTATTGTACTTTTACGCTTAGCGTATATACGTGGGGGCAGTTCTGACCTACGTATACGTCGCGGTGACGTGTCCGTATCCGCCAGGATCGGGGCGTTACAGGTTGGTATCAGAGCCTAGGCTCTTAAACCTAAAGTACAATCAAGTGGCAAATTCTAGTAATTTGCTTATGCCAATTATAATGTACAAAGTTATAGAGTCTGTCTTGCTTCCTTCAATTATCAATTCCTTCGTATCCTAAACTCCCTTCCATTGTTTTCAATTCCAGTTATCATACGGTATGGAGCGTCGCTCGGGTCGGAACAATGTCGGGCAAGTCCCGAATGGACCCAATGGACCAGTAGGAGGAGAGAATGTTGATGTGCTGAGGATCATTCAAGCCATGATGGTGACCAGCAACAACAGTGGAAGTACAGCAGCAGCAGACTGAGCTCCTGAGGCAAGAGCTAACAGCCCCAAAGGAACCAAAGCCGGGGAATGTATCGGATTTCCGGAGATTGCAGCCTGCAGTGTTCACGGGGAGTGAGGAGCCATTGGAGGCAGAACAATGGTTGACGGACACGACAGACCTGCTGACCGCAGCTCGTGTCCCACAGGAGAGTCAAGTTGAGGTCGCTAAGATCCAGCTGAAGGACATAGCTCGGACTTGGTGGCTTGCAGAGGAGGCTCGCTTGGAGAGGCCTATCACTTGGGCTACCTTCTCCAAGAGTTTCTACAGCCGCTTCTTTCGGCTACAGCACAGGAGGAGATGGAGGAGCAATTCATCGGGCTCAAGCAGGGAAACAAGTCGGTAGATGAATATGCAGCAGACTTCCTTAGACTCAGCCGTTTCGCTCCTTATATGGTGACGGACGAAGAGAAGCGAGCGAGCAGGTTTCAGAAGGGTCTTCGGATGGATATTCAGATGTACATGATGTCTCAGGAGTTGAAGACATATGCAAGTGTTCTCTCTACCGCTCGGAAAGTAGAGCGGGGGTTTGAGAAGACTTGGGGGGATCAGATGGGACAGCAGGCCATGAAGAGGCCATTTGTGCCTATGGGGCGAGGAGTTCCATTCAGAGTGGCGAAGATCCAGAGGCAGCCTTTCAGACCAGCGCCTTATCAGCCAGCCCAATCACTTCCTGTCTGCAACTTTTGTGGGAAGCTAGGGCACATTCGACCCAATTGCCGAGGGCAAATGGTTTGTGTTTATGGTGTGGGTCTCGAGATCATGCAGTAGAGACTTGTCCACACCGGAGATTTGGGACAACCAACCAGACCTTGCCAGCACTTCCAGGGCCGAGTGGACAGCGGGTAGTACCAGGACCGCTTGGGCAGAGAAGTCAGGGACCGGCAGTGAGGAGAAACCAGGGGCCAGTGGTGGGGAGACCACCCCTTCCTCCACAGCATATGATACGCCCAGTGCAGAAAGGAGGCAGGACAGCAGCCGGGCGTGGCAGGGGTCAGGCTTACAACCTGACGGAGGCAGAGGCTGAGGCATCAGAGGAGGTGATTACAGGTAACATCAGTGTACATTCACATCCGGTTCTCGCCTTATTTGATTCAGGCGCATCCCATTGTTACATCTCCGATAAATTTGTGGCCGTCCATTCTATTCCTGTTAGATTACTAGACCACAAGTGGGAGATAAGTACCGGGAATGGGGTAGTCTTCTCATCTAGAGTATGTACTGACTGTCCAGTAGAACTGTGTGACAAGGTCTTAGCCATAGATATGCTCGTGCTCGATACTAAGGGGTACGATGTGATCTTAGGCATGACCTGGCTCAGTCAGTATCATGCTATAATTGATTGTAGAGAGAAGAAGATCAATTTTAGAATTCCCCATCAGCCTGAGTTTCAGTTTAGTGGAGAAGTGAAGTCCACTAAGGGAAAGCAGATCATTTCATCGGAAGTTCAGAAGCAGAAGGTGCCAGTGTGGGATGAATTCCCGGAGGTGTTTGCGGAGATTACAGGATTGCCACCTGTCAGGACGATTGAGTTCTCCATTGAGACTATCCCAGGGGCATCTCCTATATCTAAGGCTCCGTACAGGATGGCACCAACAGAGTTGGAAATCCTGAAGAAGCAGCTGCAGGAGTTATCAGATAAGGGATTGATCAGGCCAAGTACTTCACCGTGGGGAGCTCCAGTATTGTTGGCCAATAAGAAGGATGGTAGCAAGAGACTTTGTATTGACTATAGGGAGTTAAACAAAGTCACCATCAAGAACAGGTATCCCCTTCCCAGAATAGATGACTTATTTGATCAGCTTCATGGAGCCCGTGTATTCTCCAAGTTGGACTTACAGTCGGGCTATCATCAGTTGAGAGTGAAGAAGGAGGATAGACTGAAGACGGCATTTAGGACCCGATATGGCCACTACGAGTTTCTTGTTATGCCTTTCGGAGTCACTAATGCCCCTGCAGTGTTTATGGACTTGATGAACCGAGTGTTCTCACCCTTCTTGGATCAGTTTGTTGTTGTCTTCATCGACGACATCTTGATTTATTCTAAGAACAGGAAGGAGCATGAAGAACACTTGAAGATTGTGTTGCAGACACTTCAGCAGCAGAGCAGCTTCATGCCAAGAGGAGCAAGTGCGAGTTCTGGCTAGACAGTATAGCATTCCTCGGACATGTGGTGTCAGCAGAAGGTGTATCCGTTGATCCGGGCAAGGTACAAGCAGTAAAGGAGTGGCCAGTCCCGAGGACAGTGACAGAGATAAAGAGCTTTCTTGGACTAGCTGGATACTACAGACGCTTCATCCAGGATTTCTCTCGGATTGCAGCTCCATTGACGAAGCTTACCAGGAAAGGGAGAAGTACATCTGGACAGAGGAGTGTGATGCAGCCTTCGAGCAGTTGAAGCAAAAGCTCATTTCAGCTCCTATCTTGAGAACTCCCTCAGGGAGAGGAGGGATGGTCATCTTTAGTGATGCCTCAGGTAAAGGCCTAGGATGCGTGCTTATGCAACATGATCATGTTATCGCATATGCATCCAGGCAGTTGAAACCTCATGAGAGGAATTACCCAACTCATGATCTGGAGTTGGCAGCAGTGATCTTTGCATTAAAGATTTGGAGGCACTATCTTCTGGGAGATAGAGTG
Organism: Agave tequilana; assembly: GCA_038442645.1. Classification (NCBI taxonomy): domain Eukaryota; kingdom Viridiplantae; phylum Streptophyta; class Magnoliopsida; order Asparagales; family Asparagaceae; genus Agave; species Agave tequilana. The sequence continues at coordinate 5,664 of JAVJIF010001607.1, forward strand.
CTGATATATACAGATCACAAGAGCCTCAAGTATATCTTCTCGCAGAAGGAGTTGAATATGAGGCAGAGGCGGTGGCTGGAGCTTATGGCAGACTACGACATTGACTTGCAATATCATCCAGGCAAGGTCAATACAGTCCCGGATGCTTTGAGTAGGATGCCAGAGAACAGAGTACTTGTCCAGTTCACTCAGCAGGAGGACTTGATTCGGGATTCACATCCGATTGGATTTGATGGTGGTCCGAGGAGCTGAGAAGACAGGACAGCTTATGGCTTTACAGATCCAGTCTTCACTGATAGAGGAGATTAAGGAAGCCCAGAAGGAGGATCCCAGACTCCAGACATTTAGAGATCAGGTCGAGGCTGGATTGAGGACGGATATCTGTATTCGTCCTGATGATGCCTTGTGCTTTGGAGATAGGCTTTGTGTTCCCCAGGGAGAAGTGAGACAGAAGATTTTGGCTGAAGCACACAGTTCAGCCTACTCTATACACCGGGGGGAAACAAGATGTACCAAGACCTGAAGAAGCACTTCTGGTGGAATGCCATGAAGAGAGAGATAGCTCAATTTGTGGCTAAGTGCTTGGTGTGCCAGCAAATAAAGATCGAGCATCAGAGATCGGCTGGACTTCTGCAACCTTTGCCAATACCTGAGTGGAAGTGGGAGCATATCACTATGGACTTCGTCACAGCATTACCTCGTAGTCCCAAGGGTAATAATGCTGTGTGGGTTATCATTGACCGTCTCACTAAGTCGGCCCACTTCATACCATTCCGGGTCGGTCAGACGACAGAGGTGTTGGCGGAGAAGTATATGAAGGAAGTGGTCCGTCTGCATGGAGTGCCAGTCAGTATTGTTTCAGACAGAGATACGAGATTCAGATCTCACTTTTGGGAGAGTCTCCAAGAGAGTCTGGGCACTCGTCTGAAAGTTCAGTACAGCTTATCATCCCCAGACGGACGGACAGTCGGAGCGGACAATCCAGATCCTCGAGGACATGCTTAGAGCTTGCATGATTGAGTTTGGAGGTTCTTGGGAAGACCATCTACACTTGGCCGAGTTTTCTTATAACAACAGTTACCAGGCAAGTATAAAGATGGCACCTTTTGAGGCACTGTATGGGAGGAAGTGTCGATCACCGATTTGTTGGGATGAGGTCGGTGAGCGGAGTTTATTGGGACCAGAGATGTTGATCCAGACGACGGAGAAAATCAAGATTATCAGGGATCATCTCGGGGCAGCTCAGAGCAGGCAAAAGAGTTGGGCAGATTCTCGGAGGAGGCCATTGGAATTCGGAGTTGGAGATCATGTGTTCCTGAAGATTTCACCGACTAAGGGAGTGATCCGTTTCGGCACTCGTGGGAAACTAAGTCCAAGGTATATCGGCCCATTCGAGATATTGGATCGAGTGGGAGATATATCTTATCGATTGGCGCTGCCGCCATCGTTGGACGGAGTTCATAATGTTTTCCACGTGTCTCAGTTAAGAAGATATGTGAGGGATGACAGCCATATTTTAGATCATTCCGAACTGGAGTTACAACCAGACTTATCTTATCAGGAGCAGCCAATGGCCATCTTAGACAGGAGTGTCAAGACACTGAAGAGCAAGGATATACCTTTATATTAGTGTCTTGGAACCGCCATGTGCCAGGAGAGGCCACATGGGAGCGAGAGGACGTCATCCGAGAACGATACCCGCAACTCTTCACCACTTGGTAAGACTCTTCCCTTCTATCTCTACCGTTATATTCCATCTATCATGTCTTTCCTTGTTGTCTTTCATCTTGCGAAATTTCGAGGACGAAATTTTTGTAAGGTGGGTAGATTGTAATGCCTCGTTTCCGAATACGTACTTTGTTGCGTATTCAGCTTTTCAACCGTATTTTCCGAATTACCTTCCGTATTTATCCGATTTCAATTTCAAATATCATTTTCCAATTTATTAGATTTTATGTGATTTTCTGGAATTTTCTAGAATTAAAATGAATTTCTTCAAAACCGGTGTCGACCAGCGCCGCTGATCAATTTTCTGATTTGTATTTTCCAAACTGTTAGGAATTTTCAGAAAGTCCTTTAGACTTTATTAATTAGAATCCTATTTCTTAAATAAAGCCTTTTTCTGAGGATTTTAGGATTTTGTGAAAATTCCCACGGAGTCGGTAAATTACTGATACCGGGATTTTTATAATTAAAACTATAAGGTATTTCTCAGAAAGGACTTCATTTTAAGTCTTTTTATATTATTATAGATTTTTGGTGAAAATTTGGAGTCGTTCCGAGATATTTGATTTCGGGACGTATCCGGTATTTCCGAAATGTTTTCCGTACTTTCGACTTTGTCCCGGGAACCCACGGTTTTAATTTCATAATTTTCTGAGTTAGGGAAAATATCCTTTCAATTTAATTTTCCTTCTTTTTCTTTTTCTATTTTCTCTTCCTTCTTCATTAAGCCAAAAGAGTTTTGAATTTCCAAAATCCCAATTATTTCCACCTCTCCACTTTCCACACTCTTCCACATTAATTGCTTCATTAATGACCCTCCACCTCACCTCCAAATGGCTTCATTTGATTGGCCAAGGAAGCCACCTCATCTCCACTTGGCTTCATTTGATTGGTCAAGAAAATATCTCATTTACACATTTGCACAAAAGCCCCTCTCTTTCTTAAAATTCCATCCCCTTTACAAATTCAAAATCCTATTTAAACCAAACCCTTTACATTTTCATCTTTTACTTCATTTCCTCAAGAATTCCAACCTTAGCAAAATCTCTCTCAAAGCAAACCCTAGGTCTCCTTGCCATCTCAAGAACCGCAACTTGGATTTTGGGATCGTCCGAGTTATCGCCGAGAATCAAGTTGGTATTTCGGCTCGTCCGGAACTCGTAGAAACTCCAAACGACCGTTCGAGGTGAGTATCTTTACTCACCAAGACTAGTAATATTCTTAGCATACTTGTATTGATAGATCATGTCACTTTATGTTATAAAAATCCTATTTTTATCCATTCAAAACAACCACCACAAAATCTGGATTTTTAGTCAGACCACAGCCTATTTCAGAACATCGGTCGACCGGCCCTATGGGGGCAGTCGACCGATATGCACAAACGTGCACAGAATTGGGCTAGCGGTCGACCGGTCCATAGACCAGTCGACCGGCTAGGAGACCTGGAGCTCACCTGGAGCTCCAGATTCGGTACGGTCGACCGGCAGTCGACCGATACCCTACCGCCCTTGCAAAGCCCAGTCGACCGGCAGTCGACCGGTCGATTCTGGAGCTCACGCACTTTGGCCAGTCGACCGGCAGTCGACTGGCAACCCTACCGCCTTCACAAACCCCGGTCGACCGGCACTCGACCGGAGGTCGACCGCCAATTCAAAACTGTGCCAGACTTCTGTTTTCTTTTCTGTTTTAAATTTTGATCGTTCATTGATACATGTATGATATGCTAGTATTGTTTATGCTTCCTAATTGATACCACATGACATGTTACCATGTATCTTCATGTTAGACTTGTTAATTAAAATGTATATCTCCACTTTATCATGCTATCACTTGTACCAAGCATGATTGATTTGACCTTTACATAAAATAGACCAACTTATATTGGGTCCGGGGAAACCATGCGGATATCGATTGTGTTCGTGTTTACAGTGGTTTTAGGAAGTGTTGTACAACCCATGTTCCAGTCTGACCTGCGGTACACCAGGGGACTGAGGGGAGAGCTTGCTCCCTGTATTGCTGGTACCATATTGATAAGGGCATACATAAGTCCCTTTTATTGAGGCCTAGCGGCTGGGTTCCGTTACAAGCACGGAACATTATTGGGCCGTTATCCCGGGCATGCACGGGATCCACTGTAAACATAGTTCATCGATACAACCGCTGATTTCCAATAACCCCCTTGCTTTATTGGGATATGGATCTATGTGCACTGGGACGCTGGACCACATAGCTAGATATCACGATGAAACAAGTAATAATAATAAGACATTAATTGTAGATGTATTGTTTTAGGACTTTGGATTTCCATGCTTTATCCTTTATATTGCTATATCTTATTTACTCGTATCCATTAGCCATTTGGCCATATCTCGTTTATTGTTATATGTCTTGATTCTGTGGATTTGCATATTCAGATTCCGAGACTTGGAACGAAGTGGATCCATCCACTGAGGACCAAGAGTACTTCAGTGAGCAGGCCGACCAGCTCTAGTTCCTCCAGTGCCGTACTCTTCATTTTTGGCTCACGCGTCTTCCTTTCTTACGTGAGCATCTTGTATACATTTGTATATCTTCTTTTGGACTTGGTTGTGAAACAAAACACTTGTAAAGTGTATCAGTTCATAACTTGTACTTGTACTTTATTGTTGGCATATATGAATATACCACGCTTGTGTTATACTCTGATCCTGTATTGTATTGTACTTTTACGCTTAGCGTATATACGTGGGGGCAGTTCTGACCTACGTATATACGTCGCGGTGACGTGTCCGTATCCGCCAGGATCGGGGCGTTACAGGTTGGTATCAGAGCCTAGGCTCTTAAACCTAAAGTACAATCAAGTGGCAAATTCTAGTAATTTGCTTATGCCAATTATAATGTACAAAGTTATAGAGTCTGTCTTGCTTCCTTCAATTATCAATTCCTTCGTATCCTAAACTCCCTTCCATTGTTTTCAATTCCAGTTATCATACGGTATGGAGCGTCGCTCGGGTCGGAACAATGTCGGGCAAGTCCCGAATGGACCCAATGGACCAGTAGGAGGAGAGAATGTTGATGTGCTGAGGATCATTCAAGCCATGATGGTGACCCAGCAACAACAGGTGGAAGTACAGCAGCAGCAGACTGAGCTCCTGAGGCAAGAGCTAACAGCCCCAAAGGAACCAAAGCCGGGGAATGTATCGGATTTCCGGAGATTGCAGCCTGCAGTGTTCACGGGGAGTGAGGAGCCATTGGAGGCAGAACAATGGTTGACGGACACGACAGACCTGCTGACCGCAGCTCGTGTCCCACAGGAGAGTCAAGTTGAGGTCGCTAAGATCCAGCTGAAGGACATAGCTCGGACTTGGTGGCTTGCAGAGGAGGCTCGCTTGGAGAGGCCTATCACTTGGGCTACCTTCTCCAAGAGTTTCTACAGCCGCTTCTTTCCGGCTACAGCACAGGAGGAGATGGAGGAGCAATTCATCGGGCTCAAGCAGGGAAACAAGTCGGTAGATGAATATGCAGCAGACTTCCTTAGACTCAGCCGTTTCGCTCCTTATATGGTGACGGACGAAGAGAAGCGAGCGAGCAGGTTTCAGAAGGGTCTTCGGATGGATATTCAGATGTACATGATGTCTCAGGAGTTGAAGACATATGCAAGTGTTCTCTCTACCGCTCGGAAAGTAGAGCGGGGGTTTGAGAAGACTTGGGGGGATCAGATGGGACAGCAGGCCATGAAGAGGCCATTTGTGCCTATGGGGCGAGGAGTTCCATTCAGAGTGGCGAAGATCCAGAGGCAGCCTTTCAGACCAGCGCCTTATCAGCCAGCCCAATCACTTCCTGTCTGCAACTTTTGTGGGAAGCTAGGGCACATTCGACCCAATTGCCGGAGGGCAAATGGTTTTGTTTATGGTGTGGGTCTCGAGATCATGCAGTAGAGACTTGTCCACACCGGAGATTTGGGACAACCAACCAGACCTTGCCAGCACTTCCAGGGCCGAGTGGACAGCGGGTAGTACCAGGACCGCTTGGGCAGAGAAGTCAGGGACCGGCAGTGAGGAGAAACCAGGGGCCAGTGGTGGGGAGACCACCCCTTCCTCCACAGCATATGATACGCCCAGTGCAGAAAGGAGGCAGGACAGCAGCCGGGCGTGGCAGGGGTCAGGCTTACAACCTGACGGAGGCAGAGGCTGAGGCATCAGAGGAGGTGATTACAGGTAACATCAGTGTACATTCACATCCGGTTCTCGCCTTATTTGATTCAGGCGCATCCCATTGTTACATCTCCGATAAATTTGTGGCCGTCCATTCTATTCCTGTTAGATTACTAGACCACAAGTGGGAGATAAGTACCGGGAATGGGGTAGTCTTCTCATCTAGAGTATGTACTGACTGTCCAGTAGAACTGTGTGACAAGGTCTTAGCCATAGATATGCTCGTGCTCGATACTAAGGGTACGATGTGATCTTAGGCATGACCTGGCTCAGTCAGTATCATGCTATAATTGATTGTAGAGAGAAGAAGATCAATTTTAGAATTCCCCATCAGCCTGAGTTTCAGTTTAATGGAGAAGTGAAGTCCACTAAGGGAAAGCAGATCATTTCATCGGAAGTTCAGAAGCAGAAGGTGCCAGTGTGGATGAATTCCCGGAGGTGTTTGCGGAGATTACAGGATTGCCACCTGTCAGGACGATTGAGTTCTCCATTGAGACTATCCCAGGGGCATCTCCTATATCTAAGGCTCCGTACAGGATGGCACCAACAGAGTTGGAAATCCTGAAGAAGCAGCTGCAGGAGTTATCAGATAAGGGATTGATCAGGCCAAGTACTTCACCGTGGGGAGCTCCAGTATTGTTGGCCAATAAGAAGGATGGTAGCAAGAGACTTTGTATTGACTATAGGGAGTTAAACAAAGTCACCATCAAGAACAGGTATCCCCTTCCCAGAATAGATGACTTATTTGATCAGCTTCATGGAGCCCGTGTATTCTCCAAGTTGGACTTACAGTCGGGCTATCATCAGTTGAGAGTGAAGAAGGAGGATAGACTGAAGACGGCATTTAGGACCCGATATGGCCACTACGAGTTTCTTGTTATGCCTTTCGGAGTCACTAATGCCCCTGCAGTGTTTATGGACTTGATGAACCGAGTGTTCTCACCCTTCTTGGATCAGTTTGTTGTTGTCTTCATCGACGACATCTTGATTTATTCTAAGAACAGGAAGGAGCATGAAGAACACTTGAAGATTGTGTTGCAGACACTTCAGCAGGAGCAGCTTCATGCCAAGAGGAGCAAGTGCGAGTTCTGGCTAGACAGTATAGCATTCCTCGGACATGTGGTGTCAGCAGAAGGTGTATCCGTTGATCCGGGCAAGGTACAAGCAGTAAAGGAGTGGCCAGTCCCGAGGACAGTGACAGAGATAAAGAGCTTTCTTGGACTAGCTGGATACTACAGACGCTTCATCCAGGATTTCTCTCGGATTGCAGCTCCATTGACGAAGCTTACCAGGAAAGGGGAGAGTACATCTGGACAGAGGAGTGTGATGCAGCCTTCGAGCAGTTGAAGCAAAAGCTCATTTCAGCTCCTATCTTGAGAACTCCCTCAGGGAGAGGAGGGATGGTCATCTTTAGTGATGCCTCAGGTAAAGGCCTAGGATGCGTGCTTGTGCAACATGATCATGTTATCGCATATGCATCCAGGCAGTTGAAACCTCATGAGAGGAATTACCCAACTCATGATCTGGAATTGGCAGCAGTGATCTTTGCATTAAAGATTTGGAGGCACTATCTTCTGGGAGATAGAGTGCTGATATATACAGATCACAAGAGCCTCAAGTATATCTTCTCGCAGAAGGAGTTGAATATGAGGCAGAGGCGGTGGCTGGAGCTTATGGCAGACTACGACATTGACTTGCAATATCATCCAGGCAAGGTCAATACAGTCCCGGATGCTTTGAGTAGGATGCCAGAGAACAGAGTACTTGTCCAGTTCACTCAGCAGGAGGACTTGATTCGGGATTTCATCCGATTGGATTTGATGGTGGTCCGAGGAGCTGAGAAGACAGGACAGCTTATGGCTTTACAGATCCAGTCTTCACTGATAGAGGAGATTAAGGAAGCCCAGAAGGAGGATCCCAGACTCCAGACATTTAGAGATCAGGTCGAGGCTGGATTGAGGACGGATATCTGTATTCGTCCTGATGATGCCTTGTGCTTTGGAGATAGGCTTTGTGTTCCCCAGGGAGAAGTGAGACAGAAGATTTTGGCTGAAGCACACAGTTCAGCCTACTCTATACACCCGGGGGGAAACAAGATGTACCAAGACCTGAAGAAGCACTTCTGGTGGAATGCCATGAAGAGAGAGATAGCTCAATTTGTGGCTAAGTGCTTGGTGTGCCAGCAAATAAAGATCGAGCATCAGAGATCGGCTGGACTTCTGCAACCTTTGCCAATACCTGAGTGGAAGTGGGAGCATATCACTATGGACTTCGTCACAGCATTACCTCGTAGTCCCAAGGGTAATAATGCTGTGTGGGTTATCATTGACCGTCTCACTAAGTCGGCCCACTTCATACCATTCCGGGTCGGTCAGACGACAGAGGTGTTGGCGGAGAAGTATATGAAGGAAGTGGTCCGTCTGCATGGAGTGCCAGTCAGTATTGTTTCAGACAGAGATACGAGATTCAGATCTCACTTTTGGGAGAGTCTCCAAGAGAGTCTGGGCACTCGTCTGAAGTTCAGTACAGCTTATCATCCCCAGACGGACGGACAGTCGGAGCGGACAATCCAGATCCTCGAGGACATGCTTAGAGCTTGCATGATTGAGTTTGGAGGTTCTTGGGAAGACCATCTACACTTGGCCGAGTTTTCTTATAACAACAGTTACCAGGCAAGTATAAAGATGGCACCTTTTGAGGCACTGTATGGGAGGAAGTGTCGATCACCGATTTGTTGGGATGAGGTCGGTGAGCGGAGTTTATTGGGACCAGAGATGTTGATCCAGACGACGGAGAAAATCAAGATTATCAGGGATCATCTCGGGCAGCTCAGAGCAGGCAAAAGAGTTGGGCAGATTCTCGGAGGAGGCCATTGGAATTCGGAGTTGGAGATCATGTGTTCCTGAAGATTTCACCGACTAAGGGAGTGATCCGTTTCGGCACTCGTGGGAAACTAAGTCCAAGGTATATCGGCCCATTCGAGATATTGGATCGAGTGGGAGATATATCTTATCGATTGGCGCTGCCGCCATCGTTGGACGGAGTTCATAATGTTTTCCACGTGTCTCAGTTAAGAAGATATGTGAGGGATGACAGCCATATTTTAGATCATTCCGAACTGGAGTTACAACCAGACTTATCTTATCAGGAGCAGCCAATGGCCATCTTAGACAGGAGTGTCAAGACACTGAAGAGCAAGGATATACCTTTAGTATTAGTGTCTTGGAACCGCCATGTGCCAGGAGAGGCCACATGGGAGCGAGAGGACGTCATCCGAGAACGATACCCGCAACTCTTCACCACTTGGTAAGACTCTTCCCTTCTATCTCTACCGTTATATTCCATCTATCATGTCTTTCCTTGTTGTCTTTCATCTTGCGAAATTTCGAGGACGAAATTTTTGTAAGGTGGGTAGATTGTAATGCCTCGTTTCCGGAATACGTACTTTGTTGCGTAATCAGCTTTTCAACCGTATTTTCCGAATTACCTTCCGTATTTATCCGATTTCAATTTCAAATATCATTTTCCAATTTATTAGATTTTATGTGATTTTCTGGAATTTTCTAGAATTAAAATGAATTTCTTCAAACCGGTGTCGACCAGCGCCGCTGATCAATTTTCTGATTTGTATTTTCCAAACTGTTAGGAATTTTCAGAAAGTCCTTTAGACTTTATTAATTAGAATCCTATTTCTTAAATAAAGCCTTTTTCTGAGGATTTTAGGATTTTGTGAAAATTCCCACGGAGTCGGTAAATTACTGATACCGGGATTTTTATAATTAAAACTATAAGGTATTTCTCAGAAAGGACTTCATTTTAAGTCTTTTTATATTATTATAGATTTTTGGTGAAAATTTGGAGTCGTTCCGAGATATTTGATTTCGGGACGTATCCGGTATTTCCGAAATGTTTTCCGTACTTTCGACTTTGTCCCGGGAACCCACGGTTTTAATTTCATAATTTTCTGAGTTAGGGAAAATATCCTTTCAATTTAATTTTCCTTCTTTTTCTTTTTCTATTTTCTCTTCCTTCTTCATTAAGCCAAAAGAGTTTTGAATTTCCAAAATCCCAATTATTTCCACCTCTCCACTTTCCACACTCTTCCACATTAATTGCTTCATTAATGACCCTCCACCTCACCTCCAAATGGCTTCATTTGATTGGCCAAGGAAGCCACCTCATCTCCACTTGGCTTCATTTGATTGGTCAAGAAAATATCTCATTTACACATTTGCACAAAAGCCCCTCTCTTTCTTAAAATTCCATCCCCTTTACAAATTCAAAATCCTATTTAAACCAAACCCTTTACATTTTCATCTTTTACTTCATTTCCTCAAGAATTCCAACCTTAGCAAAATCTCTCTCAAAGCAAACCCTAGGTCTCCTTGCCATCTCAAGAACCGCAACTTGGATTTTGGGATCGTCCGAGTTATCGCCGAGAATCAAGTTGGTATTTCGGCTCGTCCGGAACTCGTAGAAACTCCAAACGACCGTTCGAGGTGAGTATCTTTACTCACCAAGACTAGTAATATTCTTAGCATACTTGTATTGATAGATCATGTCACTTTATGTTATAAAAATCCTATTTTTATCCATTCAAAACAACCACCACAAAATCTGGATTTTTAGTCAGACCACAGCCTATTTCAGAACATCGGTCGACCGGCCCTATGGGGGCAGTCGACCGATATGCACAAACGTGCACAGAATTGGGCTAGCGGTCGACCGGTCCATAGACCAGTCGACCGGCTAGGAGACCTGGAGCTCACCTGGAGCTCCAGATTCGGTACGGTCGACCGGCAGTCGACCGATACCCTACCGCCCTTGCAAAGCCCAGTCGACCGGCAGTCGACCGGTCGATTCTGGAGCTCACGCACTTTGGCCAGTCGACCGGCAGTCGACTGGCAACCCTACCGCCTTCACAAACCCCGGTCGACCGCACTCGACCGGAGGTCGACCGCCAATTCAAAACTGTGCCAGACTTCTGTTTTCTTTTCTGTTTTAAATTTTGATCGTTCATTGATACATGTATGATATGCTAGTATTGTTTATGCTTCCTAATTGATACCACATGACATGTTACCATGTATCTTCATGTTAGACTTGTTAATTAAAATGTATATCTCCACTTTATCATGCTATCACTTGTACCAAGCATGATTGATTTGACCTTTACATAAAATAGACCAACTTATATTGGGTCCGGGGGAAACCATGCGGATATCGATTGTGTTCGTGTTTACAGTGGTTTTAGGAAGTGTTGTACAACCCATGTTCCAGTCTGACCTGCGGTACACCAGGGGACTGAGGGGAGAGCTTGCTCCCTGTATTGCTGGTACCATATTGATAAGGGCATACATAAGTCCCTTTTATTGAGGCCTAGCGGCTGGGTTCCGTTACAAGCACGGAACATTATTGGGCCGTTATCCCGGGCATGCACGGGATCCACTGTAAACATAGTTCATCGATACAACCGCTGATTTCCAATAACCCCCTTGCTTTATTGGGATATGGATCTATGTGCACTGGGACGCTGGACCACATAGCTAGATATCACGATGAAACAAGTAATAATAATAAGACATTAATTGTAGATGTATTGTTTTAGGACTTTGGATTTCCATGCTTTATCCTTTATATTGCTATATCTTATTTACTCGTATCCATTAGCCATTTGGCCATATCTCGTTTATTGTTATATGTCTTGATTCTGTGGATTTGCATATTCAGATTCCGAGACTTGGAACGAAGTGGATCCATCCACTGAGGACCAAGAGTACTTCAGTGAGCAGGCCGACCAGCTCTAGTTCCTCCAGTGCCGTACTCTTCATTTTTGGCTCACGCGTCTTCCTTTCTTACGTGAGCATCTTGTATACATTTGTATATCTTCTTTTGGACTTGGTTGTGAAACAAAACACTTGTAAAGTGTATCAGTTCATAACTTGTACTTTATTGTTGGCATATATGAATATACCACGCTTGTGTTATACTCTGATCCTGTATTGTATTGTACTTTTACGCTTAGCGTATATACGTGGGGGCAGTTCTGACCTACGTATATACGTCGCGGTGACGTGTCCGTATCCGCCAGGATCGGGGCGTTACAAAGGTCATTGCAGATTAAAGTTAATTGCAGGATTAAAGAGAAGGATTAAGGTCTTCATCCATCTACCTTCCTCAATTCATCAATGGCTTCAGGTATGGTGAATTTAGTGTATTGTTTAATTATGTGTATTCAATTCTTGAGATGTTTTGATTCTAGATCCATGCTAATTTAATCCGCATTAAAGTATTAATTCTAACAGAATATTGTTTTATTGGTTCCGCCTCTAATCGCTGTGTGGAAAGGTGGCTTATAACCTAACATTCATAATAATAAGTTTAGGAAGAGTTGGTATATATACGACTTAAACTTCTTTGGCCTATCTAATGTGGGACTAAACACTAAAGACAGATAAAGAGAATTCAAGTTTTTCCTCCAAAACCAAATACACATCCATCAATACTGGGTTGCTATTTTTCTTTTCTTTCTTTTTCTTATTTTATCCTCTTTTGTTTAATTTAGATTTCTAAGCTTGGACACTACTAATTCATACTATTGTATTTACGGTTTCTCTCTAATTCACAGAGAATTCTTGATTATTATTATTATAAAGATATTTTCAGAGTACCTTTTGTTCATTGTAGCAATTTGTCCAACGTATGCTGCTTTTATGGGCAAACATCAAAAAGTAGACATCAAACAAGGAAGAAAAACAACTTCACTTTGTTTTTCACAAGGGCAAAGTGAACGGCGTTCTTTTTTTTTTTTAATAAACGGGGTGTAATGAAACATGAGGTTTCGTACCATTAGGCTTGAGTAGAAAAAAAAATATCAGGGAAGATAAATGTAATGAAGCAAGAAAGAAATTTATGCTAACATATATATTATGGTCTATTATTAATAGTTTCTTGTAAGACAAAAAGAAAAGGTAAATAAACAAATATACCACGTCATGGATGATGCCCAGGTGCGGACGCCCCACCAAGGGCCTGTTTGTTTCGCCGCAAAACGTCGTAAGTCATAAGTTGTAAAATGAGAATGGGAAATGTGAACTGTAGCAAGGAAAATATATTGTGTTTTACGGTGTTTAGTTGATAAAGTGAAAGTGTAAATGAGAAAGTATATCGTATTTTACGGTGTTTGGTTGGTAAAGTGAAAGTGTAACTGAAAAAGTATATTGTGTTTTACGGTGTTTGGTTGAAGTGTAAAAGTGTAAGTGAAAAAGTTGACCACAAAATTAACTGTAGCAGTGATTTAAATATTAAAAATACTATTAAATTAAATCTATTATTGCAAATTAAATTGTATTAATAAATTTGAGATAAAATATTAATAATCTTAATATTTTATTTATAACAATATATTAATAAAATATTAGTATATTTAGTAAAATATTAACTAAATAAATAATATAAAATTTTAAAAAAATCTAAAGAACATTAATAAAATTTTAAGAATACTAATAAAACATAAATATTAAAAATCTTAAGAAAAATAATAAAATATATTTATAATATTATAATATTAAAAAATACTTGAAAATTATTATAATAATAAATTTTATTATAATATTATTGTAAAATTATAAAATTAGAAAACTAACAAAGTAAAATATAATTATTATTATAATATTATTATAATGAATTATTATTACAATATTAACATAACAAAATATTAATATAATAATAAAGTATATTTTAATATTAATAAAGTAATTATTTATATTAAAAATATATAATTAAATATATATTAATTTTATATTACATTATAATATTGTTAAATTATAAAATATTAAATCTAAATAAAATAATAAAAATTGGTTAAGTATTAATAAAATAATAAAGTATTAAATAACAATATTAAATAAAAATGTTAAATTAAATTAGTAAAATATTAAATATTAAAACAATATTAAAAATAATAAAAAAATAAAGATTAAAAATATTAAATAATTAAATAATTAAATAAAAAATTGTACACTATTAAAAATATTAAATATTTAATTATATTAAATTATATATTGATTACCAAGTAACTACTTTGTAGTGCAAGTGTATTGCAAGTGGGATTTACATGTCCACAAAATTAACTGTATTAATTGCAAATGAGAAACGTGAGTGTAAAAGAGAGATTTACATAACCACAAATTTAACTGTAGCAACTGCAAGTAGAAAAATGAGAGTTGCATTTTGTAACTTGTTTTTTAACGAAACAAACAGCGGGAAATGGAAAAAAAGTTTTACGACTTACGATTTGCAGGATTTTACGGCGAAACAAACATGCCCAAATATAGTAATTGAAGCTCTAGAGGAACAGCAGCTATAGTATTAGTAAAAGCACTCAAAAAGAAAGAAAAATCTAAGGCTAAAATCATGTGCACTAATTTAAAAGTAGGATGATACCATCTTCACGCAGGGCGTGTTTGGATGTAAGGAATTGGTGTGAAGTGAGGAAGTGGGAAGTATAATTGCTCATTTCCCTATCTATCCAAACACCGGAAAAGGAAAATAAGAAAACCCCCATTTCTCTTTTTCATCTCTCTTTTACACAACCATTTTCTCACTTCCAGAGTGCTACAGTTAATTTGTGGTCATGTAAATCTCATTTATAATAAGTTATAGCATAAAAACAGTTAATTTTTTGGTCATGTAAATCTCACTTGCATTCTAATTACAATCTATTTTTTATTTTTCTTAATAATTTTATTTTAATATTATTTTGCGGTCAACTTTGTGGTCAACTTTTCCACTTCCACTTTTCATTACCATCCAAACACCGGAAACGACAAAACATTTTCCAAACCACACTTCCCAACAATCATCCAAACACCAGAAAACTTACTACTCATTTCCCTTTTTCCTAAAGGAAATAAATCTTACTTCCTACTTCCTTACTTCACACCAATTCCTTAAATCCAAACAGACCCTGCAGTAACCCCCTCTTCCATTTCAATTAACAAAGGGTCTGTTTGTTTGTCTCTTATTGGTGAAAAACTGTTTTTTTCTCTAAAATTGTGGGCCCCACTCATTTTCCTCACCTCTATTGTATTTGTTTGGTGTGAAAGCTAAAAAAGAGAAAGTCTTCAACCACCTTAAACGTTTTAATTGCACAATGACGTGTCAGAGTTCAGAGGCAAAAACTTTAAAACTGACTGAAATTGACACGTGAGGGCCCACAACCAAACACGCCCAAAAGAAAATAAACAGAAGCATGGTCCAGTCCAAGCCATCAAAACTGTGTCCTAACTCAAGGGAGGAAATTCTCATCTCCCCTGGAACCATCAGAGGACCACACTAGTTGAGCAATAAGCTAAAAACCATACTCCACTAAGATTTGCCTGCTGCCACACACGTACACACATGGTTCTTTGACATCAGGCCAGCTCTCAAAAGCTTGCTTCAATGCTGGCCATCACTTTGTCAGGAGTGACACTAATCCCTTCACAATTCTTCATCATACCTTATTCTTTGTTGTTAATTAATGTGTTTGTGAACTTCAGAAAACAATGAACACTAGTTGTTAGTTTCTACTTTAATTTCAGGCAATCAAGTTTACAGACGGCAGGGGCAAATGGAACCATATGTACCAGTTCTTTGTTCAGAGTATCCTTTATGTCAGGACACACAAGTTTGTCCTTGGCAGAGCAGGTAGTACTCTCCATTCATGCACACTCTGCAGCATGTGAATCCAGACCAGTACCTGACATTTATCCAAGAGAACTTCAGTGGAATGTTTCGGTACTTCTTTTCTTTTCTTTTTTTTATTCTCCCTAGGTAATTCTAGCATATAAAATGTAATGTTTATTCTTCACTTTTTCTTAGCGTTTCTTTAAACTAACTTCAAAAACATTAATAATGAGAGGAACCCTTAATCTTCTGATATGTCCTAGGGTTGATCGATGTATATCAGGAAAATAGTACTTCAGTTTCATGAATAATGTTCTGATACTTCTGTTAGAAAAACGTGTTTATTTTTTTTCTCTCTGCGATGGAACGCTTCAACTATTAGGTTGAGTTGTAACTTTTTTGTACTTTCACACCATTGTCTTACTTTGTCTTTGTTGATCATGTTTCTAGTATGCGTAATTTGGTTTGGCTCTTTTAACTCTAATGACTTAATACAAACAATGTTAATTGATCTAAAGTATGGCTAAATTCTCAAAGCTACCTGAATTATTAGGGTTGAGTAAAAATTACTTTCAAAGTTTTTTGTTCTCGAAACTATCACGAACTTTGCTTTTTACTAAATTTTTCATGAATGATATTTTTGTCATAAAAGTGTCATATGCTACTGCTTGGCGCGTGATATGATCTTAGACATGGAAGTTAAAAAGTAGTTTTGCGCAAATACTTGGAAAAAATTATAGTAGCTTCAGCAACAAAAAAAAATGGGGTAGTTTTAAGTGAAACTCAATAGCTAGAATATTTTCAAAAATTTTAGCCCGAAAATATTATCTATAAGAGTGATTGTTTATAGTAAACATACAGCCTATATTTAAGAGACAAAGTAGTGATTTAAATAAATATTAAAATTTGGTTATGGGAAGCCGAGGTGTTAAAATATGAGTTTATTTGCAAGAGAGATGAAAAAGAAAAAACGTTTGTTTCTATTGACTGATTTGTTTTACTAATCATTTGGGACTCGAGACTTCCGTGTAATAAAAAGTATATTTTTTTTATAAAAAACGATAAAATTTTGTTTGATTCCACACAATGCCAGTACTAATGAGAGTGCCAACAAAAGTAACAATGACACGTTCATGATGATAAAGATGACTCAGCGACGATCCTCACTAGAAAGAAGGAGACGAGGAGGGATTGAAGAAGAAAATGAAAATATAATTTTGATGAAAAAGCTTTAAACTTTTCCAACCATTTATATTTAGTTCATACAAGTGTCAGTCACTAATTAGAACAGTTTCAGATTTTAGCTCTAGAATTTTGAGACGAATTATACGAATTTGGATTTATAACTTGTATATCAAATTCGTTTTGCTATTTTCAAGCATTAAGAGTCTTTATCGGTAAATAATTTGTTCACGGCCATAAATTTATGAGAGGGCTTTTTCCGTAAATCCACCAAACTTTCCTTCTAAATGCCGCCAAAAGCTCCTCTGGAGTCCTCCAAACAATAAACATTTAATTCTTCAAAAAGCAATACAATCATTATTATTAATATTAAATTATTAACTCAAAAAACAAATTGAACTCTACTTCCCATTTTGCCGTCTCAGCCGGTCCTCTTCCTATATAAAGCCCAAGTCCCCTGTCTTTCTACAGATCTAAATCTTCCCAGTATTTAACTATTATTTAACAAAAAAAAAAGCCACAAAAAGGGGAAAAGATTAATCCGACAAGGGAAATAAAAAGGAAAGGAAAGAAAACGGAAAATTTTCTTCGATTTAGCCCCAAATTCTCTCCCCTTATGTGATGTATTCGGATCAATCATCGGACTCCGGCCATAGGTACGTGAAGATGCAGTCGGAGCCTCCGATGTCGTCGTCGGGCTCGTCCCGCCAGCAATCGTCGGAAAGCACTTGGATTTTCGATGAATTGCCGAAGGCGACGATCGTTTCCGTGTCGCGGCCCGATGTCAGCGATATTACGCCGATGCTGCTGTCCTACACAATCGAATTCCAGTACAAGCAGGTAATTTGGTGGTGTTCTTGATTGATTTTGGAGAGAGTTGATTTTTTTTCTTTATAGCAAATGAGTGGATTGTCTTGGGTCTTTTGGGGAAAACTTTGAATTTGGAGGATGTTAGTTTTGGCAGGCTTTGAATAGAGTTGAGTTTGATGGAAATTGAGTAAATTTGGGATTTTCGGGTGAAATTTTGTTAATGTGGTGGTTTAATTCACATGAGACAATCTTCTGCCCTTTGTGATTTTTGTTTTAATTCTGATATATTATTACCTCAATAGTCAAGCACTGTAAGGTGTTAATTTTGCTGTTTTGAATAGATTAGACGGATTGAAGAGTGTCAAATGTCCGTCAGGCTTCTAACTACCATCACTGTTCAAGTGGGGCCCACACGAGATTGGGCTTGTTTGTCACTTATTTCCTCTAGAGATTTAGCTGTATAAACTGGTGGTGGATTGTTCATTCTTGTTTTCCTCTGTGCCATTTATAGATTGTATAACAGTTTTGAGAACATTTTAAGTGGGTCAGCCAGTGAGAAGATTGCTCTCTATTCATCTGTATAGAATTGTTTCCTTGAGTCTTGTACAGTGATGGAGTGATTACGGTAGAGGTAACAAATTACATGATAAACATTTGCAACTGGGTGTTTGACGATAGCAAGTGGCAAACTTGTTGTCTTCCTTTTAATAATCTCTGTTCACTTTAGCTTCCATAAAACTAGCGCTTTACTTGTCTTGTTATCTGATAATTAGAGATGTTATATAATAGTTGAATTGATCTTGTAAACAACACACCTGTGCTCCAAAAAGAAAAAGTAAAAAGGAAAAAGAAAAAAAGTTAAACAGCACGTAACTATGTTAAAAGGAACTTGAAAAGAGTTGGTAAGATACGTGACTTGTGACAAGGTGGTTACAAGTTAAAAACATGTCACTAGCATTGTTCGAGGAAGTTTCTCCCTTACATTGGGAGAGGGTGGGAGGGACCCACCTAATTTCAGGGAAAAAGTAACTATGTTGGTGGTATTGTTTGGCATGTTTGTTTTACTGTCTATTTGTGTCTAATGGAGATATATGCGTCTGTTTTTTGCACACCTATATACAAAAATAATATTCTTCATACGACACCTTATTTGAATTTGGCTTACCATATCGAGCACTAATAGTTGTTTCTGTACCACTCATTTGTTAATTGCTTCAGAATTTTATACTTCAGAAACTGAACTGCAGAGGGTTGTTTTAAACTGCATGCATTGTCCTGAATAATTAGCTGCTTTTAAGTGCGAGTTCATCACATTGTACATCTAAATGGCTATGTTAGACTGCTAGCCTACGAGTTACTACTAAGATTTTATTCATATACGTATAAACAGGTATTGTTTTTCAGCACAGTGTATTCTGTAATCTGTACCTGCATAGATGTTAGTATATTAACCAGTCATGACAATGGTTGATATTTTTTTCTGCATGGACGTTTTATATTTCAACAGGCTACTCAGTGCACTATGTTTGACCACCGACTAATTTTTGTATATGTACTCATCAGTTCAAGTGGCGCTTATTGAAGAAAGCATCACATGTTGTCTATCTACATATTGCATTGAAGAAACGTGCCTTTATCGAGGAATTTCATGAGAAGCAAGAGCAGGTGCGTTCCTGATGGATATATCTGTAGTGTTTTTTAATCAATATTTCTTGTGTTCTAGATTTGTGCGCCTTCTATGATTTCTGAGTGCACCTACAAGTTTGGAGTTTCTGATTTTGATTACATTTGTTTACTTTCAACATGTTGTTACTAGCAAGTCATATTGTTCCCGCATTTGAGAATTATCAAGGGCGTGATTGGATGTTCCTCTAAATCACAATGTTTTGTGATTTTTCTTGGTTTTAGAAAAACAAATGCAATTACTTATTATACAGAACTGTAAAAGTCAAAATTTTTGAAGAATTAGAACTTTTCACTTCAAGTAGACATTTTAATTTTCATGATTTTGCTTTCTGCTGGTAATAAAATCTCCTTTGTTTATCCGTCAAAATTCACAATACACATAAACCAGAAAGATCCTAATGTTTGTCCTTTAATTGAGAAAAGATAATAACATGATTTCAAAAATAAAAATTTCAAAAACATGCTTGCACCAATGTTTTTTTTTTTTTTCCAAGTTCAGTTGAAATGATTACATCTTCTGAAGTTTAATAATAGTGTTATTGATTCCCACAAGTGCACTTCCTGCAGTTTTCCCCATTTCTCAAAAAATACTTTTAGCTTGGATTTTACATATCGTTTCCGGTTTTGTCTCAGTTAGAGATTCACTCACTGGATTTTGGTCTGTAGCTAACTAGGTTCATGAACTACTTTGGACCTTATACTTGACATGTAACAGAGTTTTCTAATCTATGAACCTATCATCAGATGCACGCGACTCTAATATGCTTTCCCTTCTACTGTAATAAGGTTAAAGAATGGATTCAAAATCTTGGGCTAGGGGAGCATGCGGCAGTTGTACAAGATGACGATGAAGCTGACGATGAATCTGTTCCTATACCGCATGAAGAAAGCGTTTCAGCCAGAAATAGGTCCTGTCATGCTCTTTACCCTCTCGTAGTCTTGTTCATTACTCAATTGAACACACATAATACTGTAATCTGTATGCACAATCAATTATGCTCATAAAAGGACTTCACATATTTTTACTTATTGGGCAACAAAATACACCTCATTATCCTTTTGTAGATGCATGTCTACTGCAGAAAATTCTACATGTCAGATGCACACTAATGTGTTTATCGAGGAGGAGTTGGGATATGAAACTGTCTAGCAAGTAATTGGATAAAGTCTTCTGCTTTTGTTTTTATTACATTTCATAAAAATGCGCGGCATAGATTTGTTGGAATTAGATTATGATGAACTAATAAGTCTACGTTGATGTTGCGCCAAGACTCTTTTAAAAATAAGTAATAGTGACTTTAGTTTGCTTTGCCGGAAGTTTCAGGGAGGTAGTGTAGGCCGATATGAGATCCGGGAGTGTAGTAATGCTCTCCAAACGGGGTTCTTTGCATCCCAATGAGGAATGACTGTACATTTGAAGAGTTTCCTTTGAATATATTTTTATTCTCCTGTGTAACGTCCATATTTATATTTATTGCTATCCTTATCCCATTATTTTTGCTGTAGCTAACATACCATCTCATTATCATACTTTGAATCTTGAATTGCTTCTATATGTGAGATGAGGGAAAGCCATATATTGTGGATGTCACATGCCGCCTGGTGCATAACATTCTTCTTTTCAAAGAGGCAACAATTCAAGGAGACTATAGGACCGCTGATCTATAAACAAACACACTTAAGCTTGAGATAAACAATGCAACTTACATTAAGATCGAGATGTCATGGGGAGCTTCATACTAATTAAAGATTCTTATTCTTTTGCAGAAATGTTCCCTCTAGGGCTGCTCTGCCAATTATTCGACCAGCACTAGGAAGACAACATTCTATTTCAGACAGGGCAAAGGTAGCAATGCAGAGTTACTTAAATCACTTTTTGGGAAACTTGGATATTGCAAACTCTCAGGAGGTATACATGTTTTTCTATAACCCTAAAGATTACTTTAAGTTTGCAATGCCAATTTTTTGGGGGATGGAGAATATATTTGCTCTAAAAGATGGAATTGTCTTTCCTTTCAAATTATTAATCTCCTCATGACACAAAAGATTTTATCAATTAAAAATCAATCTCTCTGAAGTTAGCTGAAAATTTTCATGGTGGTCTCTGTAGAACGGGCACTTTTATTATGAAGCGTGTCATGTTGGACACGTGTTCAACACACATGTCCTGAGTATTTTTAAGAATTCATCCTGTATCAGCATGTTGTGTCCACATTGGTGTGTCCGTGTATATGCAACATAGGTGGTGGTGATCTGCGCGGAGTTTGCTTAAAAGTACCTTAGGTTACTTAACTATTTATCAACTTGATAGGGTCTAGAAGTTTGTGCAGTTAAAAGAAAGTTCTAGAGGATCCTCAAGGATTCTTGGTGTGAAGGAGATCAAAAAAGTGCATAAGATCTTTTGGATCTCCTCTATGGTGTATGATATGGGTGTGTTACTGCCGATAATCTTTTGTTGGTAACACAGACCTTGTTTAGCAAAAAGAGTAGTAAGAGTTAGGCTTCTAACTCTTGTTAACTCTTCCAAAACATTCAATTTGCATCAAGAGTTGGAGGGTAATCATGTAAGGGTAAATTTGGTATTTTAAAAAAAATTATGCATTTTGTTCTTTGCTTTTTGAGGGCAAGTGCTTAACTCCTACACCAATTCCAAATTGGTGTAGGAGTTAACCATTACTCTCCTAACTCTTCTCAAACTCTCCTCTTTAAAATTCCTCAACTCTACTCTTTTACTCGCCAAACTAGGCCACAAAGAAAGGCTTGTATGTATCCTTGTGTTTGTGTGCGTAACTGCTCTGTGTCTATGCATGTATGCATGATTGAAGAGGTACTCTAGTCCTCCTCTTCCACATGAGGCCAACTACTTTAAGAGCACTGGGAAAAAGACGAGCAATTCATGGACAACTCAATTAGAGAAACCTAAAAAAAAAAAAAAAAGACAGAAGGCAGTTCCAATACTGTTAGGCCAACCATCGGTACATTCATGTCCATCTGCCTTTCATATAAATAAATTTTCATATCACAATCTTTAATCAGAAGGTAAGGATAAGTAAGAAATAAAAACTAACTAATCTTAAGATTAATTAAAATAATGAGATAAAATTGCCTTAATTAAAAGAGAGCATATTAATTTTTGAGGAAAAATGCTTCCATACCCAATTACTTAAAACGAAATACTCTTCAATCCATGTTTCAAAAAAATGTTGAAAAGCCCAAAGATTTTGTTTGTCTTAAACACATGATATGAGTATACACATTTTCGCTATATTTGTACTGAACTTGTGTAATACCAATTATGACCTACACATGGCAACATCTTCCCCCCTTCCCAACACTCACCCCCACCCCCACGCCCCCAACAACAACCACAAGTACCCCCACTACCACCACCAACAAAAAAAAAGGAAAGAAAAAACCCACCCGCCCACCACACACACACGCAAAAAAAGAAAGCCATTCCCTCACCTAATAGCCATCTCTTTCCTCTTTCAATCTTCTTTTGGAGAAACTATTATTTGTGATGATTTTCTCCTTCCTCCATGGTCTTGGGTTCATGTTGGCAATATCCGGAAGATTCACTACCCTACTAAGATTCAGTTATGAATAAGCAATATTTGAGAGATTCATTACCCTACAAAGATTCAGGTACGGATATGCATATAGGAAAAATTCACCACTCTACCAAAAATTTTCCTTCTCTACTAGAAGCGCCAATGTGGCTCAAAACTTCTCCAAGATGTGATGGTCTTGTTGAAGAATCGTTTTCTTGAGGCATGTCCTAAGTGTATTGCTACTTGGAGAATGGTGTGGAACAAACTATTCATGCTTGGTGGCATCCTCAAGCTGATTGTCGCTTGAGAATTGTTAAGGCTATAATGTTCTTTATAGTTTATGTTGTGTGGATGTTATGGAAGGATAAAAATGAAATTATATTTAAGAATAAACTTATCTTTGAGAAACATATTGATAGGGACATCGAGTCAGCTTTCTTTTATTTTTAAGTCCGTGTTTGTATTTTCTTTTATTTTATTTAGTAGTCTTGCTTGTTTTTAGTATTGTATTTTATTTTAGTCTCACATCGGGCATGTGAAGAAAAGTCTGTAGTGTAACCTATTTAAAGGCTACATTGCTTTCAATAAAAATAAATTAGAATTTAGAGAAATTATTTTGAGATTTTTTCCCCTTGAGGGGCATGTCACCCGTGGTAGGGTATGAAACCCTAGCTGTGAAGTCAAGATCAAGCGTCCTACGTGAAGCAGCGTGAGATCAAGATCGAGGAGCTTGCAACGAGAAGCGGCGTGAAGGTGGAAGGCTTTTTTATTTATCCATTAGATAATCTTTAGTTATTTATTTCATCTTTTTTCAAAATCCTTAGCCCCTTCTCTTTCGTTTCACATCAATCTGGTATCTGGTAGAAAAAATAATGAATGATGAAAATTAAATTGTAATACAAGTTTCTTGTAAAAAGATTCCCAGTGTGAAATCAGTGTAATTTTGTTTGAATCATTCATTGCGAGTGTTGAAATGAATTGGTAATCGCGGTGAGGAGCCGATGCAATTTGTTACTTTGTTCACCTTTTTTCATCACTTTTCTCAAAATTCCAAAGAAAAAATTATATCTTAATTATCTTTTCATCCAATCTCTCAGCTCTCCACCACAAATCCTATTTTAATCACAGAATCAAATCCCCTCTCCAAAATTAGAATCTCAGTCAAAGATCTCTAAAATCCCTCCCAACAATCTCCTCAACAGCTAAAAATCTCAACAACCTCTCTAGCAACATTTCCAGCAAGCACATCTGCAAGCACATCTCCAGCAAGATCAACAACTTCAGATCCAGACCCAGTGTCGAGCCACCACCATCTCATGTATACTCAGCGAGGTTGAGTTCTTCCCACCCGGCGAGAATCATGGGGATATCGAGTCAGCTTCCTTTTGTTTTTGAGTTCAAGTCTGTATTTTCTTTTATTTTATTTAATTAGTCTTGTGTTTGTTTTTAGTATTGTGTTTTATTTTAAACTCACATTGGGTATGTGGAGAAAAGTGTTTAGTTGTAAACTTATTAAAATGCTACATTGCTTTCAATAAAAATGAATCAGAATTTTAAAAAAATTGTTTTGGGGATTTTTTCCCTCGAGGGGCGTGCCACCCATGGTAGGGTGTGGAATCCTAACTATGACGTTAAGACCGAGCGTACGGCGTGAAACATCGTGAGGTTAAGATCAAGGAGCATCGTGAAGCGTCGTGAGATCCGGGAAGGTGAAATGCCTTTTCATTTATCCATTTGGTAATCTTTAGTTATTTCTTTCATCTTTCATCTTTTTTCAAAATTCGTAGGCTCCCTTTTTCATTTCACTTCACATATTCAATGCGTTGATGGAGAATTTGAATGTGACCTCTTCCACAAATGCTGTCGGTGAAAGTATTAAAATCAGCCTTGGAGTGATAAGGCACTCTGTGTTGAGTGTGCATTAAATAGTGTAGGCTATTGGACCATCATTTTCTTGGCAAATGACCAAATGTATCACTTATCCATCAAAGCTTTCTTAAATATGCTTGAAAGAGTGACAAGAGTATTGGACTGAATGGCTCTAATTGGATGCAATGAACAATTAATCACATGAATGCAAATGATGTAATCTAACCTAATAATGGTATTAAAGACATCCAATTGTTTCCGACAAAGGCAATGCCCTTATGCATGAAACTAACTACAATCAATACCTAAATAAGTATGAAAATGCAATAAAAATCTAAACTAAAATATGTATATGCGAAAAATCAATGAGATTCTATTTCAACATATCTGGAAAATCGACGATAACTAGTGATCTTG
Source organism: Agave tequilana (assembly GCA_038442645.1). Classification (NCBI taxonomy): domain Eukaryota; kingdom Viridiplantae; phylum Streptophyta; class Magnoliopsida; order Asparagales; family Asparagaceae; genus Agave; species Agave tequilana. The sequence continues at coordinate 30,769 of JAVJIF010001607.1, forward strand.
CAGCGCACACTAAAGTAGTTCCAAGCTTTTTTGCAACAAGAACCAAGGGAAACCATTAGAAGCGCAAGCTTGAGTTGGTGAACGTCAACCACGAATTAAACAAATCCAATCTTCAATCTGAGAGAGAAACCTGTGTCTGATTTCCTGGAATTTGATCTTCAGAGTTTTGCTTCAGATCTGACAACAACAGTATATTAGTATTTGCCATTTATTTTCAGGATTTTTAGAGGAAATAAAGCTGTTGCAGGAGCTAGAAGGTTTCTTTTGGTTTTAGTTAAGGGATAAGGTTCTGATCTGCACAGGGCTTGTTGAATGATAATAAAGGCTGTAAGGAGTTTCTGTTAAGGAAAAAGGAGCCTATTTGAGTTATGGTTTGATATAGCAACGTGTAGGGGCTGTCAGATGAAGGGATGCAGGTGGATCGGCCGAAGAGGAAAAAGGTGATACGATGATGCAGCAAGGGCTGGATTGCACAGGAATAGAGCTGTAGCAATAACAGGGTGTGGGAAGACTAGGGTTAGGGCTTTCTTTGAAGGCACAAAAGGGAAAAAGGAAGTCAGGAAAAAGATTGAAAGAAAGAAGGGATTAGATTAAGGCTTCACAAAACAATTGGTAAATCACCGAGCAATCTCAATCACAGAGAAGAATGAAACAATATTTGTGCACGATAATCATTGTCCCCCTTTAGGGTTATGTGATATATTTAGATTCAAATTTGATACAATGACTAAGATACCCTCGACTAAATAAGACTCAAATAAATCAAGTCAAACTCATTTTAAGCCACATAATCTAACTCATAGACCAACTAAGCAAGGTTCAAACTGAACTAGATAAAGTCAAGATTGACTATCATATCAAAATGTCAAAAGAAACCAACAGAACTAATTCTTCTTCCAACTTCCTCTTGAGTAGATTTTTTATGTTTGGTTCCCATCAAGGAGGATCTATTTCCTTTATCCTTAACACTCATCTCTTTACTGCCTTAACTGTGCTGTCATGACACTCTTTTGTCCATTTTTAAATTTCACTCATAACATTATAGCGTAGGGATAAACTACTCCGACCAGTTATTATTGTTCGGTGATTGTTATTGGAATATGTAATTCAAGGATACCATTTTCCTTATTGTTGTGAGAGATCCTGTATTAGTTTAGTCTCACATTGCCTGTGAGACTAGATATATTCACAATGGTTATTATATATAGACTAGAGTATAAGGCTTAGATCTTAAAACTTTTTCTCTCCCAATCTCTTATGCTATGTTATCAGTGCCATTCAAAAACCCTAACCCTAATCCCTTAATCCTAATCACAAACCCTAGCCAAAAAAATTGTAGTAGAAAATTCACGCTAAATTCCTTGAAATTCACCATGTGTTAATGTTCCCTCTTCTTCCTCTCTTTCCCTCGACACCAAACCCTAACCCTAGCTTTCCAGTGCCGCCATCTCTCTTTGTCGTCGCCTCGTCTTCACCGCCTCATCTTCATCGTAGTCAGCACCGCCATCTCTGTTTGTCGGATCCACTCATCAGTCACCTCGTCTTATCAGCATCAGTCCGCTACCACCATCTAACCGTCGACATCAGCTCGTCTTCATCCTTGTCTTCATAGATCTCATCCTCGACAACCGAGTGATCTGCAATCTCCACCTCATCTTCGTCACCTCCATCACCCTCGTTGTCGTGCCCTGATCATGCCAACATCTACCCGACCTCGTCTGCAATGATGTTACTTCGATTAAATGATAAGATTGACACCTGATTCGACTCATGCTCCTCGCGCAACTCCAAGGTTCTCATATCGGATATCAGAATCGTATCGGATGGGGGTTTTCATATCGGATATCGGATATCGGGGGAGATATCGGGGATACGCGCGCATATCGGGCGTTCATGTTAGACACTATATATAATGAAATATTGATAATTAAAAGTTGGTTTAGGGTCATACATATCATCTATCTTAAAAAATGATATAATATGCTTGCAGAGATAGTAAAAAATAATGTACATTTGCACGCAGTCATGCAATAAATGAGTTATTTCATACCGGGTGATATATCAGATGATTTATCGGCCATATCAAGAAATTATCGGGCGATATTTCAAATATCGGCCGTTTTTTGCTGCAAACGATATGGCGAACGATTTTCTCATATCGTATCGGCAACAGGCAAAAAAGGAGATATCGGACGATATCTCGGCCGTATCGGCCGATATTTAAAACATGGCGCAACTCCGACCCTGACTCAAGATTGCCTCCGCCACGCCGACGTCGACATGGCCTCGACAATGCCTGCTCAATCTGCTCGACTGCACCCATCTTAAGTCAGCTATGATCTGACCCGTAATAGCAGTCAACCCTACCCACTTCCTTGTGTTCATATCAGATATGTTAAAATCTCATACTCGGATCTGATTAATATAGCAACCCGACCTCGACCCGTTCTACTTCAACGCCCGACCCGCTACAATGCATGCCTGTTTGCAGAACAGATTCGCTAGTATTCGAGTTTTGATTTTCAGGTCGTTTCTCAGCCAACCGGAGTCCGATTTGAGAAATTCTAAAGGCGTTGGAACCGTAGAAGCTAGAGCTACGTATTTACAGATGTCATAAGAACATTGAGGTCAACGTGATCCTGAGTAGGTCCTAATGCCTCATCTAGGTTGATTTGCACTATGCTTCTTCTGTGTTAGTCTCTGATTGGATGATATTGCATCTGTTTCTACTGATTTTCAAGTGCTCTGCTATCAAATTTGTGACCTCTCTGGTCATCCTGAGAGGCCATTCTGACATGGCAGACGAGGGGGTTAAACTGGCGGATTTTTGGTGGCCGCGTTGATATCAGGGGTGGACAAGAAGGTATTCGAGGAGGACGAGGAGATGGCTCTGTGATTTACTATTACTAGAGTCAGGTCATATGAAGTATCAGTGCTTCCTTTTGAAGGGAAAACCAGTGAGCGATGCACAATTTTCTGCCATTCTTTCAGATGACGAGCAGTTGCAACGTCAGTTTGAGTAGTTTCAGATGTTCCAACAGTAACAAAACACACAAACTCTGTCTTCCTCTTTCTCTACACTCTAGCTCAAACAAGTATTCCTATATCTTGTCTTACATCGTCTATATTACATGCTTGGATTATAGATCCGAGGCTACTGATCACATGACTGAGAACTGATATATTATATCCTTTTTTACTCTTGCCTTTAACTCTGTAGTATTAGCAAATGGCTCTTGCACGCCCATTCAGAGTATTGACATTGCTGCTACCACTTTTACTTTTTTCTTTACTGTCTGGTTTCTATTTACCTTATTTTTCTCACAACTTATTATCAATAAGTAAGATTATCAAAGTTTTAAATTGTACGTTGACATTTTCCCGATACATTGTGTATTTCAAGAGATTGGGATGAGGAAGACGATGACACATGACGTGAGAGAAACAGACTGTATGAGTTAGAGTTGACATTTGATCAGGTGGCCTGCATTCACGCTTCAACATTTGACTACCAGTGTCGGTTAGGTCACCCTTATCTACTTATCCTAAAACTTCTTGTTTTCTGTTTACGTCAGGTTTTATTCTTAGAGTGTGAGTCTTATTAGTTAGGGAAGCGCCTCATACATCTTACCCCAGTCGGGTTAATAAGAGGGCTAATAAGCTATTTGATTTAGTTCATTCTGGTATATAAGGGGTTTTAGGTATTTTGTCACCTTTATGGATGATTATTCTCGAGTCACATGGATATGTATGTTAAAATTTTGTTATGAGGTGTTTTCTTCATTTAAAGTTTTTTATCTTGAAATAATGAATCAAGTTTAATTCTAGCATTAAAATTTTGAGATCTAATAATGCTAAAGAATATCTAGAAAATTTTAGTCAGTTCCTAAAACAAATAAAATCTTGCATCAATCCTTTTGTGTTTACGCTCCTCAGAAGAATATGATAGCTGAATGTAAGAATAGACACTTTCTTGACATTACTAAGACTCTGCTATTTCATAGACATATATCAAAAGAATTTTGGGATGAGATCATTTTGACTGCTTGTTACTTGATAAATCGAATGTCATCTTTTGTATTGCAAAATAAAATCTCATATTTCATCTTGCACCCCGATATTGATTTATTTCCTTTACCTTCAAAGATTTTTGAGTCTCTCTATTTGTCCATGATTATAGTCTCATAAAACAAAATTTGATTTTAGGTCTCTTAAAGAGATTTTTTTGGCGAACTGAGAAAGGTTATAAATATTTTCATTCATCTATAGGTATATATATCTTGTCTGCAGATCTAACTATTTTAGTCTAAACCTGAGATTTTCACATCTTTTGTATCAGAAGATGACTATGATTACCTGTTCTATCGGAAGACATTACTTAATAGTGATGAGCCAACATCTAAAAATGTGAATGGTAAAGCTCCACTTCGATTTCAGGATATGATTTAAATCTATACACAATGAACAACTCTCGCTCCTCTGCCAACGCCAGACTCAGTACTAAGTCTTACTGAAAAATCAAGTGAGACTGTCACTACTCAATTACCTGATACTTCTACTACTAATGATCATCTCATTACACTTCAAAAAGGCAAACATAATTGTACTCAATATTCTCTTTCCAATTTTGTTTCTTGTTTCATTTATCATCCTCTTTTCGTTAATTTATTCCTTCTTTGGACTCATGCTCGGTTCCTAAGAATGTATCACACTGTCTCTTTCAGGCTGGACTCAAGCAATGTAGGAAGAGATGATGACCTTAGAACAGAATGAGACTTGAGCATTGGTCATACTTCTACCAGAGAAGAAAGCCACTGGGTGAAGTGGGTTTACACGGTCAAGTTAAACTCAGATGGGCCTCTGGTTCGCTTAAAAGCGAGATTGATTGCAAAAAAATACTCATAGGTGTATGGATTTGATTATGTGGATACCTTCTTTTTAGTCACGAAGATGACATATGTGCAGGTTCTTGTGTCATTAGCAGCAACATACCACAAGTCACTTCATCATTTGGACATCAAGAATGCCTTTCTCAATGTTATTGTTGATGAGCATGTTTACATGGAGCAACCACCAGGCTTTGTTGCTCATGGGAGAGTGTCCGAAGGTTTGTAGGTTGAAGAAGTCACTCTACGTTCTGAAACAGTCTTCGAGAACTTGAGTTGGCTGCTTTGCATCAGTGATTTAGGAGTCTGATCTTTATCGCGCAGAGAAAGATTACTCTGTATTTTGGCAGATACAGGATGAGAAGATGATTCTGCTTGTTGTGTATGTAGATAATATTGTGATTACAAAAGATGACACAAGGAGATGGGCAGCCTGAAGAAGTACTTGCAAAAATATTTTCAGGCTAAAGATTTGGATAACTGAAGTACTTCTTGGACATTGAGGTGGTCAGATATAAGAAAGACATTTTTTACAAAGTATATATTTGACTTGCTTTCGGAGGCTAAGATGCATGAGTATTGAAGATTGGGCCTAACGGTGAACACGAAACTGCTACCAGTTCATAGAAAGCTTCTTGAGGATGTTAAGAGATATAAGAGACTGGCTTGATGGTGACCAGACCAGATATCACATTCACAATTAGTGTGGTAAATCAGTTTTTATCATTACCGAGGACTACTTACCGGGAGGCGGTAATGAGAATTTTGAGGGACGTGAGGAAAGTTACTGGGAGATTCTCTATTCAGTCATGGACACACTAGAATAGCAGACTTCTCAGATACAGACTGGACACGATGCCCTTTTGATAGGAGATCGACCGCATGTATTATGTTTTTCTTAGAGGAAACCTTATGTCATGAAAAAGTAAGAACCAGAGTGTGTTCTCTCGATCCATCGCAGAGTCAGTACAAGGCGACAACAAATATGATATTAGAACTAATATGGATCAGAGATTAGTTTTCCCAGAGTGTCTCATGAGATTATATGATGATAACAAGACAACAATATATATTGTTGAAAATACCGTGTTCCATGAGAGAACCAAACACATTGAGATTGATTTGCATATAGTTCGTAAGAAGCTCGAGGAAAAAATCGAATTGGCAAAGCATGTATAATCAGGAGGCCAGTTAACACATATTCTTACCAAACCGTAGAACACATGTAGATTTTATTTGTGACAAGCAGGACAATATAACACACACACACTCCAGCTTGAAGGGGGTGTTGAGAGAGACTCTGTATTAGTTTAGTCTGACATTGCCTCTGAGACTAGATGTATTCACATTAGTTATTATATATAGACTAAAGTATGATGCCTAGATCTCTTAACTCTCTCTCCCAATCTTTTATGCCACGTTATCACTTATAAAGCATAGTGTACAACATTAGATAATAGTATTACTTGGTAAACCATATCACTTTTTTGTGAACATCAACATCCTAACGTATAGTCTATTAATTATAACATTGACTCGTAACTGTAGCATGTATCACTTTGTTTTGTGGACCTTTTCTTTTGTATGTACATGGCCTTCTTTTGTATGTATATGGCCATGCTGGTCATTGAACCATGCATGAAAGATGTCAAAGCCTCTATATATGAGCATTTGAATTGTAATTCTTTAAGTGTCTAGAGAAATCCCATTTTTTGTCAGAAAAGAAAGAAACACACATCCCTTGAAGGTGGAGAATTAAAAGAAAAGATTTTAAAAAAGAACATCTCAACAGCCTAAGCCACTAAGATCTAATATTTGAGAACATCTTGTTTGAACAATTTTATTCTATAAATCTTGCCATGTCAGGTCAATATTAGAAACCTTTATTTATCATAGCATACTTACGATTCATGGAATTGAAGAGGAAATTCTAAAGATGGCTATAAGAGCAGTAGTGCTTTATGAGTCAACATGTTGGCAATTAAGAAACTATATGTCCAAAAAATGAATGTAGCAGAAATGGGAGTATCTGTAAGAAGTTAGAGTTATTTCTATTGAGGATAAAATGAGGAAAATCAAGTGAGATGCTTTGGGCATGTGCGATGTAGGCTTATAATTACGCCAATTAAGATAAGTGATACGATCTTAGTGAATGTAGCAATGAGGACTAGAGGTAGGATTAAAGGAACTTAGATGGAGGCAATTAAGAAGGATACATTAGTGGTTAATTTAACTTAGAGGGAGGGTTGATTTAACTAAGAGGAGGCAAGTAAGAAATGTTAAGTTAGAGTTATTCCTGTTGAGGATAAAATGAGGGAAGAATCAAGTGAGATGCTTTGGGCATGCACAATGGAGGCTTATAATTGTGCAAATTAGGATAAGTGATATGATCTTAGTGAATGAAGCATTGAGGACTAGAAGTAGGCTTAAAGGAACTCAAATAGAGGCAACTAAGAACACATTAGCGATTAATTAAACAATGATGGAGGCAATTAAGAAAAGGGTTCATGTCACCAACCCTAAAAATTTGGGATAAAAGGATTTTTCTTGTTGTTTCAAATATTATACTATGAAATGTAGATCTATTCTTATTAATTCAATTTTTTTAAACGGCAAAGGTGGGAATTCCCCTCTCCTTCTCAGGGAGAAAACCTATTTATTCAGTTATTGCGCACGTGTGCCTTAGTGCATGTGTGTGGATGTGTGCCTCAAGGTCCGTGTATGCTTGTGTTTCTTTTACACGAAGTCTTGAATTTGAGACTTCCCACAATTCAGCTCAACTCTTGAGCACCTTGATCTAGGCCTCATAGAAGTATGATAATTATAGTAAAAATGTCTGTCTATATAACCTTATGTCCTTTTTCATGTATACCCTCGAAAAAATTAAGTTGCAATTGAAAACTCAAAAACAATGCAGGATTTAATTATAAAAAGTATCAGTATCAGTTGCCATATTGCATAGGTGCCCCTTACAAAACTTACATCATTTGTATGTATCTATCATTATTAGAAAAGTGCTCGTGCGATGCACGTGTGTGATATAATAAAAAATAAAAAAGAAGAGATAGAAAGCATAGAATAAATACAATAAAAAGTTATAAAAAGTAACAAAACAATAAATTAAATAAAATATTCAGTTGAGAAAGAAAAGATTTAGTAAAAATATTAAACATAAAAGAGTGGTACAAATTTAGTGAACATACAAGAAAATCTAAAAGAAAAATGATAAAAACCTGAAATAATGCGAAAAATCTAGAAAAAGAAAATAAAGAATAAGGAAAAAGGAAGAACTTGAGGAAGAAAGAGTAAAGGTAGAATAAACGCAAAAAAGAAAAAAATGAAAATTGAGGGGAAAAATAGAGTTGTGAAAAAAGAGAGAAAGAACTCAAAGCATCACATAAAAAAGAAAGGATAAAGGTTGAAAGAAACAAAAGAAAGGACCAAAAACAAATAAAGGAAAAATGTTTAGTAAAAATCAAAGAAGGAATTAAGAAAAAAAAGTAGAGTGGACTAAAAGAAACGAAAACAAAAAATGGCGGCAAAGAGAAAACAAAGAATCTAGAAAAAAAATAAAAAATAGAAAGTACAAATAATGAAAAAAAAAAAAAGAAATATCGGATGAGAAAGATTAAAAAAAAGTGGTATAGAATAAAAAATGAAAATGGAAAATGAAGGAACAAGTGGAAAGTGATCAAAGAGGAGGAAAAAAAGAAAGTCTACGAAGAAAAGAAACAAGAACAAAAAAAAATTGAATAGAAAGAACCGAAAAGTATTGAAAAATATTAAAAAAATGAGAAGTAAAATAAGAATCATAATGAAGAACAAAAAAGTATGAAACCGAAATGAATCATAAAAATTGTAGAACAAAATCATAAAACATGAAAAAAAAAATAGATGAAAAAGAAACTAAAGAATGTTGGGAAAAAAGTTTTGGGATGTAAAGAAAAGAAAAGAATGAGAAAAATATGTGGGAAAGAAAATAAATAAAAGTTTGTGCAATATAATAAAGAAAGAAAAGAAAATATGTGGAAAAGAAAGAGAAGTGTAGAATTGAATCATAAAACTAACGAAAAAATCTAGTAAATAAAGCACTGAAAAAAGAAAATAAAAATATATAATGGGAAAAGAAAAGAAGGATCGAAAAAAATAAAAGAAAAATTAAATGAGTAGTCGCAGGTACCTCAGTAGCTTTATGTGTCTTTTCTATGCATACGATTTGGGCAAGATATAAACTGACCCCAAAAATTTTCATATACAGTGTAGAATATGTGAAAATTATAGCAAGCAAGAAATCATCATATGTCCAGGAAACAAATTTTTTCCAAAACAAAACTAACTTGAGATATTATTCTCACCTCCATAATCTTTCTTCTTTGTATTCAATTATGAATCAGGCATCACCCAACAAACCTTCGACAGACATGTAAACCAATATTAAACAATAAAATCAATAAAATTGTAAACTCAAGGTAAAAAGAAACAAAAAACAAAACAATAAAAGGCAAAACTATAAATTAAGCAGAAAACACACTCTTTGTTTCATTCCAGAGATTCTCAAAAACAAGGCAGGTAAAAGCATAATAATATTTGATTGACATTGATATATCTACTTTCTCACTTCTTGTTCAATTGAAGAAAAAAGGAATTTAGAAAATAGATTAAAACAAAAAGGATCATGAAAAAAAATCTATAAATAAAGGAGAAAAATAAAAAAGACAATAAAAAATATAGAAAAAGAAGAATCGAAAACAAAGAAAAGGAAAATTTTTTACAAATAAAACATAGAAAGAATTAAAAAGAGAGAAGATTAGAGCCAATTACAAATAAAAAAAATATGATAAAAAGATAAAATTATACAACATAATAAGAAAAGGTAAAGAAATAATCAAAATACAATTAGTAAAAGAAAAAAGGAAGAAAGAATTAGGAAAAAAAGTGAAAGGTGAAAAAAAGAAAAATTATAAACGATAGAGGAGTTTCAATTAAAAAAGAGGGGAGAGAGATTTTTCATAATTTGTTAGTTCCAAATATATTAGGACATTAGAAAGAAAGAATGAGAGAGAGTTTTCATAATTTGAGAATTTTAATTATATATTATATAATTTAATAGTTCTGATTATATTAGAATGATAAAAAATAGAAGACCAAAGAGAGGAGTTTTCTAATTTGAGAGTTTCAATTATATTAGAATTTCAATTCAAATATAAAGAAAACGAATTGGAGAGAGAGCTTTCATAACTTGAGAGTTTTAATTATATTAGGATATTAGAAAGAAATAATGTATGAGAGAGAGAGTTTGCTAATTTGAGAATTCTTTAATATATATTATATTTGAGAGTTCTAATTATAGAATTTGAGAATTCTTTTCTATCGTCCTTATATAAATGGAACTCTCAAATATAATTTATAAAAGAATTCTTAAATTACTCAAACTCTCACATACATTATTCCTTTCTAATGTCCTAATATAATTTAGAAATTCTCAAATATATAAACACAACGTAATTTAATGATCTCTTTCTCTATTTACTCTGTTTACGGCCCGTGTGATAACGCAAGCGCCCTCGTTTCTGGTAGGAGATCGTAGTCGCTAGAAACTGGGTGACTGGTCCCTGGCTTTTTGGGGGAGAATTCAATGTTACCCATTTCTTAAAAGAAAGGACGTGGCCTAAAATCCACCTTCAGGGAATGCAAGACTTCAATGAGACAATTCGTCAGTTAAGCCTTGTTGGGCCTACTCCATTGGTAGATCCTTTACCTGGACGAATTGTTGTTGAACCCTTCCTCAACGAAACTTGATCGGTTTCTATTCTCCCTCGTCTGGGAAGACCACTTCTCTTTGGTGTTTACTAAGGCCTTACCGCGGCACTCTTGAATCATACTCTGTCTTCTGGATATCGAGCGGTCGTATTCCGCTTCGAGAATGTTTGGCTTTCACACATCTACTTTTGTGGAGGAGGTTCATAACTTCTGGTCTACTCTCACCCCATTCCATCCTTGATCTGACAACGAGATTGGTTATCAAGTTTCGTGCGCTTTGATCCTTTCTTCGTTAGTGGAGTCGCGACATCTTTGATAGCATAATATAGCAAAAGAGAGCTACTTGACTCTATCTATGCTCTAGATTTCATTAGTGATTCTAGAACACTAGCTGCCGAAGAGTTAACTCTACGCCAAGCTCATATTCGCTTTCTTGAGGCAATGCAGCTAGCAGAGGGGGCTATGTGGTCCCAACATTCTTGGGTCACTCGCTTTGGGAAGATGATCAGAACACTAAGTTCTTATATCGAGTAGCAAACCATCATTGTCGGAAGAATCTTATTTCCACACTTGAGGTAGATCGTACGAGTTTGGATAGCCAGTCGGCCATTTCCGCTATCTAGGATCTAGAGAAACCTTTCTTTGAAGAAGAGATCAAAGCATCAATATTTTCTCTGGGGGCTGCCCTTGTGTCGGCCCTGATGGATTCAACCTGTGCTTCTTCAGACTTTCTGAGCTCTGCTTCATGATGACTTACTCGCTATCTTAGATGCCTTCCACACGGGGACATTATACCCTAGCGTATTAACCTAGCATATATTGCCCTTATTCCTAAGGACGAAGTGAGGTTAATTGGTGACTTTTGTCACATTAGCTTGCTTATTGACGTCTTCAAAATCATTATGAAGGTCTTGGCCATGAGACTTCAAGCTAAAATCAACAACTTGATCGATCCGACGCATTTTGCCTAAATGCCTTTATCATTGGTCGCTTTATACTCGACAGTGTAGCCTCGACACAAGAGATAGTGTCGGCTTGCTCTCACTACAAGTGGCCTGGGTTACTGCTCAAGTTGGATTCGTCAAAGCCTTCGACACCGTCAGCTAGGATTTCCTTCTCACTGTTCTGTGAGCTCGAGGTTTTGGGGTGAGGTGATACAACTTGATCAGTCTCGCTCTTACTTCATGTTCCTCTTCAGTGTTGGTCAATGGAATACCCGGTAGGGACATTATAGAGGCCTTCGGCAGGGGGACCTTCTATCGCCATATCTCTTCATCTTTGCGGTTAATGTGCTTACTCAATCACTCCATAGAGCTTTTGAGAGTGGCTTTATTGAACGGTGGGGCCTTGGCAGTCAGGGATTAATAGCTTACAGTATGCTGCTGATACTCTTCTGTTAGTCCCTGCTAATGCTTGTTCTCTTACTACTATGAAGATTCTCTTACATTGCTTCGAGCTTTCTTCCAGTCTTTTTCGAAATCTTGTATATATTCGATGAGTATTGATCCCCAAGCTACTCATTTAGCTTGTGCTATCTTGCGCTGCCCTTTAGGGTCATTCCCATTTATCTCCCTGGGTTTACCAATTAAATTGACATCACTTTGTCAACAAGATTGGCAGCCCCTCCTAGATAAATTTGATAAGCGACTTGCCACGTGGAAGGGACCTTGTCCTTCAAGAGGGGGTAGGCTAATGCTACTCAATGCAACTCTCTCATCTGTCCTCTAGTCATTTCCTTTCACTTGTCTCAATGGGTGATTAATCACATTGACCAGTTGTGACGTAGTTTTTTCTGGAAGGATAGCAGAACAATATCAGGAGCGCAATAATGTCTAGTTACTTGGATAGAGCTTTGTACTCCGTGCCCGTGGGGGGCTCGATATTCGGAATTTGTGGATTTCAATGCCTCCCTCTTAGCAAATGGTGGTGGAAACTCCTCTTTAACCATAATGCTTCTTGAGCAAATCTAATTCGCTACCACTATTATCGAGGAAGGCGGCCTTTGATCTCATGGACTCAGTTCCTGGTTATACCTCTCCATTCTGGAGGGGGTCTTGTGTACGATTACATCTTTCCGTCTTGGACTTCGTATCCTTTGTGAGATAGGGTAATGATACTAGGTTTTGGATAGATTGGTGGATTGGAGACCAACCCCCGCTAGGACATTTTCGTCTCTGTTCGAGATTGTTACAGACCTAGCTCATTGGTCTCCTCCTAACGCGAAACTTCAACATGGGCCCTTATATTCTGTCCCCACAATAGTCAGTGCATTTGGGTAATTTCCATTCCCTGTTCTAGGAGGTGGTCCTCTCAGAGGGGCCAAACTCTATTATCTGGCACCTTCACTCCTCTGGGTCCTTCATGGTCTGTTCTCTGTTCGACGGAATCCAGCCTGATTGAATTTAGACCTGCACAGAAAAATACAGAATTTCAGAATTGATAATAGATAGTGCTAGGTACTCAATATTATCGCGATAGCAAGTGACTTTGCGGGTCGTGATCCACAAGAGGGACTATCGATGAAAGCTTTTAGTAAGTTCTCTTTTTAGTTTAGGAAAGATGGTTAAAAGTTCTTCTTTTATTCTTGTAAAGAAAAAGAAAAACAATCTTTTGTTAAGTTAAGGAGAAAGTGGGAGATAAGAGGCGGAGAAAATGAAAAATGGGTTTATACAAAGAAATAAAAATAGTAAAAAGTTGAAAGTTGATTTTTGAAATTGTTTTCTAAACTAAGAAATTGAAATAGAAAAGCAATGTTTATTTTTACCTTGAATTCGTCACGATGACTTACCTTGTCTTTGAAGGCGAGCAGAGCATGGCCTATAGGATCTTCCCCATTCCCGATCTACACTATGAATTTAGGTGCAAGTTAAACTAACAAAAGAACAGTTATCTATCACCATAAGCCATCAAGGGCACTTGCAATAGCAAAGCAGTTTCGAGGCTGTAGGAATCACTTGGATTAACTAGCACTTAGAGGGAAGCAAACAAAAACAAGAGTAAAGAAGAAAAGAAAATTTTGATTCGATTTCAAATAACAATAGAAGAAAAGAAGACTTATTACACTAGTGTCACTCTTTGTACAAGCTTCACTCTCATTTTCTCATGAAACTCTCCTCTCCTCACAGTTACATAAATAAATAAAAATTACATAAAAGAAAACTAAAAATTCTAAGTTACAGACTAAAGAATAGCCTAACCTATAATCTTTGCTGAATTATTTTTTTGCCTCTGAGAAATGCAGTATTTATAGGCGAAATGGAGAGGGGAGATGAGTGAACAGATAGGGGGAGCAAACTCTCCCTAGATTTTGCAACCAAGCCGTGGATCGGCGGCCAGGATGTGGTCGATGGCCACATCCTGGGAGCACACCATTCCCTCGCTTTGTTTTGTTTGTTTATCCAACTAGTTTCGCGATTTAGTTTCTGGATTTGATGAAACCTCCTTTGATCTTTTACTTTAACCAACTTGATTTATAAAGATCTGATTTAACTGATTTTCAACTGGTTTTATCTTACTCTAATTTGTCCTGATCTTTAATTTGAATTAATTTTGAATTAAATCAGAATTTAGATGGGCTTTGGGCCGCTGATGTTAGAGGCGCAATGAGGCGCACGCCTGAGGCACCGGGCGCAGCGAAGCGCAGCCCAGCGCCCCACCACGATGGCCAGGCGCGCGGCCGAGGGAAGGCGCGCGCCCGACGCACGCTTCACGCGAGGCGCGCGCCTAAAGGGGTCTGGTCGGGTCAGGTTAGAACCCGCAATTGAAGCGGGTGACCTGACCCGCTCTATCAGATAAAATAAAAAAAGAAAAAAGTAGAAAAAAAGAAGGGAAAAACATCTCACCTTCGTCGATCTAGGGCACCGACGATTTTCTTGCACCCCCGTGACGCCCGTGACGGGTGTGCAGGTTTTTCTCCACCTCTTTCTTCTCTCTCTCTCCACTTCTCTCTTCTCTCTGGCACCAATCTCTCTCTGTTTCTGTCTTTCTCTTTCTCTGGATAGCTCCATCTCTCTTCTCTGGCTACGGTCTCTCTCTTTTTCTAACTCTATCTCTCTGTGTCTCTCTTTCTTTGTCCCTCATTCTTTCTCTCTCTCTCGCCATCTTTATGTCTCTGTCTCCATCTTTCTTTTCTTTTTTTGTTTCTGTGACCATTCTCCCTCTCTTTCTCTGTCCCCGTCTCCCTTTCTTTCTCACTCTGTGTCTCTGTCTGTCTCGCTTTCTCTCTGTCTTTCTCTTCAGTCTTTTTTTCTTACTCTATGCTTCGTCTCCATTTCTTTCTTTCTCCCCTGTCTCCTTTGTCTGTTTTCCTATTTTTCTTTCTTTCTCTCATGTCTCGGTCTCTCTCTATTGCTCAGTCTCTTTTTCTTTCTATCTTCCTGCGTCTCTGACCCTCTCTTTCTCCGGCTCCTTATCTCTTTCTCTGGAGTATGGTCGTGTCCCTTTCCATCTCTTTCTGTCTTTGTCTCTCGGCCGTATTCCTTATCTTTCTCTGTGGCTCTGTCTGGTGATGTCCCTCTCTCCATTTATTTACATGTTTTTTTTGTATAATATGTCTGGTGATGTCCCTCTCTGGTGATGGACTTGTATATTGAACTGATAACATTGAGCTAATTTTTTGTGATTAATTTTTCAATTTTATTTTTTACAGGAAAGAATATAATCATTGGACACGTCTTGACATTGCAGACACCGGGATCGGCTGGCGCTGCAGTTATAACCTGTTGTAATTGAGAGATTATACAACAACTAAGCCATTTGTCCCAAGTATTTGGGGTAGGCTACATGAACCAAAAGAGAATTACACCGGATGGGGCACATGAATCAGCTTTCTCCACTCATTCCTATCGAGCAATATGCCTTCACAAAGACCTTTAGCCTCTGTATCTTGTCGTATTACCTCCATCCATGTTTTTTTCGGTCTTCCCTGCGCTCTTTTAACTTGCCCTAAATTGATATGTTCTACACGCCGGGCTGGCGCATCTGTAAGTCTACGTCGCACATGACCAAACCATCGTAGACGATTTTCTCTCATCTTTTCTTCTATAGAGGCTTCACCTATCTTTGTACGAATATCCTCATTTATCACCTTATCTCTCTGCGTGTTACCACACATCCAACGAAACATGTGCATCTTTGCTACACTCATCTTTTGGGTATGATGTCTCTTTATAGCCCAACATTCTGTACCATATAACAAAGCTGGCCTAATAGCAGTCCGATAAAACTCTTTGGTTACCTTCTTTTAGCCGCCATCACTTAATCTTAGGGTCTAACTTACATTTAATCTTTCTAAATCTTTTTCTAATCCGGACATCTAAAATATAGAGTCTATGTTGGGTTACTACACTCTCACTCGGTACTACCTTACAATCCATACAACAACCTCTATTTACTTTTCTAGTAAAAAAGAAATCTATTTGGCTCGCACTTGATCCACTTCTAAAGTGGTCAAGTGAAACTCTCTCTTCCTAAACCAAGTATTCGCTAAGATCAAATCATATGACAAAGCAAAATCTAGAATCGAGTTACCTGGTTCATTTCTTTCCCCAAAATCAAATCCTCCATGTACACTATCAAACTCGTAACGATTAGTTTCTACATGCCCATTGAGGTCACCGCCTATGAAAAATTTTTCTCTACTGGGTATGTCTTGCACAATCTCATCTAAATCCTCTCAAATTGACGCTTACTTGACTCATCAAGTCCTAATTGTGGTGCATTGACACTAATAACATTAAAAATCTCCCCACCTAAAATAAATTTAACTAGTAAAATCCTATCACTCTTTCTCCTAACCTCCACTGCATCCTAAAACAATTGTTTATTTATGATCATACTCGCTCTATTACGATTTCTATCTCTACCAAGTGAGAGATTATGTTTTACTATATCACCAAAAATTACAAATTTAATAATTTCATTATAAATTCTCATTACAAACTTTGCAAGATTTTTTTCCTTTATACTTTGTTTCTTCTGAATCCTGATTGTGAACCTTCAAGAAAAATTAGACTACATTAGAATTGAAACTTCATAAAAAGAATAGCAATAAAATATATGCAATTTTATAAAAGACATCATAAATGAAAAAATCTTATGTGATTAATATCATTATTCATTAATTGATTAAAGTTCAGAAGTTGTGTTGTGCTTGTATTACTATTGTGGGTTTGATTTCATATCTCGCATTTACTTTGATTGAAATATAGATTTGGATTGTTACGATTGTATTGGTAATGTGATTTAGCATTTATTATATACGTGATATTGTGATTTGTCATGTGGAGCCATGTAGGTTGAAGATATTTGACAAACATGAATACGAATGAAGGCAGTAGTAAGAAGAAGGATCCAACATGGAAGCACACTATTTTAATCAACCCTCCCGATACACTTAAGCATAAATGTCCTTTTTGTGCTAAGATATCGACTGGTGGGATTACAAGGGCCAAAGAACATCTAATTGGCGTTTCAAGGAAGCGCAAGAACATCACTCTTTCCAATAGAGTTCCGAATGAGGTGAAAGAAGAATTGAAAGCATATGAAGAGAAACAAGCGAGTCTTAAGCGACAAGCAAATTTAGAAGAACATGTACTGGACCTCGATGAGGGGGAAGATATGTTAGAAATTGATGAGGAAGAGGGTGTTGCCGAAATTTGGGGCCGACAAGTATCATTACAAAAAGGAAAAGCCCAAGCAACAAGTACATCTACCAATGTATCATCAATGGGAAGCAACATGCGTTCTGATAGTGTTGGTGGTTCTTTGAGTTAGAGGAGAGGGCCTATGGATATATATTATGCTTTTGACCCGGCACTAGAAGTGAAAAAAGATGAAAGGAGAAGAAAGTTGAGGCAAACGAATATCAAAAAGAGCCTTGACAAAGATGCCGTTGCTAGGATATGGCAAAATATTGCTTGTTTTTGGTATCAAGCAGGTATTACTTTTAATGCAGCTAAATTGAAATCTTTCAAAATAATGTTGAAATCGGTAGGACAATTTGGGCCACACTTGTCACCTCCATCTTACTACCAATTGCGGGTGCCTCTTCTTAAGAAAGAGGTGAAATACACCAAGGGATTAATGGAACCACATAAGAAAATGTGAGAATCTAGAGGGTGTTCTTTAATGTCCGATGGTTGGAGTGACAGGAAGGATCGGTCTCTTATCAATTTCTTGGTAAATTATCTTCTTGGATCATAGTTTATTGAATCAATTGATGCTTCCGATGAGATCAAAATTGGTGAGAAAATATTTGAAATATTGGATAAGAAGGTGTAAGAGATTGGGGCTCAGAATATCATCCAAGTTGTCACGGACAATGCTTCTAACCTTAAGCTAGTAGGTAAAGGTCTATATTTGAATTTTGAAAGTTGCACTTGGCACTTGCAAAACTTCATTTTTTTTATTGAATGAATTGTAAAATATTGTTGTTTTCAGGTTCCTACTTAGAGGTGAAGTATCCTCACATGTTTTGGACACCTTGTGCGGCTCATTGCATTAATCTAATGCTTAAAGGTATCGGGAAGCTACCAATTGTGAAGATGACATTAAGCCGTGCCATGGAGGTAACAGACTACATCTATTGTCATGGTTGGGTTTTGAACTTAATGAGACAGAAGACAGGAAAAAGGGAGCTTATGAGGCCAGCTGTTACTCGCTTTGTCACATCATTCCTGACATTGTCAAGTTTACATACTCAAAAGGTGAAGTTGAGGAAGATGTTCATCTCAACTCAGTGGAAGGAAAGTAGAAGGGCCAAAAAACAAAAGGGAAAAGCAGTTGAGAAAATTGTTGGAATGAACTCTTTTTGGAACAATATTGGATATGTTCTCAAGCTAACAGCTCCCTTAGTTCGAGTGTTGAGACTTGTAGATAGTGAGAAGAAGCCCGCAATGGGATACATATATGAGGCTAGAGATAGAGCTAAAGAGGCTATTATGATGACATTTGAGGATGAGTCAAAGTATAAAGATGATCGAAGATGGGAGGTTCAGCTACACCGCCCACTACATGCCGCTGGATACTATTTCAATCCGGAGTTTTTTTATGATCATACCAATATTTCAGGTGATGAAGAGGTTATGACTGGTCTTTATAAGGCAGTGTTCTAAATGGCGGCCACAGCGGCTACATCGGCCGAAAAAATTTATCGGAGATGAAGATATATCGGGGATATTTTCAAAAATCGGATGTCAAAATCAGACTGTAAATATACACATCTTCTTGTCTTAAATCGCATCTCAATAAGACAATATATACATAATTATATAAATCTACATAAAACATCATACTTATATGTTTAAAATATACTTAATTCGATAACTTGCATTAAGCCTATGAATCCATAATCACTATTCAAGTGTAGAATCTTCAAAAATGTCACATTGTCACATCACTCGAATTACCCAAATATCTAACCTAAAAATTGAGTGTAAAACGCTATATTGGGTCCAAAGTCGCCGAAATAGCGGCCGATATATCGGGTCCATGCCTATTTATCGGCGATTTTGAATGAAAAACGCCTCGGTTTGGATGTGTTAAATCATTGCGGCTAGGTGCCGTAAACGCAATATCGGCGCAACATCAGGGTTATATCGGGGATATTTAGAACACTGTTATAAGGTCATTTAAAAAATGGTGCCCGAAGAGGATTAAGATAAGATTACCAACAAATTAGCATTTATAAAGATGCGGTGGTCTTTTTAGCTTTGATATTGCTATTAGAAACCGAAAGAAGAAATCTCTAGGTAAAAAAATACGTCAATTTTAATCTTTTAGTTAGCTTTAAAAAAGTTGACTTATAAAAAATTATATGTGTTGGTTTCTAATTTTCTATTATCATGTCTTATTTCTCTACATATGATAGCTGATTGGCAGGAATCTTATGACACATCCACTCCAGACTTGCAAAGACTTGCCATAAAGATTCTCAGTCTTACATGTAGTTCCTCTGCTTGTGAGTGAAATTGGAGTGCATTTAAGCAGGTAAATACCAAACTGGGAGGAAATACTAAAGTTATTTGGGGTGTTATTTCTGAGGCTACTTAATAACATTTATTTCAATGCATAAAAATTACAGATCCATAGCAAGAAGAGGAATAAATTGGAGCATAGGAGGCTCAAAGACTTGGTTTACTGCAAATACAGTCAAGCTTTAAAGGAGCGATATGATTGTAGAGATGTAATTAATTCTATTATGCTTAATGACATTGATGAGAGCAATGAATGGTTGCTGGAAAAATTTGGTGAAGGAAACAACGCATAGAATGATTTGGTGCATGAGGATGATGATCTTACTTGGAGTGTTATTTCTGAGGCTATGAGAGCTGAGGACCCTACTGTTAATACAAGATCAACTTCAGGAAGTGGGTTTAAGTCCATGTCAAGACATTTAGTTAGTAGTGTTGGTACTTCATTTTCGAGGAGGAGAGAGCCAGAGCCAAAAGAGGAAGAATTTGCCTCTGAGGATGAGAGTGAGGAAGAGAATGCTCAAATAGATTATAGGTCTTATGGGAGGAGGAAGAAGAGTCTGATTTGGGGGATGAAGATGATGATGAGTAGTCAAACTTTAATATCGTTTCCATTTTTGCTTTTTTTTGTTTTGAAGTTTAGATTCCAAACTTTAGACACTCGTTTTGATATTGTTGTATTGTTATTCTAACTTGTTTGTTTTTGATATCATATCTTGTGAACTTATTTAGTAATTAGTGTCTTGTATTTTGTGTCTTATTATCTCTTATGATTTGTGAGTCTGTGACTTGTGTTTTTTTACTTATTGATAATTTATTATTATACATTATGCTATTAAATTGATCTCTATATAAGTCTAAATCATGAGGCGACTATACAGGTGCGCACGTTGTTCTTATTTTATTAATGTTTTTAATTGTTGATTTATTATTTTTTTGTTGTGTATATTATGATTTTACCTTTATTCTTATATTAATTCAAATAATAATAAAAAACAATAGCACCTCACTGCAGTGTGAAATATTTTGTTGAATTTTCAGATTTGAAAATTTAATTTTGAACTTGGAGTGTGAAATTTCAATTCGATCGGTGTGGGTGTGAAATCCAATCCATCAATCCCTTTATCCACTTTACATTCCAAATTCAAATCCTAATCACAAATTCCAACCCACTCACAGCCAACCCATCTAACTATCCCATTCCAATCCAAATTTTGAATCCAATTACAAATCATCTTGTTCCCAAATTCCCAATTAGTTACAAATTTCAATCCAAAACAAAGCCTCTTTCCCTGCCATCCAACAGCCGTCAACAAAACCCCCACAAGTCGCCACCTGTTTCCCCTCTCATTTCCCTGCGTGAGCCAGTTCACAAAAGAAAATAGAAAAAAATAAAATCCACTAATTCACAACAGTCTACTTCCCACCTCTTTGCGTGAGCAATTACACGCCTCAAATCCCTCCTCTTCACTCCACTGCTCTTCCAATCATGGTCGACAGCCCCAAGGCCGAGCACCAGGGTGAACCCACCGACCCATCTCTCCGTTGGGTGCGTGCTAACAATGACAGCGAGAACGTCCCTTGCTCCTCTGCTCCCTCTGCGCGCGCCCAGTGACAACCAAGCACCCACCATTATCCTCACGCCTGCTAGCAACAAGCAGGCCATCAAACATCCCGCCGCCGGCTTCCACCCCAGTCAAGGACCTGCAACAATACAGACACGACTACAGTTCTATTTGCAAGTAGATTGGACAGGGATATTAAAGCAATTCAACCGAGTATCGAGCCTGAGAACGTAGCTTCTTGGCAGGTTATTTCTATTTACAACAAATCAAAATATTTATTGAGTTACACTATTTATTTTATCTCTAGTATATTATCATAATTTCTCTGTTGTCCACAAATATTGGTGAGTGTGTGATTCTGCATACTTTTGTATTTTATTATTCGGATATTGCAAGTAAGATTATTCCTGACTAGCGAAGTATTGACGTATGATTTGTAACAATTGGAATTATCCACATTACGAGTATTATATTTTTTTCAAACCCATCTTGATTCTTGTTATATATTTAGTTTTAAATTTAATCCTACCGAAAATCGTAGTTTGTAGTGAAATTAGTATGTTTAGCTTTATCACTGATTTCTGACCTCACTTGCATCCCTGTTTCACATCATTTGGTATCAGAGCACGATTTAGGTAGGAAATTTGCTTCAGCATATGGTTAGGACTTTCATTTAGTTTGCATAAATTTAATTATATAGAAAAAAATAATTTGCATCTAGATTCTGTGTGCATTCATTTAGGTCTTGTTTTAGTGTATGCCCACCCGTAGTGGACACTCATATTTATTGGGAGAGTCTAGTGAGTCAGGCAGTACAATTATGAAGTATGAATCCCCAACAACTCGCCGACGCGATCGCTGTCATACAAGCCCAAGTAGCTAATCTGACCCAAACTGTGACCCAAACTAGAGATAAGCTAGGTAGAGTTGAAATGCATCTCTAGAACCGCAACGATCGAGAAGAAGAACGTGATAGAGAACGTGATCGGTTGGTACCATACCAATAACGCGGTGAGCGAGACCCTGAGGCAATTCTTGAGAAGTACCAAGATCGATATCCTAACATTCGATGGGTGTCATGATCCACAACTTTTTTTGATTGGACTCAATAACTTGACAGATATTTCACGTGGTACGATCTTACTGAATCCAGAAAAGTCAAGTTTGTCATGATGAAATTGATCGGTCAAGCTAGCTAGTATTGGACTAATTTAGTAAACATGCGAGCAGCTCGTGAGTAAGAACCGATTGATACTTGGTGAAGAATGAAGGATGAACTAAAGAAAAATATGTGACGGCGTCGTTTAGTGCCGTCTTATGGAGAAGTGGCATCGATACACTCAGGGCAACAAATTGGCAGAGGAATATGTGAAAAAGTTCGATGAGTTTCTCATCAGATGCAACACCATTAACAATGAAGGGCAAGCTTAAGTTCTGTCTAGGTTTAGAGTTAGACTTAGGGACGACTTGCGAACTGAACTTTTGGTGCGTGAAGTCACCGAGCTTGAGAAGGCCTACACATTGATTCAAGATTTAGATGTGGCCGAGTCTAACTCCATCTCTAAGGGTCATACACAAAACCAAACCTCCTTCTAGTCAGTACCCCAACCGCTTCCAAGGCCAGACTTCTACCCATAAATCGGATACTAAAAGTAAGAGTGTTGAGAACAAATGCAAGGGCGTTGATAAGGAGTTCTCCAAACTGACTCCCACGATCAAATGTTATAAGTGCCAGGGATATGGACATGTAGCTGCCAATTGCCCAACTCCGGTTAAAATTGCCTTAATCAATGGGAAGCCTGAAGTAGTGTTAGAATCGAAATCAAAGAAATTTATTTTTCAAAGAGAAGAAAAAGAGTGATGTGGACGATGATACCACAAGTGATAGCATTGGTCTTAACTGCATTCAACCAACATCGTCGATTCATTTATCCGTCGTCAGGTGTGCCTTGTCTCAAACCAAAGAGAAAGATGACTGGAGACGAACTACCATGTTCCACATCATTATGAAAATTGGTTGTAGGAGCTGCAAGATATTGTAGACGGTGGAATTTATATTAATGCTGTGTCGTCTACAGTAATTGCAAAAATTGGCCTTAAGGCTGTACCCCATCCGCATCCCTATAGAGTAACATTGATTAACTCTTCAGCTCTGAAAGTCAAGCAGAGATGCCTTGACCCAATTGGCTTCGGTTTCTTTAAGGATAAAACCTGGTGCGATGTTGTGTCTGTGGATATGGATCACATTATCCTTGGACGACCATGGCTATACGACGAGGATGTTACCATCTGCGGTCAGTTGAACATGTGATAGTTCGAACACGAAGAAAAGAAGATCAATTTACTATCTCGTGAGCCTAAGGCTGAACCATCTGAACCAAAGCCTACTACAATGAAGAAAACTAACAGTATCAGCTTGATTACTGCCAAGACTTTTAGTTTTGATGTGGAGAAAGGAGCTCCCTTTGTGATCCTCGCAACCAAAAAAATTACTAAAGAATCCAACACTGCGATACTTCCCGAAGTCACCTAAGTGATTGTGGACCTCCCAGGCAAGCTTCCACCGATGCGTGACATTCAACACGCTATTGATTTAGTCCCAGGAGTTAGTCTTCCCAACTTGCCCGACTACAGAATGAACCCTACCGAACATGTCGAACTCAAGAGGCAAGTTGATGAATTGATGAGAAAGGGTTTCATCCAAGAGAGCATGAGTTCTTGTGCAGTTCTCGCCCTACTGACTCTCAAAAAAGATAGATCTTGGTGTATGTGCGTGATAGTTGTGCCATTAATAAGATAACAGCTTCATATCATTTTTTCATTCTTAGACTGGATGTTGGATATGATGTATGGTGCCACTATTTTCTCCAAGATTGATCTAAAAAGTGGTTATCACTAAATTCACATCCTTCCCGGAGATGAATGAAAGGCCGCCTTCAAAACGAAGGATGAGTTATACGAGTGGATGATCATGCCTTTTGGATTGACCAATGCTCGAGTACTTTCATGAGAGTGATGACGCAAGTACTATGTCCTTTTATGGGCAAATTCTTGGTAGTGTACTTTGGCGACATCCTCATCTACAATCAATCTCGTGAGCAACACCTCAACCATCTACGTCAAGTTTGTTTTGTATTGAGAAAAGAAGAGTTGTACGCTATCCTAAGAAGTGCACCTATCTCTCTACACAAGTTCAATTCCTTGGATTTGTTCTGCTGATGGAGTTTCTGTGGATCTCGAGAAAATGAGAGCCATTGAGGAATGGCCCAAGCCTAAGACCATTCTTGATGTGAGAAATTTTCATAGGCTCGCTACCTTGTATCGTCAGTTCATCAAAAGATTTAGCACTGTCATAGCTCCAATCCCTGACTGTTTAAAGAAGGGAGAAGTCAACTGGTCTTATGCTACCACAAAAGCATTTGTTGAGATCAAAAAGAGAATGGTCAGGGCTCCTGTCATGCGTCTCTCTGATTTTTCTAAAGTCTTTGAAGTGGCGTGTGATGCATTAGGAATTGGGATAGGTGGAGTCCTCGCTCAAGATGGTCATCTAGTTGCTTACTTCAGTGAGAAGCTGAATGATGCCCGACAACGATACTCCACCTACGATAGAGAATTTTACGCTGTGATTCAGGTACTTCGCTATTGGCGACATTACCTTTTGCCGCATGAGTTCGTTCTCTTTTCTGATCATGAGGCCCTAAAGTATATCTACTCTCAAAAGAAGTTGAACACGTAAACATGGGCGATGGATTGAGTTCCTTCAAGACTACACGTTCATTTTATGCCACAAAGCGGGAGTAGAAAATAAGGCCGTTGATGCCTTCAGTCGCTGTATGTTCATATTGATCAAGATGTCCACAGTGGTAAATGGCTTTAAGAAGATAAAAACTGAATATGAGTCATGTCTCGATTTTTGCGACATATATACCATATTGATAGGTGGATTGACTCAAGAAGTGGATGGTTATACCTTACACGACGGGTATCTCTTTTCAGGCCGTAAGTTATGCATCCCAAGAACCTTCCTTAGAGAATTTCTTGTGTAGGAATTGCATGCTGGAGGTTTAGCCAGGCATTTTGGGAATGAAAAGACCATAGAAGCCGTAGAGTATCGGTTCTATTGGCCTGCGTTGAAACGTGATGTTGCTAAACATGTTGGAAGGTGTCACACCTGCCAACTCGCAAAACAACAAAAATAGAACACTGGTTTGTACACTCCATTACCGGTCCCAAATTGTCTATGGCAGGATTTAATGTGGATTTCGTGTTAGTACTCTCAAAAACCCTTATAAAGCATGATTAAGTCTTAGTGGTCGTGGATTGCTTTTCTAAAACGGCTCACTTCGTGTCTTGTTCTCGTAATTCTGACGCCTCTAGGTAGCCAAGATTTTTTCGAAGGCGTCGTCAAGCTGCACGGTCTGCCTAAGACCATTGTGTTCGACACGGATGTCAAGTTCATTAGTTATTTCTAGAAGACCCCTGACACATAATTAGACTCGAAGCTTAAATTCTCCACTGTTTTTCACCCTCAGACTGATGGTCAGACTGAAGTTGTCAATAGAAGTCTGAGAAACTTGTTTCGTACCCTCGTTAGTGAACATATTGGAAGTTGGGATCTGAAGTTGTCTATTAAGGAGTTTGCATATAATTCATCTGTCAATAGGACAACAGGTAAGAGTCCGCATGAGATACTGTATGGTTTTAGACTTACGCAGCCCATAAACCTCATTCTCATGGTTGATCATTGCAAAGTTTCGGAGTTTGCATCTTCCTTTGCCACACACATGCATGAGTTGCACAAACTAATCATTGATAAAATTAAACAAAACAATTTTGACTACAAATTACGAGCTGATGCCAAGAAGAAATTTGAAACTTTTGATGTTGGTGATCTTGTGATGGCTAGATTCGTTCGAAACGGTTTCCTCCAAGAACTGTTAAAAAATTATATGCTCGTAGTGCTGGATTGTTAAAATCTTAACAAAACTAAACGATAATATTTATGTTATTGATCTTCCTAAAGATTTTGAAATTAATCCTGCTTTCAATATTGAGGATCTAGTGGAATATAAGGGTCCTAATTTTAATCCCAGCAACTTATTGGTTGATGAGCCTATAACTGAGCCATTTTTTGATAGACTTTCACTTCTCCCACTCTCAGATATCAATCCTAATACAACATAGAAGATTGATAAAATTTTAGATGATGAAATTATCTCAACGGAGAGATGGTGGAACCCGACAGTATTTGGTTCGCTGGAAAGGAAAGTCACCTGCTGAGAACACATGGCTAGATCGCATAGAGTTGCAACAGAGTGATCCAGATCTGTTGGAGCACTATGAGAGTTCTTCAACACCTGACTTGACGGAGTTGAGTTCTCTCCCACCTGAGGAAATGATGAGGACATGACATCGGCGCGCCCGAGGAGGAAATACGATCATGTGTATCATCGCAGGAGACATCGAGCTGTATCTATTTGGATTTAATTACAGTCTTATGTTTTTAGCTAGAGTATGTATTTTTCTTTTTACAGTAGTATTCATTTCGTTACAGTTGTTTACTTCTTTACAGTGTTTTATTTAGTATCATATCGATTATGTGAGAAAACTCCTATAGTCTTTAAGCATATTTAATTGGCTTTTCTTGAAATAAATGGGAATGCATTCTTGATGATAAAATATCTTGTTGAATTTTCAGATATGAAAATTTAATTTTGAATTTGGAGTGTGAAATTCCAATTCGATTAGTGCGGGTATGAAATCCAATCCATCAATCCCTTTATCCACTTTACATTCCAAATTCAAATCCAAATTACAAATTCCAATCCACTCACAGCCAACCCATCCATCTATCCATTCCAATCCAAATTTTGAATCCAATTACAAATCATCATTTTATCCCCAAATTTCCAATTGTTACAAATTTCAACCCAAAACAAATCCCCACTTCTCTTCCCCGCCATTCAAAGCCATCAACAAAACCTCACAAGTCGCCACCTGTTTCCCCTCTCCCCTCCCTGTGTGAGCCAGTTCACACAAGAAAATAGAAAAAAAATAAAATCCACCAATTCATAGATAGTCAACCTCCCACCCCATTCGTGAGCAATTACACACCTTAAATCCCTCCTCTTCACTCCACTGCTCTTTCAATTACGGTCGACAGCCCCCAAGGCCGAGCACTAGGGTGAACCCACCAACCCATCTCTCCGTTAGGTGCGCGCTAACACCGACAGCGAGAACGCCCCTGCTCCTACTCAGCTCTCTCTGCGTGCGTCAATGACAACCAAGCACCCACCACTGTCTTCACAGCTGCTAGCAAAAGCATGCCGTCAAACATCGTCAAGGACCTGCAACAATACAAACACGACTTCAGTTCTATTTGCAAGTAGATTGGACAGGGATATTAAAGCAATTCAACCGAGTATTGAGCCTAATAACGTAGCTTCTCGACAGGTAATTTCTATTTATAGCAAAATCAGAATATTTATTGAGTTACACTGCTTATTCTATCTCTAGTATATTATCATGATTTCTCTATTGTCTACAAATATTGTGAGCGCGTGTGATTTTACATACTCTTGTGTTTTACTATTATGATATTGTAAGTAGGATTTTTCCTGACTAGTTAAGTGTTGACATATGGTTTGTGACGATTGAAATTATCCATATTACGAGTATTATATATTTTTGTCAAACCCATTTTGTTATATAATTAGTTTTAAATTTATTCCTACCGAAGATTATAGTTTGTAGTGAAACTAATAAGTTTAGCTTTATCACTGATTTCTGACATCACCTGCATCCCTATTTGATCATGATCGACTGGAGTGCTATCAGAGTCAGCAGCAGTTCTGTTCCCCACGCTCGACGTGGTCGAGTCCTTTCTACCCAGAAGGAATTGATGAGGACATCGTGCCGCTTAGGGGCCAGATCGATCGAGTCTACTTCAGAAAGTGACACAATGCAGTTTTTTGACTTTAGATTGATTTTGTTTCAGATTTATTTTCTATAATAGGTGTTCTTTTGTGGATGTTTAGTATCACATCGGTTATTTCTTAGTAGTCATCTTTTGTAAAGCTTATATAAGGCTCCCTAGACTATTTCATTTAGATTATTAAATGATTAAAAATTTTCTCAAATTATCTGATTTAATTCTTGAGTTTATCTGCTTTCGAATTTTGGGTGAGAAGCCCGTGTAGGGGTGAAAATCAGAAGTCTTTTCTTGTTTGAATTTCAAATTTCGATTACGATTTGAAGGGGATTGCGATCCGGGTCAGTATTACATCAGAGAGTTTTCATAATTTGAGAGTTACTAATTATATTAGGACATTAGAAAGAAATAATGTATGTATATAACAGAGTTTCCATAAGTTGTGAGTTTCCATTATAATAGGACAATACAAGTTAAATAAAAACTAATTATTAAAATACAAAATGATAGGAAAAAGTAGAGGGGACGAGGGGGACAGAATACATGCACTTGCTTTATATTTTTTTTGCTTTTAAGAGTAGTTGTAAATTACTACCACTATTACTACTTTCATGTTATCCAATTTCATTTGAATTGTATGTGCCAAAAATTACACTTAGAGAGAAATGGATACTTTAGAGGACCATGATACTAACTACTGTACTTAAGAATACAGTGATACGCCATCCAAATTGAAATTTCACAGTGTTGGATTGAACTGCAACAATAAACGGCATGTAAAAAAAAATAAATCAAATATTTCTAACATGCTTTGCCTGTTCATATAGTTGCCTCAAAATTTAAACTTTTATTGTGTTGCTATTCAGTGACATTTTTGTTTATACTTGATGACTAAGTCAAGCATGTGGAAAATGTTTGGTTTTTTTTTTTTTTGGTTTCCATGTAGTTTAACTTTTGTGGATCACATGTCTATAATGTATTTTGAATTGTTAGCAGCCTGATTCTCATGAAAGTAGCCTAGCTCATCTTTGTTTTCGTGCGTGTTTGCAAACTGTGTATGGTTCTACGAAGTTTTGTACTGTATGTATATTGCACTTAGACATATTATGTATATATGCATGCATGTGTGCACATTTGGTCCTTATGTCTACTGTCCATATGCATAGATAGTGACATGTATTTATTACTGCACATGTAGGAAATTTCTCAGCTGGCCCTTCATAATCCCATATTTGACCAGCCCAGTGGATGATCCACAATGATTTTTGCGTCCTAAATTGCTTGATGATAAAACTATTAGTTTCAAAAAGTTTTACCATGGATCAATGACTCAGTTGTTCTATAACTGAAAAACGATTCACCCTGCAACCACTCTGGAAATGGATGAGCCTTTTCTTGGTTATAGTTTAGATTAGATGCTTTTCCTATGAAAAGTTTTCTTGATGATCCTTGATTCTCTATTATAAGGCACAATATTTATGGTGTTACTTGGGAGATATTCCATTTATTATTATGTGCAAATATGTGTTTGTGTGTGTGGGCGCACGTGTTGAATTTTCTTAGCATCTTCATAGTCACCTACTTAATTGAAGTCATATTAGCTACTTAATTGAAGTTGTTTCTGCAGGTTTGCAAGTTTTTGGAGGTCTCCAGATTATCTTTTTTGCCAGAGTATGGACCTAAACTAAAAGAAGATTATGTTAGTGTGCGACATTTGCCTAAGATTCAAAGGGCTGGTGATGATACAAAGTGTTGTGCATGCCATTGGTTTGGTTGTTGTAATGACAACTGGCAAAGGGTACTGTATTTTTTTTGGTCTACTTATGCCAACTGATATAGATGCAATCCGTTAACTGTATTTATTTACTTTAAATAATAATTTAAATTTTAAATGTTATGAGTAGATTTTATCTCGTAAGAGTCAAAGAACTTCAAAAACCACAGTGCAGCTTACTGGCAAAAATCCTTTTCCTGCACAACCGTAGCCTGTTTTCTTGATATCATGCTTTTTGGGGCAATTAATCTTTTGTGAATGAATTATGTATCATCATCATTGGAAATATTCACATGGTTTGATGCTCAAAGGACATCTAGAAACTTTGAAAGGTGAACGAATATAATGTAGTCTAACTCTTTGGAAGTCAGTGCCATAGGGTTGTTGGATTTGGTAACCATGTACATAATATCATTGACAGAAGTTTGACTAGATTGAGGTAGCATGTATTGGAGAGCAACAATGATGCACATATATCTAAAAATTGGTTGATATACGTCAAGAAGATTTTAGAAGACAAATTTCATTTTTCTCCATTTCCCCATTTTGCATTCTGTAAGGATAAACCAGTCTATAGCCTACTCCTTCACTAAAGCCCACTGTAGATGGCTTGTGAGGCCAGCCATTGTTTTGTGTACTGCCAACAGTTTGTGATGTATTTTGCAGTTTTCAAATAGAGAGTAGGTTTTGCCAACTTGCCTGATCTATTTTCTCATTTTGTTAATCACTACAAGCCTTGGAGTAAGTAGTAGCCTGAACAATGTTGGGATTTCAGCATTCTGAAATGCGGGGTAGGAGAGAGAACCCAGGAATCAGATTTTCGTCTTTTCTTCATAACTGGTACATATAAACTGAGTTTCATGGTACGGGGGTGAAAATGATGAAGCATTGCCTGGCCCTTTGTGCGAAAAGGGTCGGAAGGTGCTAAGTGATTCAGTAACAGCTACGAGAAGCTGGATATCTGGCACAGGAACTAGTTGATTCTGAGAATTAATCTCTGGA
This sequence comes from Agave tequilana, assembly GCA_038442645.1. Classification (NCBI taxonomy): domain Eukaryota; kingdom Viridiplantae; phylum Streptophyta; class Magnoliopsida; order Asparagales; family Asparagaceae; genus Agave; species Agave tequilana. The sequence goes on from JAVJIF010001607.1 coordinate 61,659, forward strand.
TCTTATGTAAATTATTCCTGTTTCTTTTCTAGTCAACTTTTCTATCTTGTTTCCAAGTAGCCCAATTATTTAACACGCCCTTCAATTAATCTTTTAGTAGTATTTTATTGCTAACATGGTCAAGATCATCTTCCTCAGCCTATAGTTTTCAATGTTTGTTTAGTTATATTTAATTCTATTTCATTTCAGTCTTATAACCCATCTGCAGTTCACTTAGTTTAAGCATTATAATTCAAAGTCTGTATTAAGATAGTTATGTTTTGGAAGTGACTTCTTTGTTGTTGTCATAAAAGTTCTATTTTTTTTCTCATCCTCATCCTCTCAGCCTTTTCCCATTGAAATGGTCCGATACATGAGAAACTCCAAACATAAAGAGCTCCACAACAAATTTCATAGCCCCTTTACAACCAATTCATTTAATTAAACATGAACAAATACAATTTATAAAAGAAAAACACTCAGCTGTTACGGGAGTATGGCTCTCTTTCCTACGATCATAACGTTTTCAGAATCGTCTAAATCGGACTCCGGATGCTCCAGATGTTGTCCGAACGCTAGAAACCATATAAAGGGGTTAAATATGCAAGTTAAAGGATTTAAAATGATATAAATTTATTTAACAAGGGGTTTATGCAAAGTTACCTTTATAATGAATCGGGTTTGGGCTGTTAACGAGTCGGGTTTAGATCCATGACCCATACCCATTTGACTTAAACCCATAATTGAATTGGGTTTGTGTTTATTGAGTATTGGGTTTAAACACGGGTTATTGGGTTTTAACCCATTAAGGGAGAGGGTGTGAGAGAGAAACAAGAAACAGAGAAGGGAGAAACAACATAAGAGAGGGGGCTGCGCCGCAGCTGGCACGGCGGCCCGGGACGCAGCCACGCCATTGGCGTTCCTGGCCGCCGGCGATAATGGGCAAGAGGGGGGAGAGAGAGAATGTTTGAGAGAGAAGCAGGGGAGAAGGGTGGCTGCCACGCTCGCCCTGGCCGGCCTGCCGGCGGCGGCGGCGCTGCCAGGCGGCGGCGGCGGCGGCGGCTTGACCGGTCTAAGTGTTGGGGGGAGGAGAGGTACAGTGAGAAAGGAGGAAAGAGAGAGAGAGACAGAAAGAGAAGGAGAATGGAAAGAGAGAAAGATGGAGAGAAAGAGTTAATGGGAAAGAGTGGAGATGAGGAAAAGAGAGAAGGAAAGGAGGGCTGGGCCTGGCCGTCGTTACGGCAGGTCGGAGGCAACTGGCCGTCGCCGGCGGCGGCGGCTAGAAATTTGGGTTGGCTAGAGAAATTTGGGTTCGGTAGAGAGGAGAGAGAAAGTGGGTAAAATAATGAGAGAGAAACAAAGAAAGAGAATAAGAGAGCGGAAGATGGAATTGAGAGATAGAGAGCGAGAAAGATTTTAATGGGAGAGAGAGGAGAGAGATACGTCGGTGGGAGAGGCGGTGGGGATGTTGGTAGCTTGCAGGGGAAGGAAAAGGAAAGAATTGGGGAGAAGAAAAAGATTAATTAAAAAAGAATTATTTAATATTATTTTATTTGATAAAATTTGACTAGTTCCGAACAAGTTTCAAAATTCTGTAAAATAGAGAATATTATACGGAATAATATTGTAAATTAGATTCAAGAAATTTAGTCTGGTTTGCAAGTTAAAAATCTTGAAATGTATTATCGATATTGGGCGACACCGGTCTGGCCAGTTTTTCATAAATTCAGAAAAATCCCCACTGAGTTTTGGTGCCAATTTCCTAGCGAAGGAACCTTGAACGAGAAAGTTCTTGGAACCTTGTCGGCGAGCTTGCTACAGGAGAATCTATTGGTTTATGCATTTTAGGCACATGCAACCAGGTGTAACCTTTCAACATTCTCATAGACTTCAAAGTTCCCCTAGACAACAAGAAAGGGATTGCATTCGAGGCTCAAAGCTTTGCTATGGTTTGGTAAATTGGCAGGGTTAGGTCATGGGCTGGTGATGCCAAGTTCGGGACCAGACTTTGGCCTTTGTTCAGAAGAGGAAAAAAATCAAAATTCAGGGTGATGAAAGAAAATTGTGATACTAGGTTTTCTAGCAACTTGCATACGTGATTTTGGGGGCCATTGAAAGCAAAATTGAAGCCATCATTCTGTGCCTCTCAATGCAATCGTACTTTCTTAGTTTCTATTGCCATTAACTCTGAAGAATGCCAAAGTGGTTGTTCTTTTATCAGTTGAGACCTTTTTTGTGGGTTACAAGTGTACTTTGTTGTTTGACATTGAATTTCTTTCCTTCAAAATTGTTGATGTGTATAGATTATTTAACAGTCATGAAAATTACATGCCTGATATGATTAGATGTTCAGCATAAACTATGGAAACTACATAGTATGGTATGGGCACTCTTGCAGTTGATCGTTGTCATCTTCTACAGTTATTATTGGACTCTTGCTTATTATTGGGCAACCAATTGTTGATGTAGATATGCGTATTTGAGTGAGAAAAAGTTAATAGATTTTTTGTTCCCCTATCATGTTCTTGCCAAAAAAAAAATTGATTTCTGTCCATAAACGCAATAATTTATAGGTATTTAGTGCCTCCCTTAAGTATATGCATCTGCCTCCAAAGTACATATTCATGTTTCACAGTCCGGTGAATGATCTTAGCTCATTTTACTGCAATGTGATCTCTTTTTCTTTACATTGCTTGATTTGAACTTGCATTTCAGGTTCAATCTAATTCTCTATAGCAAATTCATTATTATTTTCTTCTAGATTGTATCATAGCTTAGGAGAATGCTGGAGGATTGATCCTTGGTTGCACTTTCCAACCAACCTTCTAGGGTTTATGCTAAGCACGCATCTGGTCTGTACTTTACTTCGCCAACAATTTGACAGCAATTAGAGGGGTGATGTTAAGTTGCTAGATGGTAGTTATTTTGTCACATCATTGGCTCTGTAGCTAACCCATTTTAATGGAAAAAAATTGGATGCTGATGATTGCTTGACTTTAATTTGTAGGCATAGTTTCTCTATTTAATGTCATTTAGTTCGGCCTAATGGACGGAATCCGGATATTCTTGTAGGTGTGGGCTGTGCTAAAACCAGGCTTCTTGGCCCTGTTGGAAGATCCTTTTAATCCCAAGCTTTTGGATATAATTGTTTTTGATGTATTGCCACCGTCTGATGGCAATGGAGAGGGCCATGTTCTTCTAGCAAAGGAGACAAAGGAGCGCAATCCCTTGCGGTTTGGATTTACGGTGAGTTGTTTTAGGCATGTCTTTCAATAGTTTTTATGAAGCTTCAACTTTATAATCTTGTAAGGATATCTGTGCTGATCCTGTTCTGTCTCTGTTGTCATATTTGAAGCATTTAAATAATAAATTAAGCAAAGATGTAATATATACATGCATACTAACTTGAGTCCATATTCATATGTTTTCCAACATTTTGGTCAGTCTTTTAATACTATCAGCACTAACGTTGACTCTAGATATCTTGATGTTTTGATTATTGACAAATTACATACTGTACATCAAGTTATGTGGACTTTCAGATAACATTTTTCTGTTAAAATATCCATTTATGTGGCACTGAGGGGTATCGGAAATGAACATGAGAGGAAACCGGCACAAGGATAAGGCAATTCTAGAAAAGTTTAGTATACATATTTGTTTTGGTACGGCAATCAGCTCTGTCTAGTGAATCTGAGGTGGCAACATCCCGTTAGCTGCTCCTACTAAAGAAATAAGTTATCTTTATAACACATACCTTTTTGCATTAGATTCCCTCTCACGCCCTAAAAGTTCAAGACAACCTAGTCCTTTGCCAACATTCTAAATGACTTTTTCGTCTTGTTCTTTATTCCTTTTCTACACCAAATCCAATTTTCTTGCATGACTGCCTCTGGATATCAGAGGCATTTGTTGTCAGAAAATTCCATGTCATCATACAGTTTAGTGGTGATCTCATGTGCATAGTCATCAACTCTGATAATACATTTCACTGGAGGCACTCAACAAATTGAGATGAATTTTCTTGGGATAAATTTTTTTTCCATTATCTCCATCCATTATCCATCTTAGAGCAGTATTTCAGAGAAGTGGCGTTAGATCCCTAGTTACTAAAATAATTTTTTAATGAGAATTTCATTATCAATTTGCTAAAAGCTATAGATCTTACTTTCTCAGCTTGTATCACATTTATGAAGTAGGAGCAGATCGGACTTTGCCAAAATCCTTATTTCCAAATTCTGATCACTATGTTAATAAAAGGACAACCTTTAAGGAATTAGAATCTGAATAGTGAATAAGGAGCAATATAACATGAAACATGAAAACAGAGGTAGCTGCTTTTGTCTAGATGTATACCAATGTATACTTGCTACTTTAAGCAATATTACTTGATCTATCGTGTTTGACTGATTCAAACTGTTTAACTACTTTAATTAGCTTTAGCTTTAACATTCAATTTTCTTACATTTTGTACTGAACTTTAAAACTTCTGTTGTTCTGCTTCTGAGGAAGATTTCATTATTTTAGTTGGCTCTAGTCAATATTCATATCAAAGGTATCATGTGGAAGCCAGATAACCGCCAAGTGCTGAATTTTGCTACATTTCTGTATTGAACTTTAAATTTCCTACGTTTCTCTGATTTTGTTACATTTCTGTATTGAGATTTAATTGTAGTTTTCTGCTTCTGATAAAGATTTCATTATTCTAGTTCAATCTCTAATCGACGTTCATATCAAAGGTATCATGTGGAAGCCGAACTCTTAAGCTGAGAGTGAAAAGCAGTGCTAAAGTTAAAGATTGGGTTGCTGCAATAAATGATGCGGGCCTGCGACCACCTGAGGGGTGGTGTTCCCCTCATCGTTTTGGTTCTTTTGCTCCACCTAGGGGGTTGACAGAAGATGGCAGTCAGGTCCAGTGGTTTATTGATGGGCAAGCTGCATTTAACGCAATTGCTTCTTCTATTGAACGAGCAAAATCGGAGGTCCATTTCCTTGTTATTTTAGTAATTTCTGTCAGTGAGCAATTAATAATTTGTAAAACGTTGATCGAAAAACTCTGAAAAGATTGAAAATTCTATGCAGATATTCATTACTGACTGGTGGCTATGCCCTGAGTTATATCTTCGCCGTCCTTTTCATGTTCATGGGTCTTCTAGGCTTGATTCTATGTTAGAGGCAAAAGCTAAAGAGGGTGTTCAGGTATTTTCTGCACAAGGCTATGGTCCCTATCACTTTATTTCAACTATGGTTATTTGGTTCTATCTTCAATTGATTTGTCTAAAGTTGTTGATGTTCTACACACAACATAATTTTCTTGACATTTTTTATGTGGACTATCCAATGATATTATTTCCTTTTTTCTTTTGTTGCTAGAGCTTGAAGTCTGATTTTAGACACAGAATTGTGGATGATTAATCTATAGATTAGAACTAGGAAAGTAAATTTAATGTAGGTTATAAGAAGATTCTTTGGTGAAGCCATACTAAGGTGCATGAGTCATTCTGAACCTATATGCAAGATGCCCCTATCTGCCTGTCATTTGGTTGGAGCTGCAAGGGAATTGAACATCAATAGGCGTACATCGTTCTAGTCTTCTTGTCACCAAGGCTGGATATGCCAGACGCCATGATCACATACCTCTGCTAATCCAGCTCTGCTCCATTTTGTGACAGTCGGGTATGCTGGTGGCCAAGACCTATACACCGACGAGCCATACACTGTGCTTGCCATTACGGCAAGGTACTCTGGACGTGAGCCTTACATCCTGCTATTTCTACTTTCTGGTTTGTGCCTTGTCCAGACATGGCAGATGCTATTGCGAATGCTCTTACTAATACAAGCACACCAACTATTATATCAATTTTCTGCATGCTACTTCAGCTCCTCTACTGACCAAGTGACAATACCCTCTATTCTTTGCAACTCATCTTTCTTTGAGAAAGAGCTTACTCCGACTAGGGGAGATTTGATGTAGAGCAACTTCAGAAAGTGGATGTATTTAGAGATACAAAGGAAAAGTAAAAAAAAGAAAAAGCAAAAAAAAAAGGGGGGGGGGGGGGGGGGGGGTTGGGGGCAAAATCATGGGTTACAGCGGCATCTACAGTAACCAAAAAAAAAAGAGGGGAAAAAAATACAATTCAGCCTTTGTTTTATTTTTAAAAGAATTTTATTTTATTTTGAACTTTTTGTAGCCTATCAGTAAACTCATTTTATTTTTTGATATTTCTAAGGTTTTAATTTAAATCAATTTTTTTTGAAAGATTTGATTAGATTAGATTTCAGATTATGATTTTAATTATCTTGATTAGTTCTGAATTTGGAAAAATATCTTCTAATTGTTTTCAAATCTTTTAGATTTACCTAGGATGAATTGTTTAGAAAACAAATCTATTTACTCTTAAGTTAGTCTTTAGCTGGCCTTAAGCTGGGGTTTATTATAAATTGTCTTGTTTTCTTTTCATGTAATCAAGTTATGAGATTATGTGATTGTCAATGAATTAAGTGTTTATGGTTTGATCTTGTCATGGTATGATGCCCTTTTTCTTGGTGGTGTGGGACCATCACGAGTTCACCTGTCGGTGAGGCCACCAACCTTAACTTTTATCTCTTTCTTCTTTCTTTTATGTATTTGCTTCTACTCGTGTTCTGTTCCCCATCAGTGGGGCTCCTTGAGGTTATGTAAGGTTTAAAAACTAATAGCAGAAGGTGGTGGGTGGTTAAACTAACTGGATGGTTGCGAAGCATAATTCACAAGTGCAGTGTTTGGATTTTGTGAGGCTTAAAAGTTTGGATTTTGTGAAAGATGTGGAAAACTTAGAGAAATTCGGCCATAGGTGGGATGCATACTGTTTGTAGTTGTGTACTAATTTCTAGTTTGAGACACGAGGTGTCTGTGGCATGGTGCAATTCCATCCCAATGACACTGGCTGAAATCCCAGTAGCTGCATTACAACCTTATAGCTTATTTTTTGGCTGAAAACTCAAAAACAATTAGATTAATTAATGTTTTTGTGAATAAAAGGTGAACTTCTCAGAGTAATTCGTGAAAGGTGGGATGTTTATTAGTTTATCTAACCTCTGATGCACGAATGAAGCACGAACATTCACGAAGTCTTTGAGAAGTTCGCAACTTATAGTGTGGACGAGGGGAAGGAATATGAAGCCTGTGAAGTCCACATCCTGCAGGAGCTTCAATACACGTTACCAAGGAGAGACATGAAAAATATTAGTAAGACAAGCAATTCAAAAACAGAGAGCAGTATGTGAAGAGGTGGATGTCATAGCATACAGATTTATTTTAGATGATTGAAGGAGGCAAACATCAAGCAATGTGAGAATATTAGCAATGCGTATGAAGAAGAATATGAGTTGGTGGGGGGCCGCAGGGTGTGGGGGGAGGGGGGAGCATAATATACAAGATGCATAGGAGAATCCTTTATGATGCATGGTGCAGAACTATCATGCAACAAGGTGTGATCATCTATAATCTGCACAATACGGTCAAAATAAGCATAAGAAACAGTGTGGTTGTAGAAGCAATGCGCTTTTTAGGCACATAGGTTGAAGGAAGAAAAAGAAGGTTCCACATGAGTAAGTGGGAAGTAGAAAGAAAATTATGATGTATTTGTCAATATGGAGTGAGAATCTGAGATAGCTACAGACATAGGAGCGATAACTCAGGTATGCAGCAAAGAGTAAAAATTGGCTTACCTTGAACCGAGTCAAGTGACGATAGAAATGAAGAGCAGTTCCAAGAATGTATCAGATACATCTGATGACTACAAATTTGCTCCCCCAAGATATGTAAAATGGTGCCTTACATGGAGAGAAGGAAGGTAGTTATGCTCAAATTACACCTCAAGATTCATAAGGCCAAGTAGAGTTTTAGGTTTATGGAAAGCCCTTTTTTGCCGATAGTTCCTTCAAGTTGTCATCAGGTTGATGGTTGGGCATAAACTTGGTTATCTTTCTCATGGTGCTGTAGCTATTTAGAAGTTTGCTCGATAGGCAACCACAGTTTGTGTGGAAAATCTTTAGATGATCCTCATGATTCATCTAGAGGTTGATCTTATCTTTTCAGCTTTTTTGTTGACCTTATCAGTTTGATATTTGTCCTGCCTCCTTTTTGATCGAGGAGGGATTAGATCTTGAGATTCTTATTGGAAAACCATTCTAGTTTACGGAAGTTAGTTGCTTCTTGTCATGCCAAAGGCAAATGTGCATGAAGACAAAAGGCATAAAGCTGAAAAAAGCTGATCGCTGTCTTTGCATAAGATTCATAATTGTTGTGTACTAAATCAAACTTTGCAGTGGAGATAGAGTTGCTATCTTGAAAAAAAAATGTTTTGCTAGTTTGTAGTGCAAACAGGAAGCTAAGGGAAGTGCATGGCTAAGGCCTCTAACTTAGTTAGCTGTTTGTGGTGACATGTCTATTTGATGGCATCTCACGTCAACTGTACATGACTAGATTTACGGTGAATGCTGAATTACTTGAAAGGTGCAAAGTGAAGATTTATGCGCTAGAATCCTTTACACCAGAAGCCTATCCATTTCTTCCACTTGGCAGCGTATCAAATGCTAGTAACAAGGTTCATCAAATGAGAGGGAGCAGTCATCATAGGTAGCACTAATAGACATTAAATATTGGGAGTTCAGATACATGAGTTGAAAGAAATAAAGAAGCATCTAGATGTGTTTGGGAAGATGGGGCAATAGTATATTGTTTGAACTATGTAAAGCCAGCAGATATCGTTGCTTCCTGTAGATTATGAAAAGGTTAAGAAACAGTCTAATAGTGGCCCTTCTTGCTCGTGATAATGAATACAACTTCTACTCAGTGCCCCCTGTACTTTCTGTAAAGGCCAAAAAGGTAAATGCCAATTTGACTCTTTGAGCCAAACAAATTCAATGAAGTGTTTGTCAACAGCAATTGTATATGTTAACTTGTCCGTGGTTGACATTATTGAAGACCGCATTTTTCTCTAATCTCAAAATAAAGAAACACACAACTAATGGGTCTAAAGGAAGTTAATACCAATTTTTTTCTAAAGTTTATTATGATGCTGCATCTTGTGAAGGAGTTTGCAATTGTTCAATATTATTTTTATTTCAAGGAACACATTAAAAGATGAGCCAGTGATCAAATTTTGAAGTAGAAACTGGAATTTAACTTCTGTTTGATCAATGTAGGTATAGTACCTGAAAGTCAGTCTCTTTTCGGCTTGATGCTTTTCTTAGTACATTTTTTTTTACTGCCTTTCTGCTGTCCGTTGAGGATTAGGTCTGAAAATCAGATAGTCTTCTGCTTCCCTCCACTGGTATTTAAATATGAATTTTAATATAAAATAAATGAAAACGGTAGCATCTTTATACTTTGCAGAGAGGAAAGAACTTTTCCTAGATCCCGTACATAGATATATTCTACTCTCTTTAATAACTAACAACCCCTCTTTGTATATTGACATTTTTCTTTATCATGAAAACCATGAATAATCACTTGCGAGAATTGAATTTCTTTCATTTTTCCAAAACGTTAATTTTGATATAGTTATGTTTTCACATTCGATCTTTGTGACTACTTAGTTGAGCTTGAACCTGAATATGAATTTTAGATGCATGCTCACACAACTGGAATCTTGATTTCTTTTCTAGAATTCAATCAATAGTATTCTTTGGTTGTAATGATTATTGGGCTGCATCTATTGGTGAATTTTGCATCATATACTTTTATTTTATTTGCTTATAGTTGTTAATTAATGGGCAACAATGTGCAGATCTACATCCTTCTTTACAAAGAAGTTGCTATTGCTTTGAAAATCAACAGTGTATATAGTAAGCGAAAGCTACTTAACATTCATGAGAATGTGAGAGTTCTGCGTTATCCTGATCATTTCTCAAGTGGTGTTTACTTATGGTATGGAATTCTTTTCCAGATAATCTTAATCTTTCCTAAGATTGTTTGATTAGAAGAGGGATATGTTATTTATCTTGATCGGTATATATACTTTTACAAGTTTTGTGTGATTCTTCTTATGAAAGAACTTTGGTTAAGTCTAGGTCGCATCATGAGAAAATTGTAATTGTTGATAACGAAATATGCTATCTGGGAGGACTTGATTTGTGCTTTGGTCGTTATGACAACTTTGAACACAAAGTTGGTGATTTCCCTCCTACGATTTGGCCTGGGAAGGACTACTATAATCCCAGGTAAACTATGTGAGTGCTTTAAGCAAACCTTTTAGGCACAGCAGACATCTCTTTGTCATTTGCAGGAAATTAAAAATATTATATCTTTTTACGTATTCTGAAGAAATCTGTTGCTCTGTATAGGGAGTCTGAACCAAATTCTTGGGAAGACACAATGAAAGATGAACTGGACCGTAAGAAATATCCTCGCATGCCTTGGCATGATGTCCAATGTGCTCTTTGGGGACCACCTTGTCGTGATGTAGCAAGGCATTTCGTTCAACGCTGGAACTATGCAAAGGTTGTTTTTCTTCTTTTTGTTTCGGTTAATTAGGTAGCCAGTTCTGTTTGTATTCTAAGGTTGAATTGTATTGTATTCGTAACTTTCTTCTCTTTCCAGAGAAACAAAGCTCCAAATGAGCAAACCATACCCTTACTTATGCCTCAGCACCACATGGTTATTCCACATTACATGGGGAAAAGCAAAGAAATTGATGTGCAGAATATAAAACAAGATTCCACTCCTAAAACCATCAAAAGGCAGGATTCCTTTTCTTCTCACTCATCATATCAAGACATCCCATTGCTTTTACCTCAAGAACCTGATGGGCTATCAGTAGTAAATTCAAAAGTGAATGGGGACATGAATCATAATCATCTGGATCATCCAAGCAGAACGAATCATAGCTCTTCCTTCTCCTTTAGGAAGGCAAAAGGGGAGCAGTCTGTTCCAGATATGCAGATGAAAGCCTTTGTGGATGATCTTGGTTCTCCACAAGCTCAGAGAGAAGCACAGTCTGATGTGATTGCTCAGTCAACTGCAGACAAGGAATGGTGGGAGACCAGGAGCGGGGTGACCAAGTTGCTTCTATCGATGAAGCTGGTCAAGTTGGACCCCCGGACACCGTGTCATTGTCAGGTTGGTATTTGTCATGATTTTTCTTAAAATTCAACTGGGGGTAATCTATGAATTGCTGTTGTTTCAATTTCCTTTTTCTTTTCTTGTCCCAAGATATACTTTCAATATTCTGCTTGAGTCCTTATGTATGATTCTATACTCCCTTTTGAGTAATCTCGTGCTTTATTTTCTTAAGTTGTCACATTAACACCTATAATTTACCAAACAATTTTTTTTTTTGGGAATGAATGACTGGATTTGGTATGACTTATCAAGAGTGACAACATCAACTTGAAAGAATTCTCTCTTTTGTTCCTTGAAATTGCAAAATGTGTTGCTTTATTTGATTCTTTTCTTTGATTGTTTATGGTCTGAA